>JAQSEC010001823.1:0-13612 GCA_028564925.1 Lithobates sylvaticus | reverse complement strand
TTCTATATCATGTGCACTGTTTGAAACATTTAGCTCCTTTTTAGAATGGGTGGTCAGGGACGTTGCGGGTATTGAATCCGTCATCCATTATTTGGATGACTTTCTCTGCGTGGGCCCTCCTTCTTCCAATGTGTGTGCGATACTGTTGTCCACGTTGCAACACATTGCGGAGAGATTTCGGGTGCCTCTGGCAGCTGATAAGACGGAGGGTCCACGGACAGAGCTGAGCTTCTTAGGTATAGTTATTGATTCCATGAAAATGGAATGCAGGTTACCTGAAGAGAAGCTCAGGGATTTACAAAAGGAGATCAGAGAGATACATGGGTGCAAGAAAGTGCAGCTGCGTACGTTGCAATCCCTGTTAGGAAAATTGAATTTTGCATGCAGGATTATTCCCATGGGGCGAATATTTTGCCGTCGGATGTCTTCAGCTACGGCTGGGGTGAAGGCTCCCACGCATTACATTAGGCTGCGGAAGGAACATAGGGATGACCTGCAGGTATGGTATCAATTTTTAGCAGAGTTTAACGGAAGGTCGGTGTGGATGTCTGGTCCGGTAAGTAACTTCGACGTGGAGTTGGTGACAGACGCCGCAGGATCTACTGGGTATGGGGCGTACTTCCAAGGACGGTGGAGTGCGGAACCGTGGCCACGGGCTTGGGTAGAGGCTGGGTTTTTACGTAACCTGGTGCTCCTGGAACTCTTTCCGGTAGTACTAGCGATGGAACTGTGGGGCGAGTCATGTCGAAATTTGAAATTACGTTTGAATTGTGACAACATGGGGGTAGTGCAGGTCATCAATAGCATGTCGGCGGCTTCGCCACCTGTCATTCGGCTGATGCGACAGTTGGTGTTGCGCTGCTTGCGATTGAATGTGTTTTTATATGCTGTACATATCCCGGGGGTGGAGAACACACTGGCTGACTCTTTGTCTCGGTTCCAGTGGGACAAATTCAGGGCTCTGGCGCCAGAGGCACAGAAGGTGGGAGTTCCGTGCCCAGCCTGGATATGGGATTTGGCACTAGAATAGCGGCAGGATGGATACAGAAGTCGGTGAGTACGTCCACATGGGCAGGGTACCAGAAGGTGTGGAGAGAGTGGGGAGAACTGATGCAAGAAGCAGGTGTGGGTGAGTATGGGTCTTCAGGTCGTCTGTTGGTGCTATATTTGGTATCCAGGAACATGGAAAGGGGGCGATCGGTATCGGCTATTGAGAAGAAAATGGCGGCTTTGGCCTTTTTGTTCAAATTACAAAAGAAAGTAGATTGGACAAAGGATTTTTGGGTAAAACAGGCCATTAAGGGTTACAGGAAAGAAAACAGGACCAAGGACACGAGACGGCCGATTACATTCAAAAATTTATTGGATTTGGGGATAAAGTTGGGATCGGTTTGCAGGGATGGTTATGAGCGTTTATTGTTTAAAACCGCTTTTTCATTGGCGTTTTTTGGGGCATTTCGTATAGGGGAATTGGTCAGCCCAGCAAAAGGAAGGGCGGGCGGTTTACTGCAGGGGGATGTAGTGGTCCTGGAGGACAGGGTGTCCGTGCGGTTGCGGAAGTCCAAAACGGACCAAAAAGGTGTGGGGGTACAGATATCGCTGTATGCAGTAGAAGGTTGTGCAATGTGCCCGGTAAAAACGGTAAGGGATTTTGCGGGCATAAGGCCGGGAGGGGATGGCTCCTTTTTGGTACACGAGGATGGAGCTAATTTGTCCAGGTTCCAGTTTGTTGCTGTTTTGCGTAAGTGTTTAAAGGGGTTGGGGATGGATAGTTCCGCCTACGCCTCACACTCCTTCCGCATCGGGGCGGCCACTGAGGCTGCTAGGTACGGGCTGGATGAGGTGGATGTGCGACGGATGGGGAGATGGGAGTCCAGGCGATTCCGCACCTATATTCGGCCTCAGTTAGTGTGGGAAGGTGAAAAAAAAAAAAAAAAAAAAAAAAAAAAAAGATGGGGTGTTAAGATGTTGTTGTTGTGCATATCTGCCTACAAAGGGGTAACCTGGTCAAGGGTCCTGGGGGTGCAAGTCCTTTACACTATGTTTGTCATTTCACACGCAGTGCTCCCACGCCTTATCTGGATTCTTGGACACTCGTATGTGTGTTGGGGCACACGGAGAGGGGACGCGAGACCAGGTGGGAGGCAGTTGGGGATTTCAAGAAGGGAGGCAACCATAAGATGGTTGGGTAAACCGGGAATGATGTGGGGCAGGGTAGTCCCAGAGGCTGAGAGGTTTGCGTGGTTGGACAGGCCGCCAGCAGTGCTTGTCGTCCATGCTGGGGGGAACGATCTGGGTGTCCGCACAGTCAGGGATCTGATCGCGGACATTAAAAATGATTGGATGTATCTGAGAACGAAATTCCCAGACACGTTGTTAGTCTGGTCGGACATAGTGGCAAGGACAACATGGCGTACGGCCAGGTCCGTTTATCGGATCAACAAAGCCAGAATTAGGGTGAATAAGGTGGTTGGGAGGTTTGTGACATGGCATGGGGGGTTGGTGGTACGTCACAGGGATCTAGAGAAGAATGTGGGCCTCTATTTGAGGAGGGACGGGGTCCATTTAACTGATGTGGGCATCGACCTGTGGTCGTTGGGTCTGCAGGAGGGGATTCAGTCGGCCCTGCGGGTGTGGAGGTGCCTGCAAGGATGAGGTGTCAACCTTTTAGGCTATGGCGTGTTTGTTCGTTGGTCAGTGACGGAGCAGTTATGTAGGTGGTAAGTGTGTGTGGGGGGGCTCATCATTAGATGGCCCCTCCGGTTCGTGGGGGGCTCATCATTAGATGGCCCCTCCGGTTTGTGGGGGGCTCATCAGTAGATGGCCCCTCCTGGTAGTACATCAAATTATATATTTGATGATTACTCGTGCACTGCGGGATAGGTGTTTGTCTCCGGGCGGCACAGATGGAGGCCAGTTGGTTATGTTGTATCCCGCAGTGCCCCCGGTGGTGTTATATATATATACAGTTACAGTAGTTATATATATGTTTTATAGTACTTAGCTCCGTCACTGACCAATCAACAGGGTGTAACTGATTGTTTACAGTTCTTGATGTTTGTTTACTGGTTATGTGTTGATATGTTATTTATCACTATGGTTATTTATGTGTGTTTCAGTTATTGGAGTTATGTTTTTAATAAAAGGCTGTTGCGGCCATTTACTCCATAAAAGAAGGTGTGGTCTATTATTTAAGTTAAAGTAAGGGGAAGTATTTGGCTGTATCAGCTGGTGGGTAACATCTAGGCTACACTAGTCAAGAGAGGGCCGGACCGGGATGCAGCACAGCAAAGGTAGGGCAGGCCTGGCCATGACAGTGTGTCTAGGACACACATTTACAATTTTAAGGGGTGTGGCTTAGCGCAGCGGGCCAATCAGGAGACGGGGGGAGTGGCCATATAAAAAAAAGGGGGCGTGGCTAGGACGGACATTCGGCGGGCAGTAACACATGAGGAGGCAGGTTTTTTCCCACCCACCCTCCCTAATATAAGGCATTGTTTTGGAGGTTTTAATGTTTTTGTTGTCGTTTCAGGAATCGGAAGCAGAGGGTTCATCATATGAAAAGGGGTGGCGTGTTTTTGTTCGTTGGTCAGTGACGGAGCAGTTATGTAGGTGGTAAGTGTGTGTGGGGGGCTCATCATTAGATGGCCCCTCCGGTTCGTGGGGGGCTCATCATTAGATGGCCCCTCCGGTTTGTGGGGGGGGCTCATCAGTAGATGGCCCCTCCTGGTAGTACATCAAATTATATATTTGATGATTACTCGTGCACTGCGGGATAGGTGTTTGTCTCCGGGCGGCACAGATGGAGGCCAGTTGGTTATGTTGTATCCCGCAGTGCCCCCGGTGGTGTTATATATATATACAGTTACAGTAGTTATATATATGTTTTATAGTACTTAGCTCCGTCACTGACCAATCAACAGGGTGTAACTGATTGTTTACAGTTCTTGATGTTTGTTTACTGGTTATGTGTTGATATGTTATTTATCACTATGGTTATTTATGTGTGTTTCAGTTATTGGAGTTATGTTTCTAATAAAAGGCTGTTGCGGCCATTTACTCCATAAAAGAAGGTGTGGTCTATTATTTAAGTTAAAGTAAGGGGAAGTATTTGGCTGTATCAGCTGGTGGGTAACATCTAGGCTACACTAGTCATGGCACTTACTAGAGAGGAAACGGCACTAGGTAAGTGTAAATTTCTCTTAAACGTGTACCGTTTAGGAGATATTTACATTTCATTACATGCAGACAGTCATATCACTGGCGAATGCGCCTTAAAAGGAACAATCACCCATGCCATTCCTTCAGAGCCCTGTGCCATGAACAGTGACGTCATCGCAGCTCTGGCCAGTCACAAAGCCGGAGCCCACAAACCCTGAAGCTAGACAGGTGAAGATGGCTGCTTTGACATCACGGTGCTGGAACAGCATTTGATTTTGGTGGCCATCCTGGTCCAGGCAGAGTCTTGTGGCTAGCATTGGAGCAGATTCCCTGTCTGTCAGGAACAGTGATTAAAGATGGAAAAGGTTCCAGAAGAGTAAAGACAGTGCAGGGGCTATGTCTACCTCTTCTAGGAAGCATTCCCTTTGGGTGTGGACTGGCCAGGCCGCATTCCACTCATCGTGGCGGATGGTGTAGGCATCTTTCAGTCTTCAAACCACTGCTCTACTGCTGTTACAATTGTAAATGGCTCCGGATGGCCTTGATTCCCCACCGGGCCTGTTTGTAGTTGCTGAACATTTCCACAAAAAATGGCTATTGGAAAACTTGGACTCTGTGTATTCACTGCCCACTGTACCTAGCCCACATGGTCTTCCATAACCAGGACGTACCAATTATTTTCTATGGCTCTCATGCTGAATGGAGGGGTGAGAGAGAGTGATAGAAATGTAAGTATGTGCTACCTGGGATGGGGTGGGTAAAGCAATGAACAGCTAGAATGAGCAAAGCAAAGGTTTACTTAGAAGCCAGCAAACAAATTGAATGACTCATAGGAAATAACGAGTACAGCTTTGTAACCACGTCCACCTATGTGACACCCCGTGTGCTGCTATATTTTATATTTATCCCCTGTATGTCGTTTCCGGGAGAGAAGCGACCAGACAGTAAACTACAATGACAGGTTTGGCTGTTACAGGTGAGTTCCTTTTTTCTCAGAACTTGAAATACAATACATACCTAGGCTACAAAGCATACCAGACCTTTTTAAATGGGATTTCCAATCTATGGTAAAATCTCATAACAGCTTCAAGGCCCCTTTGGTTCAATTTTCTTCTTCTTTTTTTTTTTTTATGTTTACATACCACTGATTCATGTATATTACCTTTTCATCCATACAGCATCACACTTTGTATCACCACACAATAGAATTATGCCAAGAAACAGACAAGCTAGTCCAGGGTTTCTCGACTAGAATTCCATGGAGCCTAATGCCCCGTACACACGAGCAGATTTTCCATTGGAAAAAGTGTGATGGGAGCGTTTGGTAGGATATTACGACCGTGTGTATGCTCCATCAGACTTTTGCTGGCGGAATTTCTGCCAGCAAAAGATTGAGAGCAGGTTCTCTATTTTTCTGACAGAAAAAGTTCCTATCAAAAATTCTGATCGTCTGTAGCAATTCTGACACCCAAAATTCCTACGCATGCTCGGAAACAATTTGACGCATTCTCGGAAGCATTGAACTTAACTTTCTCGGCTCGTCGTAGTGTTGTACGTCACCACGTTCTTGACGGTCGAAAGTTCAGAGAACTTGTGTGACCGTGTGTATGCAAGCCAAGCTTGAGCAGAATTCCGAAAAATCATCCAAGGTTTTTCCGTCGGAAAATCCTATCATGTGTACGCGGCATTAGGGTTCCTCCAGGGGTTGCTAGGAGCCTCCTCCTTTCTGCTTCTCAGATAAGTTCCCACTGACACCATTGATCTTTTAAGCTATCTGTATGGGGATAATTCTTCCCAATGACCACAAGTCCACTGACCATCACACTAATATCTCATGAGTTGTAGATATAGTAATCTTTAGCAGAGGTTCTCTGACATTGGAAAGTTATTTCAAAGGTCACTCTCTGTTAAAAAGGTTAAGAAAGGCTAGTCCATTAAGTCTGCTCCTTTTTTTTTTAAATTTTTTGGAAGGTGGTTTATTTATTTTAATTAACATGTTATCAGAAGTATGGTATGTTTAATTTCACGTACAGTTGATAAAAAACAGACTTCAGCAGAGGTCGTAAGTCTAAGGATTCACTGCTCTTTTGGTAAAATATTTTTTACTTTTTATCATTACTCTTGATTAATCTTCCTGCTAGTCCAAAGTCCCCTATGTTTTTTAGCTCTTTTTTTTACAGAAAAGGCTAATTAACCTCAACCAGGGTTCCATGAAACCCTTGGGTTCCTCCAGAGGTTGATAGGGGTTAGTTACTTGAGCAATTTCTGTTTTCCCACGGACACCATTGATCTTTTTAGCTATCTGTAAGGGGGTAATTCTTCCTAATAAACACTAGTGTAAGGAGCATTCTTCCCACTGACCATCACACTAATGTATCATGAGTTGTAGATAGTAGTTTTAGTAGTAGTAGTTGTAATTCACTATGTGTTGAGAAAGGCTGACCTCAACCTATGCTCTCTAGCCATACCCATCTAAAAATCTAACAGATTTCTCCATCCATAATACACAGTGTGAATGGAGAAATTTCCCTCTGTAGCTATTATATTTTGACAGCCCCTTCAGCTGTCAAAATACCCAAACAGTACCTGCATCTGATTGGATAGTATTTGAATCTGGATTCTAATACTTTGAAATGGAAGAGGAAGTAATGCTTTATTTCTAATATATATTGGGTACAAAGTCGTTTTGGGGGGCCACACTTCCATCCCCTTCATCAGGGCTACAGCATAACATGCAAGTGTAAAAATAAAAAAAGTCATTAGACAAGCATAAAAGAATAAATCTCATTTATGTATTTCATACATATTTACTTATATACCCATACTCACTTGTATGCATTAAAAATATTTGAGCTAAATGTTGGTACAGGCTTCACAAAAAAATAGTTAAAAAAGGATGTCTGCTGATTATATATTTTAAAATTGATATATGCATACTAGACATGTGCAGAACAAAAAAAAATGTTTAGTTTTATTCCATTCTAAATCTAATTTATTTTATTCAAAATTCGAATTTTGGAAGATGGTTATATTCTTTATATTCCATTCTATTGTGTTTCTATTCTATTCTTTTATTTTCTGTTCTATTCTTTTATTCTCAGTTCTATTCTTTTTTTATTATTTGAAATTAGATTTTTGGAAAACAGTTATATGGTTATATTCTTTCTATTCTTTTCTATTTTATTTCCTATTCTATTTTACTCTTTTCTAATGTATTCGACTTCAATTTTTTTCTATTTGGTTATATTCTATTTCAGGGATATGCAATTAGCGGACCTCCAGCTACTGCAAAACTACAACTCCCATCATGCCTCTGCCTCTGAGTGTCATGCTTGTGGCTGTCAGAGTCTTGCTATGCCTCATGGGTAGTTCTGCAACAGCTGGAGTTCCGCTAATTGCATATCCCGGTTCTATTTTATTCTATTCCTTTATTTCCTATTCCATTTTATTTTGTTCTTTTATTTTCTATTTTGTTCTGTTTTACTCCATTCTTTTCCATTCTATTCTTTTATTTTCTGTTCTATTCCTTTAATTTCTATTCTATTTTTTTTTTATTAATTTATTTTGTATTCTGTTCGGTTTTACTCTATTATATTCTATTATTTTATCCCCTATTCTATTCGTTTCTATTCTATGATAATCTTTTCTATTCCTTTATTTACTATTCTATTTTATTCTCTTCAGAAAACCGAATTTGATTCAAAAACTATTCCAATTCGATTTGAAATTTTGTTTCGTTATTTCGGATACCTTTTAAGATCGTTACTATTGTAATCCAGAAGTTTGGATACATTCAAATAACGAAAAATTTGCAGGAAATTTTGATTCGGAACAAAATAAACTGCACATGGCTAATGCATAGACAAATACACATATATTGAAAAAAATAATTGTATGCAAAAATACATGCATATAACTATATGATAGACAATGTATAGACTTGTGATTGCTGGTAAGTTAATTGATCGTCTTTACAAATATTCAGAATTGTCTTAATAGACATAGTGGTAAATGATTATATGCTACCAAATGTAAAAAAAAAAAAGAGGCATCCCAGGATTTGTTGCTAGATTGATGTTCATAGCCATCTCTTGCATATGAAAAAATTCAACATGAGAAAAACTACCAGTTTAAAATGATGCTAAATAAAAACAAAGGAACCTCACAAGCATTCACAAACACCCTTATTTTGTGAATAAATTTGTGAAGTGGGTATCTATATTAGTTCAAATAAGTGTTTATAATGCTCACAAGTGAGTATGGGTATATGTGTAGATTTGTATAAAATACATAGTAATTTTATTATTTTATCCTTATCTAATGACTTTTTTTAATTTTAACACTTTCATCTTATGTTGTAGCCCTGAAGGGGGCATTGAATCCTGAAACACCTAGACTTTGAAATTAAAACCGCCCACTGTCATACCCTCCACACTCCTCTCCTGTACATAGTGCCCACTGTCATATCCTCCACACTCCTCTCCTGTACATACTGCCACTGTCATCCCACCTCCACACTCCTCTCCTGTACATACCGCCCACTGTCATAGCCTCCACACTCCTCTCCTGTACATACCGCCCACTGTCATACCTCCCACACTCCTCTCCTGTACATACTGCCCACTGTCATACCCTCCACACTCCTCTCCTGTACATACTGCCCACTGTCATACCCTCCACACTCCTCTCCTGTACATACCGCCCACTGTCATATCCTCCACACTCCTCTCCTGTACATACCGCCCACTGTCATACCCTCCACACTCCTCTCCTGTACATACCGCCCACTGTCATATCCTCCACACTCCTCTCCTGTACATACCGCCCACTGTCATATCCTCCACACTCCTCTCCTGTACATACCGCCCACTGTCATATCCTCCACACTCCTCTCCTGTACATACCGCCCACTGTCATACCCTCCACACTCCTCTCCTGTACATACCGCCCACTGTCATATCCTCCACACTCCTCTCCTGTACATACCGCCCACTGTCATACCCTCCACACTCCTCTCCTGTACATACCGCCCACTGTCATACCCTCCACACTCCTCTCCTGTACATACCACCCACTGTAATACCCTCCACACTCCTCTCCTGTACATACCTCCCACTGTCATACCCTCCACACTCCTCTCCAGTACATACCGCCCACTGTCATACCCTCCACACTCCTCTCCTGTACATACCGCCCACTGTCATACCTCCACACTCCTCTCCTGTACATACCACCCCATGTCATCTCCTCCACACTCCTCTCCTATACATACCACCCCATGTCATCCCTCCACACTCCTCTCCTATACATACCACCCCATGTCATCTCCTCCACACTCCTCTCCTGTACATACCACCCCATGTCATCCCTCCACACTCCTCTCCTGTACATACCACCCACTGTCATATCCTCCACACTCCTCTCCTGTACATAGTGCTCACTGTCATATCCTCCACACTCCTCTCCTGTACATACCGCCCACTGTCATACCCTCCACACTCCTCTCCTGTACATACCGCCCACTGTCATACCCTACACACTCCTCTCCCATACATAGTGCTCACTGTCATACCCTCCACACTCCTCTCCTGTACATACCACCCACTGTCATATCATCCACACTCCTCTCCTATACATACCGCCCACTGTCATACCCTCCACACTCCTCTCCTGTACATACCGCCCACTGTCATACCCTCCACACTCCTCTCCTGTACATACTGCCCACTGTCATATCCTCCACACTCCTCTCCTGTACATACCGCCCACTGTCATATCCTCCACACTCCTCTCTGGAGATGAGTTCCTGGTTCAGGCTGATCTCGTGTTTGGGACGAATTGGCTGTCTGAGAGGTTGGGTGAGAAATCAGAGTAATTGGTGATGGGAAGGGTTGATCCTCCAGCTGAAGGAGAAGTCATACATTTAGGATCCTCTTATTACCTCTGATGATTTGGAATGTTTTGTTGTTAGGACTCCGGTGGCTGCCAGCTCTGTAACAACCAAGACACAACCCTGCCTGGTCTTTACTGATGTCAGTCGGGGATTGCTGGCTCACAGTAATTGTAATGAAAGGATTGTGTAAATAAATGGGGTTGTCTCCCCCCAAAATTCATAGCAGACCATTCAGGTCTGGAATGGATTTGAAGGGGAACCCCACAAAAATATAAATATATATATGTCTTGCAGCCCCCCAACTGAGTGCATGTGTCCTGGTATGGTTTGAAGGGGGGCACACTTATCTCCCCAGGTTGCATGCTCAGATAAGGGTCTGATACAGGATTTTAAGAGGGAACCCCACACCAAAACCAACTGGCCAAAACCAACCATCCAGTCCACTGGCAGGTCAGGAGAGGATTGAATAAGGATAATGGGGCAACTCCCACCCCCCCAAAACCATACCATGTCCTCAACATGTGGAGGGTTCCTTGCCATTGGGAACCCCTTTCTTTTGTGGACAAGGGCCTCTTCCCCACAACCCTGGCACTGTGGTTGTGGGGGGGAGACTATTTAAAGCCCCTTTTAAATATAATGGGGCCCCAGATACTGCTCCACCATATGCACCCCCACAAAAAAAATTAAGAGCCAAACAATGTCCCTCAGTCTAAATCCATCGATAATCACATCATCCGGTGATGCAGACCAATCAGGATGAAGGATGCCTGAAAATATCACCTTAGACTCCGCCTCTCTATTGACATTTCATGTCGGGAAGCGGGGGAAGTAGTCATTGGAAGCAGATGATGCCGGCGGTCGGTGGGATTTTTCTATGGTTGGGTCGGCAGTGGTGTTCATGACTGCGGTGGATCTGCCTCCCTGGATGTCAAGGCTGATGATGGATTTACAGGATGTGAGTTTTCTTTTTATTCATTAATCACTTCATGCCCAGCCTAAAGTCCATTGACAGCCGGGTGGTGGCTTTCCCCTCCTGACTGGATGTCAGTAGGGGCGCTCCTAGGTCTGCAAAAGATCTGGGGCTAGAGCCCATAGCAGCCGTCACCAAAAGTTTTGCAGGCCCAGGGGGGATGGACGCTCTTCAATCATCACGGCACCATGGTTGATATGGTGTCAGGGTGATTGAAGTGCATTATTTCTATTATTACATTCTAATATATAATGAAGTGATTCAACTCACCATAATGCAGAATCAGTGGGAGCCCTGAGCATGCTCCCCTTTAAGGTATACTTACACCAGATGCGGTGGGACTGTGGTGGGTGGCTCTTCCAGCACAGTCCCATCACATGTCTCTGGTATGTCCAGTTCACACGATGTGTTGCAGTACTACATGCCGTACCTTTATCTGCACAGCACAGTGTGAGACAATCTACCACCTCGTACCTCACAGTGGCAAATTCTACACCCAGTTGCATGCACGTGGATATGGGGGGGTTAATGAATCATTTAGGGGGGTGTAGCAGGGTGCCTGTAAAACAGCTTAAATTTACAGGAAATGTGATTGATGGGGATATATATATTTTTTCGGGAGCAGTGATTTTAATAATGCTTAAAGTGAAACAATAAAAGAGTAATATTCCTTTAAATTTCGTACCTGGGGGGTGTCTATATTATGCCTGTGAAGGGGCGCATGTTTCCCGTGCTTAGAACTGTCCCTGCACAAAGTGTCATTTTTGCAGGGAAAAAAAGTCATTTAAAATCACTCGTGGCTAATGAATTGTCGGCTCCCCGTAATACAGAGAACAGTCATTGAAAGTCATTGATAAAAAAAAAAAAAAAAATTGTCTGGGGTTCCCCCCAAATTCAATTACCAGGCCCTTCAGGTCTGGTCTGGATATTAAGGGGAACCCCGCGCCAAATTTGAAAAAAAATAACGTGGAGTTCCCCCCACAAATCCATACCAGACCCTTTATCTGAGCACGCAACCTGGCATGCCGCAGGAAAAGAGGGGGGGACGAGAGAGCCCCCCAAAGCACCTTGTCCCCATGTTGATGGCTGACGATGATGACTGGAGCCAAGCTTGTAAGGTAAGTACTCTCACCCCCTCCCCCCACCATACACTATACATACACCCCCCCTCCCCCCACCATACACTATACATACACCCCCCCACCCCAACCATACACTATACATACACCCCCCTCCCCCACCATACATACACCCCCTCCCCCCACTATACACTATAAATATACACCCCCCTCCCCCCACCATACACTATACATACACCCCCCACCATACACTATACATACACCCCCCTCCCCCCACCATACATACACCCCCTCCCCCACTATACACTATACATACACCCCCCACCATAAACTATACATACACCCCCCTCCCCCACCATACACTATAGATATACACCCCCTCCCCCCCCATACACTATACATACACCCCCCTTCCCCCACCATACACTATACATACACCCCCCCTCCCCCCACCATACATACACCCCCCTCCCCCCACCATACATACACCCCCTCCCCCACTATACACTATAGATATACACCCCCTCCCCCACCATACACTATACATACACCCCCCTTCCCCCACCATACACTATACATACACCCCCCCCCCTCCCCCCACCATACATACACCCCCCTCCCCCCACCATACATACACCCCCTCCCCCACTATACACTATAGATATACACCCCCCTCCCCCTACCATACACTATACATACACCCCCCTCCCCTCACCATACACTATACATACACCCCCCTCCCCAGACAACATCCCTATATTCAGTTCTCACAGGGTGACACCGTCCACTGCTCTACTGACGCCGTCCTCTGCTCTACTGACGCCGTCCTCTGCCCTACTGACACCGTCCTCTTCCCTACTGACACCGTCCTCTGCTCTACTGACACCGTCCTCTGCCCTACTGACACCATCCACTGCTCTACTGACACCGTCCTCTGCTCTACTGACACCGTCCTCTGCCCTACTGACACCATCCACTGCTCTACTGACGCCGTCCTCTGCCCTACTGACACCGTCCTCTTCCCTACTGACACCGTCCTCTGCTCTACTGACACCGTCCTCTGCCCTACTGACACCATCCACTGCTCTACTGACACCGTCCTCTGCTCTACTGACGCCGTCCTCTGCTCTACTGACGCCGTCCTTTGCTCTACTGACGCCGTCCTCTGCTCTACTGACGCCGTCCTCTGCTCTACTGACGCCGTCCTCTGTCCTGCTGACACCGTCCTCTGTCCTGCTGACACCGACCTCTGCTCTACTGACACTGACCTCTGCCCTACTGACACAGACCTCTGCCCTACTGACACAGACCTCTGCCCTACTGACACCGTCCTCTGTCCTACTGACACCGTCCTCTGCCCTACTGACACCGTCCTCTGCCCTACTGACACCGTCCTCTGTCCTACTGACACCGTCCTCTGTCCTACTGACACCGTCCTCTGCTCTACTGACACCGTCCTCTGCTCTACTGACACCGTCTTCAGCTCTACTGACACCGTCCTCTGCTCTA
>JAQSEC010003648.1:0-13512 GCA_028564925.1 Lithobates sylvaticus | reverse complement strand
TAAAAATTATTTTAGGCCTAAAATCCTCAAAACATTATATATATTCTGAAAGCAGACACTCTAGAGAACAAAATGAGTGATAGTTCCAATGTGTTATGTTACACCAGACTGCTTCCAGAAGTAGGCTTGCCAGATATACACACAATGATGCTAGAGCCATCGGGAGTGTGTGTATAACGCCCCGCTGTCAGGTCCGTACGATGTACAGACCAGGTAGTGGAAGGGTTAAAGCTAAAGTTTAGTCATAGCTTCTTGCATAGGTAAATTGTTCCAAATTTGATCACGGATCACTGTAAATATTCATCTGCCATACCTAGGTCATCCCTGGAAGTCACTGCTACTACAGTGATTGGCTAGCTTCTAAGTCCTGTGCCAAGCGGCTGCCCTGTTGCTTAGTGAAAATAGGGGCTCGCTAGCTCAGCAAAGGTGTCATTCAGAGAATGCTTTGACATCACCCCACCACCTCTCTACCTTGGCCAATCAGAGAATGCTTTGATTTTAATTGGAAAAATGCAAAGTGTTCTCTGAATTGTGCTCATGCTGAGCCTCTGTGTCCACTAAGCAGCAGGATAGCCACTCAAAGCAGGACCTGAAAGCTAATGGAGATCACCTAAGTAGCAGTGTCTACTACAGTGATTTTCAGCTTGCACAGGAAGCAACTAGGTATGGCACATGAATACATACATTGGTCCAAACAGAAGCAATGTAACTATGCAAATAAGTCATACACAAACTTCAGCTTTATGAAGCAGGAGGAGTAGATCTCTGGGTTTCCTCGTGTTTGAACTAACTGAACATACCACTGTGGGATGTCACATCAACAGAGAGAGAGAGAGAGTTCCTGCCCTTTTCACAAAAAGAATTGTGTGTCAAAATGGTAGGCCTTGCAGCCTACCCCTTTTGCATTTGTTCATAAAGAGCCCTCTTACACTTGGGTGTTTGTGCCTGCCTGTCACACAAGCAGCAAGCCATAGCACATGTGTATTTTCATAGCAGGTACTTTAGCTAAAATGTTATACCACTTGTACTGTCCTCATCAGAGAGCACTCACTACAGCAAATATTTTGGACTCCACGTTTAGCCTCTATGTTTGCATCCCAAGTGCCTAAGAGGCCTATTGTAAATTAGACATGGGAACTGCCAAAAAATTTGTTTCGTTTCGTTTCGTCCCGTTTCGTATATAAAAAAATTCGTAATTCGTAATTCGTGTACGAAATTCCGTTCGAATTCGTACGAAATACGAAATTCGGACGAATCGTAATTTTTTTTACGAATCGTTAGTAAAGTTACGAATCGTTACGAATCGTTACGAATCGTTAACGCGGCTAATGAATTGTTGGTTCTCATAACACAGAGAACAATTCGAATCCAACTACAAATATCGAATTTCAATTTCAAGTTACGAATCGTTACGAATCGTTATGAATAGTTACGAATCGTTACGAATCGTTATGAATAGTTACGAATCGTTAGTAAATCCAACTACCAATATCGAATTTCAACTAATTTGAACGAAATTATTATAGCAGATATAACGAATGAATTCGAATGACAAAGTGTCATTTTTGCAGAAAAAAAAAAAGCGTAGGGGTCCCCCCAAATTCAATAACCAGGCCCTTCAGGTCTGGTATGGATATTAAGGGGGACCCCAGCCAAAAAAAAAAAAAAAAATGGCGTGGGGTCCCCCCCAAATATCCATACCAGACCCTTCAGGTCTGGGATGGATTTTAAGGGGAACCCCGGCCAAAAAAAAAAAAAAAAAATGGCGTGGGGTCCCCCTCAAAATCCATACCAGACCCTTTATCCGAGCACGCAACCTGGCAGGCCGCAGGAAAGGAGGGGGGGACGAGAGCGGCCCCCCCTCCCGCCTGAACCGTACCAGGCCACATGCCCTCAACATTGGGAGGGTGCTTTGGGGTCCCCCCCAAAGCACCTTGTCCCCATGTTGATGAGGACAAGGGCCTCATCCCCACAACCCTGGCCGGTGGTTGTGGGGGTCTGCGGGCGGGGGGCTTATCGGAATCTGGAAGCCCCCTTTAACAAGGGGACCCCCAGATCCCGCCCCCCCCCCCTGTGTGAAATGGTAAGGGGGTACAAAAGTACCCCTACCATTTCACCAAAAAAGTGTCAAAAATGGTAAAAATGACAGGAGACGGTCTTTGACAATTCCTTTATTAAAATCTTCTTTCTTCTTTCTTCTGGTCTTCCTTTCTTCATCTTCTCCTTCCGTCATCTTCTTCCATCTTCTTCTTCCTTCGATTCGCTTCTTCTTCCTCCGGTCTTCTCGTCCTTCTCGTCCGGCGTCGTCCTTCTCGTCCGGCATCGTCGTCTCTTCTCGCAGGCCGCTCCTCGCAATGGGAGGCTCCCGCTCTGTGAGGCTTCGCTCCGGGTGACAGGTCTTTTATAACGAAGGCACCTGGTGACCCCGCCCCCTCTGACGCACGGGGACGTCATGTGGAATTCCCTATGGCTTTCCCCATGACGTCAGAGGGGGGGGCGGGGTCACCGGGTGCCTTCGTTATACAAGACCTGTCACCCGGAGCGGAGCCTCACAGAGCGGGAGCCTCCCATTGCGAGGAGCGGCCTGCGAGAAGAGACGCTGATGCCGGACAAGAAGGACGACGCCGGACGAGAAGGACGAGAAGACCGGAGGAAGAAGAAGCGAATCGAAGGAAGAAGAAGATGGAAGAAGATGCCGGAAGGAGAAGATGAAGAAAGGAAGACCAGAAGAAAGAAGATTTTAATAAAGGAATTGTCAAAGACCGTCTCCTGTCATTTTTTACAATTTTTGACACTTTTTTGGTGAAATGGTAGGGGTACTTTTGTACCCCTTACCATTTCACACAGGGGGGGGGGGCCGGGATCTGGGGGTCCCCTTGTTAAAGGGGGCTTCCAGATTCCGATAAGCCCCCCGCCCGCAGACCCCCACAACCACTGGCCAGGGTTGTGGGGATGAGGCCCTTGTCCTCATCAACATGGGGACAAGGTGCTTTGGGGGGGACCCCAAAGCATCCTCCCAATGTTGAGGGCATGTGGCCTGGTACGGTTCAGGCGGGAGGGGGGGGCGCTCTCGTCCCCCCCCTCCTTTCCTGCGGCCTGCCAGGTTGCGTGCTCGGATAAGGGTCTGGTATGGATTTTATGGGGGACCCCACGCCATTTTTTTTGGCTAGGGTTCCCCTGAAAATCCATCCCAGACCTCAAGGGTCTGGTATGGATTTTGAGGGGGACCCTACGCCATTTTTTTTTTTTTTGGCTGGGGGTCCCCCTTAATATCCATCCCAGACCTGAAGGGCATGGTTATTGAATTTGGGGGGGACCCCTACGCATTTTTTTATCAATGACTTCAATGAATGACAGTTCTCTGTATTACGGATCCAACAATTCATTTGCCGGCAATAGCTGCGACTCGATTTTAAATAGTTTTTTTTTCCTGCAAAAATGACACTGCAGGAACAGTTCTCTATATTAGATATACTGAATCTCGAATCATTCGAAGCATTCGTTATATCCGCTATTATAATTTCTTTCATATTAGTTGAAATTAGATATTTGTTAGTAGTTGTATTCGAATTGTTCTCTGTATTACGGGAATCGGCAATTAGCCGCGAGTGATTTTAAATGTCTTTTTTTTCCTGCAAAAATGACACATTGTACAGAGAGAGTTCTAAACACGGGAAACATGCCCCCTTCTATATACTATATACTCTATAGTATGCCTATGAAGGGGGCATGTTTCCCGTGTTTAGAACTCTCTCTGTACAATGTGTCATTTTTGCAGGAAAAAAAAAGACATTTAAAATCACTCGCGGCTAATTGCCGATTCCCGCAATACAGAGAACAATTCGAATGTTGTATTGTAACTAACAAATATGTAATTTCAACTAATATGAAAGAAATTATAATAGCGGATATAACGAATGCTTCGAATGATTCGAGATTCAGTATATCTAATATAGAGAACTGTCTCTGTACAATGTGCCATTTTTGCAGGAAAAAATAACTATTTAAAATCACTCGCAGCTATTTGCCGGCAAATGAATTGTTGGATCCGTAATACAGAGAACTGTCATTCATTGAAGTCATTGATAAAAAAATGTGTAGGGGTCCCCCCAAATTCAATAACCAGGCCCTTCAGGTCTGGGATGGATATTAAGGGGGACCCCAGCCAAAAAAAAAAAAAAAATGGCGTAGGGTACCCCTCAAAATCCATACCAGACCCTTGAGGTCTGGGATGGATTTTAAGGGGAACCCTAGCCCAAAAAAATGGCGTGGGGTCCCCCTAAAAATCCATACCAGACCCTTATCCGAGCACGCAACCTGGCAGGCCGCAGGAAAGGAGGGGGGGACGAGAGCGGCCCCCCCTCCCGCCTGAACCGTACCAGGCCACATGCCCTCAACATTGGGAGGGTGCTTTGGGGTCCCCCCCAAAGCACCTTGTCCCCATGTTGATGAGGACAAGGGCCTCATCCCCACAACCCTGGCCGGTGGTTGTGGGGGTCTGCGGGCGGGGGGCTTATCGGAATCTGGAAGCCCCCTTTAACAAGGGGACCCCCAGATCCCGGCCCCCCCCCCCCACCTGTGTGAAATGGTAAGGGGGTACAAAAGTACCCCTACCATTTCACCAAAAAAGCGTCAAAAATTGTAAAAATGACAGGAGACGGTCTTTGACAATTCCTTTATTAAAATCTTCTTTCTTCTTTCTTCTGGTCTTCCTTTCTTCATCTTCTCCTTCCGGCATCTTCTTCCATCTTCTTCTTCTTCTTCGATTCGCTTCTTCTTCCTCCGGTCTTCTCGTCCTTCTCGTCCGGCGTCGTCCTTCTCGTCCGGCATCGTCGTCTCTTCTCGCAGGCCGCTCCTCGCAATGGGAGGCTCCCGCTCTGTGAGGCTTCGCTCCGGGTGACAGGTCTTGTATAACGAAGGCACCCGGTGACCCCGCCCCCCCTCTGACGTCATGGGGAAAGCCATAGGGAATTCCACATGACGTCCCCGTGCGTCAGAGGGGGCGGGGTCACCAGGTGCCTTCGTTATAAAAGACCTGTCACCCGGAGCGAAGCCTCACAGAGCGGGAGCCTCCCATTGCGAGGAGCGGCCTGCGAGAAGAGACGACGATGCCGGACGAGAAGGACGACGCCGGACGAGAAGGACGAGAAGACCGGAGGAAGAAGAAGCGAATCGAAGGAAGAAGAAGATGGAAGAAGATGCCGGAAGGAGAAGATGAAGAAAGGAAGACCAGAAGAAAGAAGAAAGAAGATTTTAATAAAGGAATTGTCAAAGACCGTCTCCTGTCATTTTTACCATTTTTGCCACTTTTTTGGTGAAATGGTAGGGGTACTTTTGTACCCCCTTACCATTTCACACAGGGGGGGGGGCCGGGATCTGGGGGTCCCCTTGTTAAAGGGGGCTTCCAGATTCCGATAAGCCCCCCGCCCGCAGACCCCCACAACCACCGGCCAGGGTTGTGGGGATGAGGCCCTTGTCCTCATCAACATGGGGACAAGGTGCTTTGGGGGGGACCCCAAAGCACCCTCCCAATGTTGAGGGCATGTGGCCTGGTACGGTTCAGGCGGGAGGGGGGCCGCTCTCGTCCCCCCCTCCTTTCCTGCGGCCTGCCAGGTTGCGTGCTCGGATAAAGGGTCTGGTATGGATTTTGAGGGGGACCCCACGCCATTTTTTTTTTTTTTTTTTTTCTTTTGGCCCGGGGTTCCCCTTAAAAATCCATCCCAGACCTGAAGGGTCTGGTATGGATATTTGGGGGGGACCCCACGCCATTTTTTTTATTTTTTTTTGGCTGGGGTCCCCCTTAATATCCATACCAGACCTGAAGGGCCTGGTTATTGAATTTGGGGGGACCCCTACGCTTTTTTTTTTTCTGCAAAAATGACACTTTGTCATTCGAATTCATTCGTTATATCTGCTATAATAATTTCGTTCAAATTAGTTGAAATTCGATATTGGTAGTTGGATTTACTAACGATTCGTAACTATTCATAACGATTCGTAACGATTCGTAACTATTCATAACGATTCGTAACGATTCGTAACTTGAAATTGAAATTCGATATTTGTAGTTGGATTCGAATTGTTCTCTGTGTTATGAGAACCAACAATTCATTAGCCGCGTTAACGATTCGTAACGATTCGTAACGATTCGTAACGATTCGTAACTTTACTAACGATTCGTAAAAAAAAATTACGATTCGTCCGAATTTCGTATTCCGTACGGAATTCGTAAAAAAAAAAATTCGTACTACAGATTCGTAAATTCATACGAATTTCGAAAAATTCGTACGAATTACGAATTCGTACGAAACGAATCGCACATGTCTATTGTAAATCCAGCACTGCTTATAGTTTAGTGCAGCACCTCAACCTAGAATTAAATACATAGCAGATAAAGGAATTTTACAATCACAATGTATGCATTTCACAGTTATTTATCCACAGGCTCGTTTTTTCCATTTTGAGATAATTCTGCTAGTAAATGCATTAATCATTTAAATACAGCCAAATAAATAAATAAAGACTAAGGGGTTGATTTACTAAAGGCAAATCTACTTTGCACTGCAAGTGCACTTGGCAGTGCAGTCGCTTTAGATCTGTGGGTAAGATCTGCAATGAGGGTAAGCTCTGCAGATTTTATCATCTGATCATGTAACAGCAAAAATGCTGTTTTTTTATTTTTCCTTGCATGTCCCCCTCGGATTTACAATGACTGCACTTCCAAGTGCACTTGTAGTGCAAAGTGGATTTGCCTTTAGTAAATAAACCCCTAAGACCCCATACACACTATTAGATTTTATGCAGATTGTTGTCTTCAGATTTACCAAAACTACGCAGTGCAAAGGGCCTGCCTGGTTGTATACAAATTGAAACGCTTAAAGTTTGACCTTATATTATATAGTTTGGGTAAATCTGAAGACATAAATCTGCAGGAAATCTAATAGTGTATATGGTGTCTTAACGAACATTTTAACATGTTCTTTGGATTTGCAGAAGATTTTTTTTTTTGGGCAAATCTTGATAGTTTTCCTTCTTAGAAAAGATTTTCTCTAATGACAATACTAAGAGCAATGATTCTGTCTGAGTGGCATTTACAGATGTTATTGTGACAAAAAATGCATTTTGCTAGTTAATGTTATTGCTATGTTTTTGCATCTAACACAGTCAAGAGAACAGCATTAAATGTATTGCTTAACATTTGACACAATAAATACTAATAGAAATATCAAGCATTTACTTATTTTCATGTCACTGGTAATCCTACTAGCATATCATTACACCCACAGCATTGAACAACAGCAGACAATATCATTAAACTTTCAGAATAAGATTGTATTTGTCAACAGAAGTAACAAAGGACAATTATAAGGCAATTGAAGTATTTAAAGTTCCCTTATGATAAAGTCAGTTTATAACACTAAAAGTAGCTGTCAGTACTGCCATCTTTTTTCTGCCGTTACTGCATCTTTCTAGCTCAAGTTTTTAATAATTCATGGCATTAATTAAAAAAATGTGCAGCACTAATCACATTAATATTTTCTCTCTTGTTTTTTATTTTTTGTTATAGAGTTATAACACAGAATGGAATTGGAAAGTAGCTTTAGAAGTCTGTGGCCAGAGTCTATTATGTTTCTGTGGCCATACTGTAAATATACAGTATTAAAACATAAGAAAGCCAGATATTTTCTTCAATATTTAGTTCTTCCCCACGGTAAATTTTCTGCAACTAGATGTCTTCAGTATGATGGCCTGCATGATTCATTCTACTTCTGCTGAGTCCGGGTTATGCTGGACTGCTGGACACCAATCTTTGATTAGACTGTGAGAGGGAAAGCATCACTGATTTGTTTCTTTTACTGCCTATTCCTCTCACCCTCCAGCTCTGTTACACAGGGACTTCAAGAGGCCTGCACCAGGTCAAATTCAGGTTCTTACATTAATTTCTTTAAAACCTTTTTTAGTAATATGTTTTTAGCACTAAACGTAGGAGCTGCTAATGAATGTTTGGTTCTGCATTCTGCCTCTCAACCCTAGGAACAATCTCAACCCCTCTGGCACACCTGCTTGGTAATATTAGTATGGAATTCAACAATAGAGAGAAACACAGTAATGATAACCCATAAAATGTATTTACCATAGCACTGGATCCCGTCCCTTCTCCTGCTGTAGTAGTAACAGAGACACACACAGAATATCAATTAACCACTCAGAAAGTTTACTTAAAGTGGATGTAAACCCACTTTCATCCTTTCTAAACTACTGCAATATTGGTTATCTAGAAGGATATACATGCCCCCTGCATGTATACTTATCTGTCAAATGTCTCCCATCTGTCTTCTATGAGACCCGAAAAACTGCAGATTTTGTGGGTGGGTCTGTTTTCCAGGGGCTCAGTGGGTGGAGTCGTGATGTCAGTAGACTTCCTGCCCACCTCTACACTCCCTTATCAACATGCATTTTCTCCTGTGTATTTATTACACTGAACTTTTGCTATGATCACTTACATCCAGTCAAAACCCAGAAAAGTCCCCACATGACTTCAGCATGCCAAATCATGCTGAGGTGTGGAACAGCCAATCCTTGCAGAGCTGCTGAAGAAAAGAGTGGGGTGGGAATAAAAAAATAATGCATGTCTTAGGCTAGTGCACGAGGTATGTAAATCGCCTGTCAATCACAGCAAGGGGTAAGAACAGACAAAGTTTTCACAGTTTGTCCATTTTTCACTGAAAAAAACATATGAGGATTGCTCAGAGCTGGATTAACTCTTCGTGGCAAGACTGGGCACCGCTGATCTGAAATCCCATACTCTATATTGTGCCAGACAAAAAAAATAAAAATTCAGGTTTACATCCACTTTAAATGGGTATTTATCAGAAGGAAAAATGAGACCAAATATAAACACTAAACAACAGTTGGTAACAATAATACTGATTTGAAACTGTTTATTCAATAATTACCATAGGGAGTATATGCAGACAGGTGCACAGTGGGACAAGTGCTCAATATTATCAAAGACCTATATTAAACACCTTACCATACAATACACTCACCAAATTACAATATAATGTTGCTCACATTCACTGATGCAATGCAATATTTAACCTGCACTCAAGGGCTCCCCCTAGGTCAGTGATGGCAAACCTTGGCACCCCAGATGTTTTGGAACTACATTTCCCCATGATGCTCAACTACACTGCAGAGTGTATGAGCATCATGGAAAATGTAGTTCCAAAACATCTGGGGTGCCAAGGTTCGCCATCACTGCCCTAGGTTGTAGTTTAGAGCAATTCTTCAATACAGAGCAGCAGAGTTGTGTAAAAGAATACAGTGATGAATGTTCCTCAATTTGCAGGTTGTCTTCAGCTAGCCAGATATTATACTGCAGTATTTGTAATCCAACAGGGAAACAGAGAGAAAACAACTGTAGAATAAATGATGCGCTGATAACTGTTTAATTGAAGAAATGGAACACTTGTGACACTTCCTCCTTATCAGTGAGTGTAATTCAGTACTGACTCTACAGCACAGGGAATAATAGACCCTAGAGTTCAGCTGTGTTCGGCCTGTGTATAGGTAGGAGCACTTCTGTGGGACTACAACTCTCACCAGCAGTCTGTAAATGACTCACTCATCAAATAGTGTACTTTACTGAAATGGGCAGGTGTCCGCTCACCACAATAGACCCAGAGGCTATGAGGCTCTGTCCAGACTCTCCTTCTGATGTCTCAGTCTGATGAAAGATGGCGCCGCCACACTGAGCCACCCCTTTCGGATGGCTGAGATGCAGGAGACTTCCAAGTGTCCTGGCACTGCACACCGATCCGCTTGCTAAGCTGGCAGGGCTGTACTCTGAAGACCCTCAGAGGCTGGCGATCCCACTCCGCGCCATGTAGGCCGCAGTCTTTGTCTCCACACACACAGATCTCCCTGCTGGTTGTTGAATGGTGTCACAAGAGGCCGAAAGATGGCCGTGCTGTTCCTTTTATCTGCTTACCCAGCAGGCTGTTCTGTGACTTGGCATTGTGGGTATCTGAACAGGGCATTGTGGGTCAATAGTTCCCAGAATGATTTGACAATATGAGTTACTTCCTCATCAAACTACCAATCCCAAAATGCATAACTGTTTGCTTCCAAAATAGAAAAGGTCCTGACAAAGCTTTAGTGGTCACTAGAGGGAGTCAAACCCTTACTTAGCCTAAAATATAGGTAGGTAGATATCCACGCTCAGTGTAGACTTAGCATCAGACAGCAGTTGAACACCATAACCCAGATACTGGGAACAAAAATACAAAGAAAAGAAAAAGTGCAGGGCTTAAGCCATAAATGGTAAACAAATAATCACATTAATTAAAAGTGTAAAAAATACAAAATTATTACCAAAAATTACAGCCAAAATATCATATAAAGTGACATATGAAAATCATATATACAGTGGAAAATGAGTGAAAAAATTCTTGAAAAAAGTCCATATATTATTATTGTTAAAGAATGTCAATAAAATAAATAATGTGACTTAATTATTTATTGTGCTTGACCTCGTGGAACCCGTCACCTCTAGTCACCTCTAATAAGATGGAAGGCTTACCGGATCGCCAGCGACCCCCCCCCATCAGGGGAGGTCAGACAGCGCAGATTGGATCACAGATCCCCACCACAGAAGTCCAGATGGCAAAGGCTTCCCAGATCTCCCGGGTGTCTCCTATCAGCAGACTCTGCAGCTTAGGTGGTCAGTCACGGCAAACTTCCCAAACATTTGTCAGTGGAAAAGTTCATGCAAAATAAAAAGTGCTCCAAATCGTGTAGTATCGTAATGCCAAAAATGTATTAAAGCATAATGCTCAAAGTACTGTTTGAGGACTCCACGAGTCCCGAATAAACAAATATCGGCTTTAAAACGAAGCATTACTTAGCCTGATAATTTTGGTAACAACCCCTGCATTACATACTCCCCCAACTTGAAATCTTTTGTCCCCAAAGACAGCAAAATTTTGTGACCTGTGACATGTTTTTGTATACAAGCAGAAAAAAAGAATAGGTTAGTGCACACATGACAACAAACAAGTTTGCATTATCATAGGAAGAGTTCAAACTCAGATTATTCATACCATGGCACAGAACTGACAGAGGAGCCTCCCACCAATTGTCACAGGAAGGGAGACTGTTCTGTCCACTTGATACTGATACTGAAGTGTGTTGTATAGATGTGCCAGGGGGTGAGATGGGGTTGTCCTCCACCAAATCATCGGTGGAAGGACCAGACACTTCTGGAGTCCTTTTTGAAGTAAGACAAATTTCCTTGGAGCATTCACCCAGGGTGTCATAGGTTAGTCTCTCTTGGGTGAGTGAATAATTCTCTTCACTCTCTGTTATTTAGGTTCTTAAGGTAGTATGGGCCACACCACTAGAATTTTACCCTGATCTATCCCCACTCTCACATACCTTATAAACTTACCACACTCCTTCCAACAATAACGAGGGAAAATAAAAAAACTCTGGGGATGGTGGCCAGCACTGTCTCGCCACAATCTGATCCCAAAGGGGTGGCGGGTCGGACGCAGTCACTCACTCCCATCTAGCAACACCAAAGTGGAAGTGAAACACCCTAATATGTTCCAATCACCAATCATACCTCATGAAACAACTACTTTATGTTGCATCCGGTAACTGAACATTGTACACTACTATATATAACTAATTGATATCCAATGTTTTTGTATTTCTTTGCAAAATTAAATAAACATGTTTAAAAAAAAAATTGGGAGGAGACATAGATGATCTGACATTATGGGTCCAAAGGCATTGGATCTCGAGTTAGGTCCTAGGTTTGCTGGTGGGCATCACTAGGTTTGCTGGTGGGCGTCACTAAAGAACAGTCATGTAGGTGGATAACTAAATTCTCATGCATGGAGGGGAAAACAAAGGAAGGGTTAGCAATTGAACATAACAAAAGTCATAACTGTACAACAGGAATGAAATAGGTTGTTGCAATTTGGGTAGGGGGAAACAGTTCAAGTGGATCTAGCGTAATGGCCAGGGAGCCATAGAAAGAGACTATATGGGGTTAAATATATCACTGACTTATCTGAGTATAAGCTGTTTCTGTTGCGAGCCCCCAATTGGGATTTGAGCCTAGGGTTGGAATCTTGTCTGGAATATTACAGATTTCATGATGGAGGGCCTGAATGGGTATGATGCCCTGTTCTCTCAGTAGTGAGAGACCTTTTTCTAGGGTAGTGATGTTGAACAACTTTCCACTGGATTTTACAATTAATCTGGTGGGGTGCTTCCATTTGTATGGTATATTGTTGTTGCGGAGTGACTTGGTGATTGTATTTAGCTGCCTGCAGATGTCCAAGGTGTTTTTGGAGAGATATGTGTAGATTTACATGTTTGCATGATGTTCCAGAAGCTTCAGGGGGCAAGATTTCTGTAATACAGTATTTGTTCTTTGGTGGAGAAAAAGTGGATTTTCATGAGAACGTCTCTGGGGACTTCTGTGGGCAGGAAAGAGGATTTAGGTATGCAGTGAATGCGATCTATGGTGAGGTCCAGTGGTGAGAGTGCAGGCGCTATTACATGGTAAAGTTTTTTAGTGTAATGCATAAGATCTTGTTGGGGTACACTCTCAGGTACTCCCCTCAGTTTTAGGTTTTGAGCGATCTTCTAAATATGCGATTTTGGTACATAAACAGATCCTTTCTTCCTCATTTTCCTCGTTTGCATGAATTAAATTGTTGACTGTTGTGGTAAAATCAAAAATTCAGAGAGTATGGGATTTTTGATAGGAGATGGTATGTCTGTTATAAAGGTGAGCACCAAGAACAGCAGTTCATTAAGAAAATATAAATTTATTAAATAGTATCAAAAAATGAACATAAAAACACAGCCATAATACATATTTTGTTAGACCGTGAGTCGATGCTTGATGTGTGAAATCAGATGCGTAGAAATGCAGGAATGGCCAACGTGTTTCGCAAAATGCTTCATCAGGGCACCGCATACATCTATAATTTCATCTACATTGCATAAGACATAAACATGTCATTAGTACATTATCAAACATACAATTCATTAGCAGAGATAAAAGGATTTTTTACATTATATTTTACAACATGAATGCTTACCTGGTCTTTAAAATGGACGGTCTGACGCATCATTGCACAATCATCTACCCATCATAAATACACTTGCTGGATTAAATTCCCAGTGGAAGTCAGATCCACACGGGATGGCCAGTGGGAAGATTGGATCATGATTGTTGCCAAGATTATGGTAGTAAACAGTCTAAAGATTAAATAAATTACAAAAGTAATGATAAAGATGGATTATAGTCCACCTAAATAAAGTAGTAACAACAAGATGCATATATATGGTATCTTATTCATCTAGACTGATGTTGTATTAGGGAATAAGCATAGTAATGGAAAAATCTCTTAATTAATATATATAGTGTTTATATATTTGTTGTTTATTTGTATTATTTGTTTATTTGTATTATAATGGGTAAGGCTA
>JAQSEC010001810.1:16082-53398 GCA_028564925.1 Lithobates sylvaticus | reverse complement strand
TGCAACTGCTTCAGAGTTATTTTCAAAAAGTGGTGCAACGCTCACAAATGCTATTGTGTTAGTATCCCTTTAAATCTGCTTACAAAGCAATTTTCAAAATCAGCATAGCATATCAAACCAAATATGGCATTAACAAACCAAAACAAAATAAAACAAACAATGCAGCAGTCTATAAAGTGTCCTTTGGTATGAATACGCTTGCATATGCTCAATCTTTCATCAAAAACAAGCTTATGTTCACATATCCAAATGACTGGTTCCTTAATTAGTGTTTACCACTGGGGATAAGCCCACGGTTCGAGTCAAACGTAAGTTTGACTCGAACCTCGGGTGTTCGTTTGTTCTAAAACGAACCAAACATATGGGGTGTTCGTGGAAAATTTTAGTGCCACGGAACACCCCATAATGCACTGCGAGATTGCAGTGCATTGCTGTATGATGATTGGCCAAAGCATGCTCCTGGCCTGCATGCTTTGGCCAATCACAGCACGCTCTGCTGAGAGAGTCATAATTGGCCAAAGACAGGGTGCCTTTGGCCAATCATGACTCAGGGGGACCAAGTCCACGCCCCACACTATGTAAGGCTGCTTACAGAGCGGCCGTGTGTAGTGTTGTTGGCATTGACAGAAATATTTTGAGTTAGATTAAGCAGGGCAGGTTATCCAGTTAGTGGCAGTGTATTTGATATATATATATATATATATATATATATATATATATATATATATGCAGTCAATCTAGTACATATATATATACTCTGCATTTAGCATAGACTATATATTCGTTGTTTACGCGTTATTCAGTCAGTGCAGGCGGTGTATTAATATATATATATATATATATATATATATATATATATATATATATATATATATATATATATATATACACTCTGCATCCAGTGTAGCCTATATCTACAGTGCATTTGGTGGTGTACTTTTTCTAATACACTTCAGTGGTGTATTATTATACATATACATATATATTCTGTATTCAGTGTAGCCTATATCTACAGTGTATTCCATGGTGTACAGTTGCTAATACAGTAGACATGGGAACTGTCAAAAAATTCGTTTCGTTTCGTTTCGTCCCGTTTCGTATATAAAAAAATTCGTAATTCGTAATTCGTGTACGAAATTCCGTTCGAATTCGTACGAAATACGAAATTCGGACGAATCGTAATTTTTTTTCCGAATCGTTAGTAAAGTTACGAATCGTTACGAATCGTTACGAATCGTTAACGCGGCTAATGAATTGTTGGTTCTCATAACACAGAGAACAATTCGAATCCAACTACAAATATCGAATTTCAATTTCAAGTTACGAATCGTTATGAATCGTTATGAATCGTTAGTAAATCCAACTACCAATATCGAATTTCAACTAATTTGAACGAAATTATTATAGCAGATATAACGAATGAATTCGAATGACAAAGTGTCATTTTTGCAGAAAAAAAAAAGCGTAGGGGTCCCCCCAAATTCAATAACCAGGCCCTTCAGGTCTGGTATGGATATTAAGGGGGACCCCAGCCAAAAAAAAAAAAAAATGGCGTGGGGTCCCCCCCAAATATCCATACCAGACCCTTCAGGTCTGGGGTGGATTTTAAGGGGAACCCTAGCCAAAAAAATGGCGTGGGGTCCCCCATAAAATCCATACCAGACCCTTTATCCGAGCACGCAACCTGGCAGGCCGCAGGAAAGGAGGGGGGGACAAGAGCGCCCCCCCTCCCGCCTGAACCGTACCAGGCCACATGCCCTCAACATTGGGAGGGTGCTTTGGGGTCCCCCCCAAAGCACCTTGTCCCCATGTTGATGAGGACAAGGGCCTCTTCCCCACAACCCTGCCCGGTGGTTGTGGGGGTCTGCGGGCGGGGGGCTTATCGGAATCTGGAAGCCCCCTTTAACAAGGGGACCCCAGATCCCGCCCCCCCCCCCCCCCCCCCCCTGTGTGAAATGGTAAGGGGGTACAAAAGTACCCCTACCATTTCACCAAAAAAAGTGGCAAAAATGGTAAAAATGACAGGAGACGGTCTTTGACAATTCCTTTATTAAAATCTTCTTTCTTCTTTCTTCTGGTCTTCCTTTCTTCATCTATTCCTTCCGTCATCTTCTCCTGCCGTCATCTTCTTCCATCGTCTTCTTCCTTCGATTCGCTTCTTCTTCCTCCGGTCTTCTCGTCCTTCTCGTCCGGCATCGGCGTCTCTTCTCGCAGGCCGCTCCTCGCAATGGGAGGCTCCGCTCTGTGAGGCTCCGCTCTGGGTGACAGCTCTTTTATAACGAAGGCACCTGGTGACTAGGGATGAGCCGAACACCCCCGGGTTCGGTTCGCACCAGAACCTTCGAAACGACCGAAAGTTTGCGCGAATTTTCGAACCCTATACGTTATAATGGACACGAACGTTCGAAATCAAAAGTGCTAATTACAACGGCCAATATGCATGTTAATGTCATAAAACAGGTTTGGGGACCCGGGTCCTGCCCCAGGGGACATATATCAATGCAAAAAGAACTTTTAAAAACTAACGTTTTTTCGGGAGCAGTCATTTTAATGATGCATAAAGTGAAAAAAAAAAAAGTGAAATTTTCCTTTAAATATGGTACCTGGGGGGTATCTAAAGTATGCCTGTGAAGTGGCATGTGTTTACCGTGTTTAGAACTGTCCTTGCACAAAATGACATTTGTAAAGGAAAAAAAAAAAAGAAGCCATTTAAAACCACTTGCGGCTTTAGGTTTGTTCTTAAGTAGAATCTGAACAGGTACATTATGAAGTGTAGCTCCATCCCAAAAAAATATATTTTTAAGCTTTTTGGAGAACATAGGGAGGGGTTATCACCCCTGTAACATTTGCTGTCTTTGCACATCTGTTCAGAACATGTCACCTCACTTTCCGTCCCAATGACAAATGTTTTTGGAAAAAGTGGGGTTTTAATTGAAACAAGGATTGGTGATAAAGTATCAGTAGAGAGGAGAAACCTTTTTCCCAAATTAAATCTAACAGGATAGAATTTCCCTTCCTAGGGGTAGATTTCCTCTCACTTCCTGTTTTCTCTTTCCATTTGCAAGTAGGAGTCGTTTGTAAGTTGGATGTTTGAAAGTAGGGGCCTGGCGTATATACTCTGCAGAAATTTGCCCTATTAGATGTTGGTGTAGCCACAAGACTGGTGGGCACAGGAATGGGCCCTGCTGTGAGTTAATAGATCAAGATTTGTAATTGCATGCACCTGTTGAACAGGGCAGAAAAATTGGGGGTGGTGGTGGTGGTGGACGGTGTTGCCACAAGACTGTAAGCTCTCACAGTTACTCTTGGTGGGCGCAGGAATGGGCCCTGCTGTGAGTTATTAGATCAAGATTTGTAATTGCAAGCACTGATGAACAGGGCAGAAAAATTGGGCCTTTGGCGGTGGTGGTGGACGGTGTTGCCACAAGACTGTAAGCTCTCACAGTTACTCTTGGTGGGCGCAGGAATGGGCCCTGCTGTGTGTTATTAGATCAAGATTTGTAATTGCAAGCACCTGATGAACAGGGCAGAAAAATTGGGCCTTTGGCGGTGGTGGTGGACGGTGTTGCCACAAGACTGTAGGCCCTCATAGTTACTCTTGGTGGGCGCAGGAATGGGCCCTGCTGTGAACTATTAGATCAAGATTTGTAATTACCCGCCCCTGTTAAACAGGGGCTGAAAAATTGTGCCTTAGGCACTGGTGCTGGTGCCACAACACTGCAACCCTCACAGATACTGTACTTGGAGCACAGCAGTCACACGTGTTGCGAAGCATTTTTTTAAAAAATTGTAATTACCCGCCCCTGTTAAACAGGGGCTGAAAAATTGTGCCTTAGGCACTGGTGCTGGTGCCACAACACTGCAACCCCTCACAGATACTGTACTTGGAGCACAGCAGTCACACGTGTTGCGAAGCATTTTTTTAAAAAATTGTAATTACCCGCCCCTGTTAAACAGGGGCTGAAAAATTGTGCCTTAGGCACTGGTGCTGGTGCCACAACACTGCAACCCCTCACAGATACTGTACTTGGAGCACAGCAGTCACACGTGTTGCGAAGCATTTTTTTAAAAAATTGTAAGTACACGCCCCTGTTAAACAGGGGCTGAAAAATTGTGCCTTAGGCACTGGTGCTGGTGCCACAACACTGCAACCCCTCACAGATACTGTACTTGGAGCACAGCAGTCACACGTGTTGCGAAGCATTTTTTTAAAAAATTGTAAGTACACGCCCCTGTTAAACAGGGGCTGAAAAATTGTGCCTTAGGCACTGGTGCTGGTGCCACAACACTGCAACCCCTCACAGATACTGTACTTGGAGCACAGCAGTCACACGTGTTGCGAAGCATTTTTTTTTTAAAAAATTGTAATTACCCGCCCCTGTTAAACAGGGGCTGAAAAATTGTGCCTTAGGCACTGGTGCTGGTGCCACAACACTGCAACCCCTCACAGATACTGTACTTGGAGCACAGCAGTCACACGTGTTGAGAAGCATTTTTTTTTAAAAATTGTAAGTACACGCCCCTGTTAAACAGGGGCTGAAAAATTTGCCTTAGGCACTGGTGCTGGTGCCACAACACTGCAACCCCTCACAGATACTGTACTTGGAGCACAGCAGTCACACGTGTTGCGAAGCATTTTTTTATAAAAATTGTATGTACACGCCCCTGTTAAACAGGGGCTGAAAAATTGTGCCTTAGGCACTGGTGTGGTGGCATGGATCATTGAGGAGGAGGAAGAGGATAGTCAGTGAACATAAGAGGACAGTCACTCAGCATCAGCATAGGCAGTCTTGAAGGGATGTGATATTAAAAATTATTCGGTTATATCCGCCTCAGGTGCCTGGTAGCTGGTGGTGATCCAAGACTGATTCATTTTGATGAAGGTCAGTCGATCAACCGAGGCGGTGGACAGGCGCACCCTATGATCGGTGACAAATCCTCCAGCAGCACTGAATGTGCGTTCGGAAAGAACGCTGGAGGCAGGACAGGCCAGTAGCTCAATTGCATACTGTGCAAGCTCTGGCCAGTGATCCATCCTCAGGACCCAGTAAGCCAGAGGATTTTCGGTGGGAAAGGTGTCCAAGTCTGACCTTGCCCCAAGGTATTCCTGCACCATGTATATCAGACGCTGGCGATGGTTGCTGGAACCGATCATACCTTGGGGCTGCGGACTAAAAAATTGTCTGAACACATCGGTCAGACGTCCACCTTCCCCACCGCTCCTTCTGCTACTGACCGAAGCCTCAGCAACTCGTCGCCCAGGACCAGGAGTTTGTAGCCTCCCAGTTTCTGGGAACGCGTTGCACAGACCTTTCGGCAAGGCCTCCCTGAGATGTCTCATCCTCTGCTCCCTCTGCGACGGCAAGATAAGGTCCGCAACCTTACCCTTGTACCGCGGATCAAGGAGAGTGGCCAGCCAGTAATGGTCCCTCTCCTTGATCCGAAGAACACGAGGATCCTTCCGCAGGCTTTGCAGGATCAGGGAGGCCATGCAGCGTAGGTTAGCTGAGGCATTCGGTCCGGAGTCTTCTGGGTCACTGAGGATGACATGATCGCCAGCCACCTCCTCCCAGCCACGTACAAGTCCACTGGTTTGTTGGGACTGTACATCATCCCTAAAAGACTGCTGCTGCTGATGCTGAGTGCCAGGCTCCACCTCCATGCTCACACAATCCTCCTCCTCCTCCTCCTCCTCCTCCTCCATCCTCTTCCTGTGTGATGGGTGGGACAGAAGGAACACTGTCCGGATAAAGGGGGCCTTGAGAGGCAAGGAAGTCCTCCTCTTCCTGCCTCTGTTCTGCCTCAAGTGCCCTGTCCATTATCCCACGCAGCGTATGCTCCAACAGGTGGACAAGAGGGACAGTGTCACTGATGCATGCACTGTCACTGCTCACCATCCTCGTGGCCTCCTCAAATGGTGAGAGGACAGTGCATGCATCCCTGATCATGCTCCACTGACGTCGGGAAAAAAAACCAAGCTCCCCTGACCCTGTCCTGGTGCCATAGTCGCAAAGGTACTCATTGATGGCCCTCTGCTGCATGTGCAGTCGCTGCAGCATGGCCAACGTTGAGTTCCACCTGGTGGGCATGTCACATATTAGGCGGTTCTTGGGCAGGTTCAGCTCCTTTTGCAGCTCAGTCAGCCGAGCACTGGCATTATAAGATCGGCGGAAATGCACACAGACTTTCCTGGCCTGCCTCAGGACATCCTGTAAGCCTGGGAACCTGCCCAAGAACCGCTGCACCACCAGGTTGAGGACGTGAGCCATGCAGGGCACATGGGTGAGCTGCCCCTGTCGCAGGGCGGAGAGGAGGTTGGTGCCATTGTCAGAAACGACCATTCCTGGCTTAAGCTGACGTGGCGTCAACCACCTCTCGGCCTGCCCCTGCAGAGCTGCCAGAACCTCTGGCCCAGTGTGGCTCCTGTCCCCCAAACACACCAGCGCAAGCACGGCATGGCATCTTTTTGCCTGCGTACTTGCGTAGCCCCTTGTACGCCTACGGAGCACCGCTGGTTCCAAGGACAGAGCACTGGAGGAAGAAGAAGAGGAGGGGGTGGAGGAGAGAGGTGTGTCACAACCAGTAGCAGTAGTAGCGTTTTGGAGGCGTGGTGGCGGAACAACCTCCAACACTACTGCACCTTGTCCTGCATCCCTCCCAGCTGCCAATAGAGTGACCCAATGGGCCGTGAAAGAAAGGTACCGTCCCTGTCCATGCCTGCTGGACCATGAGTCAGCGGTAATATGCACCTTACCACTGACCGCCCTGTCCAGCGAGGCATGGACATTGCCTTCCACATGCCGGTAGAGAGACGGAATCGCCTTCCGTGAGAAAAAGTGGCGTTTGGGAACCTGCCACTGAGGAACCGCACATTGAACAAACTCACGGAAGGGGGCCGAGTCTACCAACTGAAAAGGCAGCAGTTGAAGTGCTAGCAATTTAGCCAAGCTAGCATTCAACCGCTGGGCATGTGGATGGCTGGGAGTGTACTTCTTTCTACGGTCCAGCAGCTGGGGCAGGGAAATTTGCCTGCTGCAATCGGACGTCGGTGTACTGCAAGTACTTGGTTGTGACACACCTAATTCTATACCTTCAGTCCTCTCAGAGCAGCTTTCAGAGAGGACTGAAGGTGTAGTGGGGATGGAGATCCCAGCTGATGAGGAGCAAGGAGAGGTCCGCTTAGTTCTTTGGTGTGGGTCTTTTATGTGTGCCTGCCAACGAGCTGCATGGCAGGTCGACATATGTCTGGTCATGCTTGTGGTGCCCAAGCGGCTGATGTTTTGGCCACGCGAGATACGCTTGAGACAAATATTGCAAATAGCAGTGGTGCGATCTGATGCACTCGTCTCAAAAAAGGCCCACACCAAAGAACTTTTCTGATAACGTGCAGAGGCAGCGCCCTGCACAGGCGGAGCTCTGCGGTGTTGTACAGTTGCTGTGCTGGCCTCTACCTGGCCTCCAGGGGGCATCCTGCCTCATTGGACATGTGACGCCGCATCCTCCTCCGCCTCGTCCTCCTCCTCATCCTCTCTCCCTTCAGGCACCCACGTGGAGTCAGTGACCTCATCATCCCCTCCCTCTTCACCACTAGAGCAAACCTGGCAGTAAGCTGCAGCTGGTGGAACAGTACTGCCAGATTCCTCAAGCTGGGTATCATCATCCGAGCCTTCGAATCGTTGGGCATCCTCCTGGAGCATGTACCCAACACTGTGCTCAAAGAGTTCGGGGGACTCCTCAGGAGGACATGGTGGGTCTAGGGAAGGGGTGGCTGATGATGCTCTGCCAGTACCCTGAGCCTGGGTGAGAGAGGATGAGGAGGATGAGGAGGGCTTGGTCATCCATTCTACCAAGCCTTCAGCATGATGCGGCTCCACATGTCCAGCTGCCGAAAACAAAGACGCGCGTGTCCCATGGCCACGTGCTGATGACGATGCACGACCACGTTCACGGCCACGTCCACTAGAAACAGAGCCTGCCTGCCCTGTGTTCTTGGCTCTGCACGCTCTGCCTCCCCTTGGCGGTCTTCCAGCCATTGTAGTCGGTAGTCCTGTGGGTGCTGCTGAGAAGAATATATAGGAGCTCTGTGTGATGCCACTAACACACTAGAAGTCCTATGGGTGCTTCTGCAAAGAAAATAGAGGAGCTCTGTGTGATGCCACTAACACACTAGAAGTCCTGTGGGTGCTGCTGAGAAGAAAATATAGGAGCTCTGTGTGATGCCACTAACACACTAGAAGTCCTATGGGTGCTTCTGCAAAGAAAATAGAGGAGCTCTGTGTGATGCCACTAACACACTAGAAGTCCTATGGGTGCTTCTGCAAAGAAAATAGAGGAGCTCTGTGTGATGCCACTAACACACTAGAAGTCCTGTGGGTGCTGCTGAGAAGAAAATATAGGAGCTCTGTGTGATGCCACTAACACACTAGAAGTCCTATGGGTGCTTCTGCAAAGAAAATAGAGGAGCTCTGTGTGATGCCACTAACACACTAGAAGTCCTATGGGTGCTTCTGCAAAGAAAATAGAGGAGCTCTGTGTGATGCCACTAACACACTAGAAGTCCTGTGGGTGCTGCTGAGAAGAAAATATAGGAGCTCTGTGTGATGCCACTAACACACTAGAAGTCCTGTGGGTGCTTCTGCAAAGAAAATAGAGGAGCTCTGTGTGATGCCACTAACACACTAGAAGTCCTATGGGTGCTTCTGCAAAGAAAATAGAGGAGCTCTGTGTGATGCCACTAACACACTAGAAGTCCTATGGGTGCTTCTGCAAAGAAAATAGAGGAGCTCTGTGTGATGCCACTAACACACTAGAAGTCCTGTGGGTGCTGCTGAGAAGAAAATATAGGAGCTCTGTGTGATGCCACTAACACACTAGAAGTCCTGTGGGTGCTGCTGAGAAGAAAATATAGGAGCTCTGTGTGATGCCACTAACACACTAGAAGTCCTATGGGTGCTTCTGCAAAGAAAATAGAGGAGCTCTGTGTGATGCCACTAACACACTAGAAGTCCTGTGGGTGCTTCTGCAAAGAAAATAGAGGAGCTCTGTGTGATGCCACTAACACACTAGAAGTCCTATGGGTGCTTCTGCAAAGAAAATAGAGGAGCTCTGTGTGATGCCACTAACACACTAGAAGTCCTGTGGGTGCTTCTGAGAAGAAAATATAGGAGCTCTGTGTGATGCCACTAACACACTAGAAGTCCTATGGGTGCTTCTGGAAGAAAATATAGGAGCTCTGTGTGATGCCACTAACACACTAGAAGTCCTGTGGGTGCTTCTGGGAAGAAAATATAGGTCTGTGTGATGGGACTAACACACTTCAAGTCCTATAGGTGCTTCTGGGAACAAAATATAGGATCTCTGTGTGATGGGACTAACACACTTCAAGTCCTATGGGTGCTTCTGGGAAGAAAATATAGGGAGTCTCTGTGTGATGGGACTAACACACTTCAAGTCCTATAGGTGCTTCTGGGAACAAAAATATAGGATCTCTGTGTGATGGGACTAACACACTTCAAGTCCTATGGGTGCTTCTGGGAAGAAAATATAGGAGGTCTGTGTGATGGGACTAACACACTTCAAGTCCTATAGGTGCTTCTGGGAACAAAATATAGAGGATCTCTGTGTGATGGGACTAACACACTTCAAGTCACTATATAGACTAACACACTTCAAGTCCTATAGGTGCTTCTGGGAACAAAATATAGGTCTCTGTGTGATGGGACTAACACACTTCAAGTCCTATAGGTGCTTCTGGGAACAAAATATAGATCTCTGTGTGATGGGACTAACACACTTCAAGTCCTATAGGTGCTTCTGGGAAGAAAATATAGGATCTCTGTGTGATGGGACTAACACACTTCAAGTCCTATAGGTGCTTCTGGGAACAAAATATAGGATCTCTGTGTGATGGGACTAACACACTTCAAGTCCTATAGGTGCTTCTGGGAACAAAATATAGGATCTCTGTGTGATGGGACTAACACACTTCAAGTCCTATAGGTGCTTCTGGGAAGAAAATATTGGTCTGTGTGATGGGACTAACACACTTCAAGTCCTATAGGTGCTTCTGGGAACAAAATATAGGATCTCTGTGTGATGGGACTAACACACTTCAAGTCCTATAGGTGCTTCTGGGAAGAAAATATAGGTCTGTGTGATGGGACTAACACACTTCAAGTCCTATAGGTGCTTCTGGGAACAAAATATAGGATCTCTGTGTGATGGGACTAACACACTTCAAGTCCTATAGGTGCTTCTGGGAACAAAATATATGATCTCTGTGTGATGGGACTAACACACTTCAAGTCCTATAGGTGCTTCTGGGAAGAAAATATAGGATCTCTGTGTGATGGGACTAACACACTTCAAGTCCTATAGGTGCTTCTGGGAACAAAATATAGGTCTCTGTGTGATGGGACTAACACACTTCAAGTCCTATAGGTGCTTCTGGGAACAAAATATATGATCTCTGTGTGATGGGACTAACACACTTCAAGTCCTATAGGTGCTTCTGGGAACAAAATATATGATCTCTGTGTGATGGGACAAACACACTTCAAGTCCTATAGGTGCTTCTGGGAAGAAAAAATATAGGATCTGTGTGATGGGACTAACACACTTCAAGTCCTATAGGTGCTTCTGGGAACAAAATATATGATCTCTGTGTGATGGGGACTAACACACTTCAAGTCCTATAGGTGCTTCTGGGAACAAAATATAGGATCTCTGTGTGATGGGACTAACACACTTCAAGTCCTATAGGTGCTTCTGGGAACAAAATATATGATCTCTGTGTGATGGGACTAACACACTTCAAGTCCTATAGGTGCTTCTGGGAAGAAAATATAGGTCTGTGTGATGGGACTAACACACTTCAAGTCCTATAGGTGCTTCTGGGAACAAAAATATATGATCTCTGTGTGATGGGACTAACACACTTCAAGTCCTATAGGTGCTTCTGGGAACAAAATATATGATCTCTGTGTGATGGGACTAACACACTTCAAGTCCTATGGGTGCTTCTGGGAAGAAAAATATAGGTCTGTGTGATGGGACTAACACACTTCAAGTCCTATAGGTGCTTCTGGGAACAAAATATATGATCTCTGTGTGATGGGACTAACACACTTCAAGTCCTATAGGTGCTTCTGGGAAGAAAATATAGGTCTGTGTGATGGGACTAACACACTTCAAGTCCTATAGGTGCTTCTGGGAACAAAATATATGATCTCTGTGTGATGGGACTAACACACTTCAAGTCCTATAGGTGCTTCTGGGAAGAAAATATATAGGTCTGTGTGATGGGACTAACACACTTCAAGTCCTATAGGTGCTTCTGGGAACAAAATATAGGATCTCTGTGTGATGGGACTAACACACTTCAAGTCCTATGGGTGCTTCTGGGAAGAAAATATAGGTCTGTGTGATGGGACTAACACACTTCAAGTCCTATAGGTGCTTCTGGGAACAAAATATATGATCTCTGTGTGATGGGACTAACACACTTCAAGTCCTATAGGTGCTTCTGGGAACAAAATATATGATCTCTGTGTGATGGGACTAACACACTTCAAGTCCTATAGGTGCTTCTGGGAAGAAAATATAGGTCTGTGTGATGGGACTAACACACTTCAAGTCCTATAGGTGCTTCTGGGAACAAAATATAGGATCTCTGTGTGATGGGACTAACACACTTCAAGTCCTATAGGTGCTTCTGGGAAGAAAATATAGGTCTGTGTGATGGGACTAACACACTTCAAGTCCTATAGGTGCTTCTGGGAACAAAATATATGATCTCTGTGTGATGGGACTAACACACTTCAAGTCCTATAGGTGCTTCTGGGAACAAAATATATGATCTCTGTGTGATGGGACTAACACACTTCAAGTCCTATAGGTGCTTCTGGGAAGAAAATATAGGTCTGTGTGATGGGACTAACACACTTCAAGTCCTATAGGTGCTTCTGGGAACAAAATATATGATCTCTGTGTGATGGGACTAACACACTTCAAGTCCTATAGGTGCTTCTGGGAACAAAATATATGATCTCTGTGTGATGGGACTAACACACTTCAAGTCCTATAGGTGCTTCTGGGAAGAAAATATAGGTCTGTGTGATGGGACTAACACACTTCAAGTCCTATAGGTGCTTCTGGGAACAAAATATATGATCTCTGTGTGATGGGACTAACACACTTCAAGTCCCATAGGTGCTTCTGGGAAGAAAATATAGGTCTGTGTGATGGGACTAACACACTTCAAGTCCTATAGGTGCTTCTGGGAACAAAATATATGATCTCTGTGTGATGGGACTAACACACTTCAAGTCCTATAGGTGCTTCTGGGAAGAAAATATAGGTCTGTGTGATGGGACTAACACACTTCAAGTCCTATAGGTGCTTCTGGGAACAAAATATATGATCTCTGTGTGATGGGACTAACACACTTCAAGTCCTATAGGTGCTTCTGGGAACAAAATATATGATCTCTGTGTGATGGGACTAACACACTTCAAGTCCTATGGGTGCTTCTGGGAAGAAAATATAGGTCTGTGTGATGGGACTAACACACTTCAAGTCCTATAGGTGCTTCTGGGAACAAAATATATGATCTCTGTGTGATGGGACTAACACACTTCAAGTCCTATAGGTGCTTCTGGGAAGAAAATGTAGGTCTGTGTGATGGGACTAACACACTTCAAGTCCTATAGGTGCTTCTGGGAACAAAATATATGATCTCTGTGTGATGGGACTAACACACTTCAAGTCCTATGGGTGCTTCTGGGAAGAAAATATAGGTCTGTGTGATGGGACTAACACACTTCAAGTCCTATAGGTGCTTCTGGGAACAAAATATATGATCTCTGTGTGATGGGACTAACACACTTCAAGTCCTATAGGTGCTTCTGGGAAGAAAATATAGGTCTGTGTGATGGGACTAACACACTTCAAGTCCTATAGGTGCTTCTGGGAACAAAATATATGATCTCTGTGTGATGGGACTAACACACTTCAAGTCCTATAGGTGCTTCTGGGAACAAAATATATGATCTCTGTGTGATGGGACTAACACACTTCAAGTCCTATAGGTGCTTCTGGGAACAAAATATAGGTCTGTGTGATGGGACTAACACACTTCAAGTCCTATAGGTGCTTCTGGGAACAAAATATATGATCTCTGTGTGATGGGACTAACACACTTCAAGTCCTATAGGTGCTTCTGGGAACAAAATATATGATCTCTGTGTGATGGGACTAACACACTTCAAGTCCTATAGGTGCTTCTGGGAAGAAAATATATAGGTCTGTGTGATGGGACTAACACACTTCAAGTCCTATAGGTGCTTCTGGGAACAAAATATAGGAGCTCTGTGTGCTGCCACGAACACACTACAAGTCCTATAGGTGCTTCTGGGAACAAAATATAGGAGCTCTGCCTGCCTGCCACGAACACACTACAAGTCCTATAGGTGCTTCTGGGAACAAAATATAGGAGCTCTGCCTGCCTGCCACGAAACACACTACAAGTCCTATAGGTGCTTCTGGGAACAAAATATAGGAGCTCTGCCTGCCTGCCACGAACACACTACAAGTCCTATAGGTGCTTCTGGGAACAAAATATAGGAGCTCTGCCTGCCTGCCACGAACACACTACAAGTCCTATAGGTGCTTCTGGGAACAAAATATAGGAGCTCTGCCTGCCTGCCACGAACACACTACAAGTCCTATAGGTGCTTCTGGGAACAAAATATAGGAGCTCTGCCTGCCTGCCACGAACACACTACAAGTCCTATAGGTGCTTCTGGGAACAAAATACAGGAGCTCTGTTTGCTGCCAGTGCCTGCCTGCCACGAACACACTACAAGCCCCTCTTTCTAAATCAATCTTTCTAAATGAATCTATCTAACTCAATCTCTCTAAGTAAATCTCTCTAACTAACTAAATCCAGCAGAGTGACACAGAACGATCCTGCTCTATCTACGCCGGAACAGCATGTGACCGGCGCAGACGGCGTGGCGGCCTTTTATAGGGGGGGGCGTGTACTAAAGCCCCTGAGCTGTAATTGGCTACAGGCGTCCTGCCTGTAGCCAATTATGGCTCTTCGAGTTTCCGGCGCTGTGATTGGCCAAGCATGCGGGGTCACAGTGCATGCTTGGCCAATCATCAGCCAGCAATGCACTGCGCCGGCCGCGCCGGCCGCAATGCATTGCGGGGCCGCTCGCATCACACGAACGTGATGCGAGCGGCCAAAATAGTTCTGGGCTCGCCGAGCGAGCGAACACCCGGTGCTCGATGCGAACATCGCATCGAGCACCGGGCCCATCCCTACTGGTGACCCCGCCCCCCTCTGACGTCATGGGGAAAGCCATAGGGAATTCCACATGACGTCCCCATGCATCAGAGGGGGCAGGGTTACCAGGTGCCTTCGTTATAAAAGACCTGTCACCCGGAGCGGAGCCTCACAGAGCGGGAGCCTCCCATTGCGAGGAGCGGCCTGCGAGAAGAGACGCCGATGCCGGACGAGAAGGACGACGCCGGACGAGAAGGACGAGAAGACCGGAGGAAGAAGAAGCGAATCGAAGGAAGAAGAAGATGGAAGAAGATCACAGAAGGAGAAGATGACGGAAGGAGAAGATGAAGAAAGGAAGACAGAAGAAAGAAGAAAGAAGATTTTAACCCCTCACAGATACTGTACTTGGAGCACAGCAGTCACCTGTTGCGAAGCATTTTTTTAAAAAATTGTAAGTACACGCCCCTGTTAAACAGGGGCTGAAAAATTGTGCCTTAGGCACTGGTGCTGGTGCCACAACACTGCAACCCCTCACAGATACTGTACTTGGAGCACAGCAGTCACATGTGTTGCGAAGCATTTTTTTTTAAAAATTGTAATTACCCGCCCCTGTTAAACAGGGGCTGAAAAATTGTGCCTTAGGCACTGGTGCTGGTGCCACAACACTGCAACCCCTCACAGATACTGTACTTGGAGCACAGCAGTCACACGTGTTGCGAAGCATTTTTTTTAAAATTGTAAGTACACGCCCCTGTTAAACAGGGGCTGAAAAATTGTGCCTTAGGCACTGGTGCTGGTGCCACGTCACACCGCAACCCCTCACAGATACTGTACTTGGAGCACAGCAGTCACACGTGTTGCGAAGCATTTTTTTATAAAAATTGTATGTACACGCCCCTATTAAACAGGGGCTGAAAAATTGTGCCTTAGGCACTGGTGTGGTGGCATGGATCATTGAGGAGGAGGAAGAGGATAGTCAGTGAACATAAGAGGACAGTCACTCAGCATCAGCATAGGCAGTCTTGAAGGGATGTGATATTAAAAATTATTCGGTTATATCCGCCTCAGGTGCCTGGTAGCTGGTGGTGATCCAAGACTGATTCATTTTGATGAAGGTCAGTCGATCAACCGAGGCGGTGGACAGGCGCACCCTATGATCGGTGACAAATCCTCCAGCAGCACTGAATGTGCGTTCGGAAAGAACGCTGGAGGCAGGACAGGCCAGTAGCTCAATTGCATACTGTGCAAGCTCTGGCCAGTGATCCATCCTCAGGACCCAGTAAGCCAGAGGATTTTCGGTGGGAAAGGTGTCCAAGTCTGACCTTGCCCCAAGGTATTCCTGCACCATGTATATCAGACGCTGGCGATGGTTGCTGGAACCGATCATACCTTGGGGCTGCGGACTAAAAAATTGTCTGAACACATCGGTCAGACGTCCACCTTCCCCACCGCTCCTTCTGCTACTGACCGAAGCCTCAGCAACTCGTCGCCCAGGACCAGGAGTTTGTAGCCTCCCAGTTTCTGGGAATGCGTTGCACAGACCTTTCGGCAAGGCCTCCCTGAGATGTCTCATCCTCTGCTCCCTCTGCGACGGCAAGATAAGGTCCGCAACCTTACCCTTGTACCGTGGATCAAGGAGAGTGGCCAGCCAGTAATGGTCCCTCTCCTTGATCCGAAGAACACGAGGATCCTTCCACAGGCTTTGCAGGATCAGGGAGGCCATGCAGCGTAGGTTAGCTGAGGCATTCGGTCCGGAGTCTTCTGGGTCACTGAGGATGACATGATCGCCAGCCACCTCCTCCCAGCCACGTACAAGTCCACTGGTTTGTTGGGACTGTACATCATCCCTAAAAGACTGCTGCTGCTGATGCTGAGTGCCAGGCTCCACCTCCATGCTCACACAATCCTCCTCCTCCTCCTCCTCCTCATCCTCTTCCTGTGTGATGGGTGGGACAGAAGGAACACTGTCCGGATAAAGGGGGCCTTGAGAGGCAAGGAAGTCCTCCTCTTCCTGCCTCTGTTCTGCCTCAAGTGCCCTGTCCATTATCCCACGCAGCGTATGCTCCAACAGGTGGACAAGAGGGACAGTGTCACTGATGCATGCACTGTCACTGCTCACCATCCTCGTGGCCTCCTCAAATGGTGAGAGGACAGTGCATGCATCCCTGATCATGCTCCACTGACGTCGGGAAAAAAAAACAAGCTCCCCTGACCCTGTCCTGGTGCCATAGTCGCAAAGGTACTCATTGATGGCCCTCTGCTGCATGTGCAGTCGCTGCAGCATGGCCAACGTTGAGTTCCACCTGGTGGGCATGTCACATATTAGGCGGTTCTTGGGCAGGTTCAGCTCCTTTTGCAGCTCAGTCAGCCGAGCACTGGCATTATAAGATCGGCGGAAATGCACACAGACTTTCCTGGCCTGCCTCAGGACATCCTGTAAGCCTGGGAACCTGCCCAAGAACCGCTGCACCACCAGGTTGAGGACGTGAGCCATGCAGGGCACATGGGTGAGCTGCCCCTGTCGCAGGGCGGAGAGGAGGTTGGTGCCATTGTCAGAAACGACCATTCCTGGCTTAAGCTGACGTGGCGTCAACCACCTCTCGGCCTGCCCCTGCAGAGCTGCCAGAACCTCTGGCCCAGTGTGGCTCCTGTCCCCCAAACACACCAGCGCAAGCACGGCATGGCATCTTTTTGCCTGCGTACTTGCGTAGCCCCTTGTACGCCTACGGAGCACCGCTGGTTCCAAGGACAGAGCACTGGAGGAAGAAGAAGAGGAGGGGGTGGAGGAGAGAGGTGTGTCACAACCAGTAGCAGTAGTAGCGTTTTGGAGGCGTGGTGGCGGAACAACCTCCAACACTACTGCACCTTGTCCTGCATCCCTCCCAGCTGCCAATAGAGTGACCCAATGGGCCGTGAAAGAAAGGTACCGTCCCTGTCCATGCCTGCTGGACCATGAGTCAGCGGTAATATGCACCTTACCACTGACCGCCCTGTCCAGCGAGGCATGGACATTGCCTTCCACATGCCGGTAGAGAGACGGAATCGCCTTCCGTGAGAAAAAGTGGCGTTTGGGAACCTGCCACTGAGGAACCGCACATTGAACAAACTCACGGAAGGGGGCCGAGTCTACCAACTGAAAAGGCAGCAGTTGAAGTGCTAGCAATTTAGCCAAGCTAGCATTCAACCGCTGGGCATGTGGATGGCTGGGAGTGTACTTCTTTCTACGGTCCAGCAGCTGGGGCAGGGAAATTTGCCTGCTGCAATCGGACGTCGGTGTACTGCAAGTACTTGGTTGTGACACACCTAATTCTATACCTTCAGTCCTCTCAGAGCAGCTTTCAGAGAGGACTGAAGGTGTAGTGGGGATGGAGATCCCAGCTGATGAGGAGCAAGGAGAGGTCCGCTTAGTTCTTTGGTGTGGGTCTTTTATGTGTGCCTGCCAACGAGCTGCATGGCAGGTCGACATATGTCTGGTCATGCTTGTGGTGCCCAAGCGGCTGATGTTTTGGCCACGCGAGATACGCTTGAGACAAATATTGCAAATAGCAGTGGTGCGATCTGATGCACTCGTCTCAAAAAAGGCCCACACCAAAGAACTTTTCTGATAACGTGCAGAGGCAGCGCCCTGCACAGGCGGAGCTCTGCGGTGTTGTACAGTTGCTGTGCTGGCCTCTACCTGGCCTCCAGGGGGCATCCTGCCTCGTTGGACATGTGACGCCGCATCCTCCTCCGCCTCGTCCTCCTCCTCATCCTCTCTCCCTTCAGGCACCCACGTGGAGTCAGTGACCTCATCATCCCCTCCCTCTTCACCACTAGAGCAAACCTGGCAGTAAGCTGCAGCTGGTGGAACAGTACTGCCAGATTCCTCAAGCTGGGTATCATCATCCGAGCCTTCGAATCGTTGGGCATCCTCCTGGAGCATGTACCCAACACTGTGCTCAAAGAGTTCGGGGGACTCCTCAGGAGGACATGGTGGGTCTAGGGAAGGGGTGGCTGATGATGCTCTGCCAGTACCCTGAGCCTGGGTGAGAGAGGATGAGGAGGATGAGGAGGGCTTGGTCATCCATTCTACCAAGCCTTCAGCATGATGCGGCTCCACATGTCCAGCTGCCGAAAACAAAGACGCGCGTGTCCCATGGCCACGTGCTGATGACGATGCACGACCACGTTCACGGCCACGTCCACTAGAAACAGAGCCTGCCTGCCCTGTGTTCTTGGCTCTGCACGCTCTGCCTCCCCTTGGCGGTCTTCCAGCCATTGTAGTCGGTAGTCCTGTGGGTGCTGCTGAGAAGAATATATAGGAGCTCTGTGTGATGCCACTAACACACTAGAAGTCCTATGGGTGCTTCTGCAAAGAAAATAGAGGAGCTCTGTGTGATGCCACTAACACACTAGAAGTCCTGTGGGTGCTGCTGAGAAGAAAATATAGGAGCTCTGTGTGATGCCACTAACACACTAGAAGTCCTATGGGTGCTTCTGCAAAGAAAATAGAGGAGCTCTGTGTGATGCCACTAACACACTAGAAGTCCTATGGGTGCTTCTGCAAAGAAAATAGAGGAGCTCTGTGTGATGCCACTAACACACTAGAAGTCCTGTGGGTGCTGCTGAGAAGAAAATATAGGAGCTCTGTGTGATGCCACTAACACACTAGAAGTCCTATGGGTGCTTCTGCAAAGAAAATAGAGGAGCTCTGTGTGATGCCACTAACACACTAGAAGTCCTATGGGTGCTTCTGCAAAGAAAATAGAGGAGCTCTGTGTGATGCCACTAACACACTAGAAGTCCTGTGGGTGCTGCTGAGAAGAAAATATAGGAGCTCTGTGTGATGCCACTAACACACTAGAAGTCCTGTGGGTGCTGCTGAGAAGAAAATATAGGAGCTCTGTGTGATGCCACTAACACACTAGAAGTCCTATGGGTGCTTCTGCAAAGAAAATAGAGGAGCTCTGTGTGATGCCACTAACACACTAGAAGTCCTATGGGTGCTTCTGCAAAGAAAATAGAGGAGCTCTGTGTGATGCCACTAACACACTAGAAGTCCTGTGGGTGCTGCTGAGAAGAAAATATAGGAGCTCTGTGTGATGCCACTAACACACTAGAAGTCCTGTGGGTGCTGCTGAGAAGAAAATATAGGAGCTCTGTGTGATGCCACTAACACACTAGAAGTCCTATGGGTGCTTTTGCAAAGAAAATAGAGGAGCTCTGTGTGATGCCACTAACACACTAGAAGTCCTGTGGGTGCTTCTGCAAAGAAAATAGAGGAGCTCTGTGTGATGCCACTAACACACTAGAAGTCCTATGGGTGCTTCTGCAAAGAAAATAGAGGAGCTCTGTGTGATGCCACTAACACACTAGAAGTCCTGTGGGTGCTGCTGAGAAGAAAATATAGGAGCTCTGTGTGATGCCACTAACACACTAGAAGTCCTATGGGTGCTGCTGAGAAGAAAATATAGGAGCTCTGTGTGATGCCACTAACACACTAGAAGTTCTGTGGGTGCTTCTGGGAAGAAAATATAGGTCTGTGTGATGGGACTAACACACTTCAAGTCCTATAGGTGCTTCTGGGAACAAAATATAGGATCTCTGTGTGATGGGACTAACACACTTCAAGTCCTATAGGTGCTTCTGGGAAGAAAATGTAGGTCTGTGTGATGGGACTAACACACTTCAAGTCCTATAGGTGCTTCTGGGAAGAAAATGTAGGTCTGTGTGATGGGACTAACACACTTCAAGTCCTATAGGTGCTTCTGGGAACAAAATATAGGATCTCTGTGTGATGGGACTAACACACTTCAAGTCCTATGGGTGCTTCTGGGAAGAAAATATAGGTCTGTGTGATGGGACTAACACACTTCAAGTCCTATAGGTGCTTCTGGGAACAAAATATAGGATCTCTGTGTGATGGGACTAACACACTTCAAGTCCTATGGGTGCTTCTGGGAAGAAAATATAGGTCTGTGTGATGGGACTAACACACTTCAAGTCCTGTAGGTGCTTCTGGGAACAAAATATATGATCTCTGTGTGATGGGACTAACACACTTCAAGTCCTATAGGTGCTTCTGGGAAGAAAATGTAGGTCTGTGTGATGGGACTAACACACTTCAAGTCCTATAGGTGCCTCTGGGAACAAAATATATGATCTCTGTGTGATGGGACTAACACACTTCAAGTCCTATAGGTGCTTCTGGGAAGAAAATATAGGTCTGTGTGATGGGACTAACACACTTCAAGTCCTATAGGTGCTTCTGGGAACAAAATATATGATCTCTGTGTGATGGGACTAACACACTTCAAGTCCTGTAGGTGCTTCTGGGAACAAAATATATGATCTCTGTGTGATGGGACTAACACACTTCAAGTCCTATAGGTGCTTCTGGGAAGAAAATGTAGGTCTGTGTGATGGGACTAACACACTTCAAGTCCTATAGGTGCCTCTGGGAACAAAATATATGATCTCTGTGTGATGGGACTAACACACTTCAAGTCCTATAGGTGCTTCTGGGAAGAAAATATAGGTCTGTGTGATGGGACTAACACACTTCAAGTCCTATAGGTGCTTCTGGGAACAAAATATATGATCTCTGTGTGATGGGACTAACACACTTCAAGTCCTATAGGTGCTTCTGGGAACAAAATATATGATCTCTGTGTGATGGGACTAACACACTTCAAGTCCTATAGGTGCTTCTGGGAAGAAAATGTAGGTCTGTGTGATGGGACTAACACACTTCAAGTCCTATAGGTGCTTCTGGGAACAAAATATAGGATCTCTGTGTGATGGGACTAACACACTTCAAGTCCTATAGGTGCTTCTGGGAAGAAAATGTAGGTCTGTGTGATGGGACTAACACACTTCAAGTCCTATAGGTGCTTCTGGGAACAAAATATATGATCTCTGTGTGATGGGACTAACACACTTCAAGTCCTATAGGTGCTTCTGGGAACAAAATATATGATCTCTGTGTGATGGGACTAACACACTTCAAGTCCCATAGGTGCTTCTGGGAAGAAAATATAGGTCTGTGTGATGGGACTAACACACTTCAAGTCCTATAGGTGCTTCTGGGAACAAAATATATGATCTCTGTGTGATGGGACTAACACACTTCAAGTCCTATAGGTGCTTCTGGGAACAAAATATATGATTTCTGTGTGATGGGACTAACACACTTCAAGTCCTATGGGTGCTTCTGGGAAGAAAATATAGGTCTGTGTGATGGGACTAACACACTTCAAGTCCTATAGGTGCTTCTGGGAACAAAATATATGATCTCTGTGTGATGGGACTAACACACTTCAAGTCCTATAGGTGCTTCTGGGAACAAAATATAGGATCTCTGTGTGATGGGACTAACACACTTCAAGTCCTATAGGTGCTTCTGGGAACAAAATATATGATCTCTGTGTGATGGGACTAACACACTTCAAGTCCTATAGGTGCTTCTGGGAAGAAAATGTAGGTCTGTGTGATGGGACTAACACACTTCAAGTCCTATAGGTGCTTCTGGGAACAAAATATATGATCTCTGTGTGATGGGACTAACACACTTCAAGTCCTATAGGTGCTTCTGGGAACAAAATATATGATCTCTGTGTGATGGGACTAACACACTTCAAGTCCTATGGGTGCTTCTGGGAAGAAAATATAGGTCTGTGTGATGGGACTAACACACTTCAAGTCCTATAGGTGCTTCTGGGAACAAAATATATGATCTCTGTGTGATGGGACTAACACACTTCAAGTCCTATAGGTGCTTCTGGGAAGAAAATGTAGGTCTGTGTGATGGGACTAACACACTTCAAGTCCTATAGGTGCCTCTGGGAACAAAATATATGATCTCTGTGTGATGGGACTAACACACTTCAAGTCCTATGGGTGCTTCTGGGAAGAAAATATAGGTCTGTGTGATGGGACTAACACACTTCAAGTCCTATAGGTGCTTCTGGGAACAAAATATAGGATCTCTGTGTGATGGGACTAACACACTTCAAGTCCTATGGGTGCTTCTGGGAAGAAAATATAGGTCTGTGTGATGGGACTAACACACTTCAAGTCCTATAGGTGCTTCTGGGAACAAAATATATGATCTCTGTGTGATGGGACTAACACACTTCAAGTCCTATAGGTGCTTCTGGGAACAAAATATATGATCTCTGTGTGATGGGACTAACACACTTCAAGTCCTATAGGTGCTTCTGGGAAGAAAATATAGGTCTGTGTGATGGGACTAACACACTTCAAGTCCTATAGGTGCTTCTGGGAACAAAATATAGGATCTCTGTGTGATGGGACTAACACACTTCAAGTCCTATAGGTGCTTCTGGGAAGAAAATGTAGGTCTGTGTGATGGGACTAACACACTTCAAGTCCTATAGGTGCTTCTGGGAACAAAATATATGATCTCTGTGTGATGGGACTAACACACTTCAAGTCCTATAGGTGCTTCTGGGAACAAAATATATGATCTCTGTGTGATGGGACTAACACACTTCAAGTCCTATGGGTGCTTCTGGGAAGAAAATATAGGTCTGTGTGATGGGACTAACACACTTCAAGTCCTATAGGTGCTTCTGGGAACAAAATATATGATCTCTGTGTGATGGGACTAACACACTTCAAGTCCTATAGGTGCTTCTGGGAACAAAATATATGATCTCTGTGTGATGGGACTAACACACTTCAAGTCCTATGGGTGCTTCTGGGAAGAAAATATAGGTCTGTGTGATGGGACTAACACACTTCAAGTCCTATAGGTGCTTCTGGGAACAAAATATATGATCTCTGTGTGATGGGACTAACACACTTCAAGTCCCATAGGTGCTTCTGGGAAGAAAATATAGGTCTGTGTGATGGGACTAACACACTTCAAGTCCTATAGGTGCTTCTGGGAACAAAATATATGATCTCTGTGTGATGGGACTAACACACTTCAAGTCCTATAGGTGCTTCTGGGAAGAAAATGTAGGTCTGTGTGATGGGACTAACACACTTCAAGTCCTATAGGTGCTTCTGGGAACAAAATATATGATCTCTGTGTGATGGGACTAACACACTTCAAGTCCTATAGGTGCTTCTGGGAACAAAATATATGATCTCTGTGTGATGGGACTAACACACTTCAAGTCCTATGGGTGCTTCTGGGAAGAAAATATAGGTCTGTGTGATGGGACTAACACACTTCAAGTCCTATAGGTGCTTCTGGGAACAAAATATATGATCTCTGTGTGATGGGACTAACACACTTCAAGTCCTATAGGTGCTTCTGGGAAGAAAATGTAGGTCTGTGTGATGGGACTAACACACTTCAAGTCCTATAGGTGCCTCTGGGAACAAAATATATGATCTCTGTGTGATGGGACTAACACACTTCAAGTCCTATGGGTGCTTCTGGGAAGAAAATATAGGTCTGTGTGATGGGACTAACACACTTCAAGTCCTATAGGTGCTTCTGGGAACAAAATATAGGATCTCTGTGTGATGGGACTAACACACTTCAAGTCCTATGGGTGCTTCTGGGAAGAAAATATAGGTCTGTGTGATGGGACTAACACACTTCAAGTCCTATAGGTGCTTCTGGGAACAAAATATATGATCTCTGTGTGATGGGACTAACACACTTCAAGTCCTATAGGTGCTTCTGGGAACAAAATATATGATCTCTGTGTGATGGGACTAACACACTTCAAGTCCTATAGGTGCTTCTGGGAACAAAATATAGGTCTGTGTGATGGGACTAACACACTTCAAGTCCTATAGGTGCTTCTGGGAACAAAATATATGATCTCTGTGTGATGGGACTAACACACTTCAAGTCCTATAGGTGCCTCTGGGAACAAAATATAGGAGCTCTGCCTGCCTGCCACGAACACACTACAAGTCCTATAGGTGCTTCTGGGAACAAAATATAGGAGCTCTGCCTGCCTGCCACGAACACACTACAAGTCCTATAGGTGCTTCTGGGAACAAAATATAGGAGCTCTGCCTGCCTGCCACGAACACACTACAAGTCCTATAGGTGCTTCTGGGAACAAAATATAGGAGCTCTGCCTGCCTGCCACGAACACACTACAAGTCCTATAGGTGCTTCTGGGAACAAAATATAGGAGCTCTGCCTGCCTGCCACGAACACACTACAAGTCCTATAGGTGCTTCTGGGAACAAAATATAGGAGCTCTGCCTGCCTGCCACGAACACACTACAAGTCCTATAGGTGCTTCTGGGAACAAAATACAGGAGCTCTGTTTGCTGCCAGTGCCTGCCTGCCACGAACACACTACAAGCCCCTCTTTCTAAATCAATCTTTCTAAATGAATCTATCTAACTCAATCTCTCTAAGTAAATCTCTCTAACTAACTAAATCCAGCAGAGTGACACAGAACGATCCTGCTCTATCTACGCCGGAACAGCATGTGACCGGCGCAGACGGCGTGGCGGCCTTTTATAGGGGGGGGCGTGTACTAAAGCCCCTGAGCTGTAATTGGCTACAGGCGTCCTGCCTGTAGCCAATTATGGCTCTTCGAGTTTCCGGCGCTGTGATTGGCCAAGCATGCGGGGTCACAGTGCATGCTTGGCCAATCATCAGCCAGCAATGCACTGCGCCGGCCGCGCCGGCCGCAATGCATTGCGGGGCCGCGCGCAACACACGAACGTGATGCGAGCGGCCAAAATAGTTCTGGGCTCGCCGAGCGAGCGAACACCCGGTGCTCGATGCGAACATGGGTTCGCATCGAGCACCGGGCCCATCCCTACTGGTGACCCCGCCCCCCCTCTGACGTCATGGGGAAAGCCATAGGGAATTCCACATGACGTCCCCATGCATCAGAGGGGGCAGGGTTACCAGGTGCCTTCGTTATAAAAGACCTGTCACCCGGAGCGGAGCCTCACAGAGCGGGAGCCTCCCATTGCGAGGAGCGGCCTGCGAGAAGAGACGCCGATGCCGGACGAGAAGGACGACGCCGGACGAGAAGGACGAGAAGACCGGAGGAAGAAGAAGCGAATCGAAGGAAGAAGAAGATGGAAGAAGATCACAGAAGGAGAAGATGACGGAAGGAGAAGATGAAGAAAGGAAGACCAGAAGAAAGAAGAAAGAAGATTTTAATAAAGGAATTGTCAAAGACCGTCTCCTGTCATTTTTACAATTTTTGCCACTTTTTTGGTGAAATGGTAGGGGTACTTTTGTACCCCCTTACCATTTCACACAGGGGGGGGCCGGGATCTGGGGGTCCCCTTGTTAAAGGGGGCTTCCAGATTCCGATAAGCCCCCCGCCCGCAGACCCCCACAACCACCGGCCAGGGTTGTGAGGATGAGGCCCTTGTCCTCATCAACATGGGGACAAGGTGCTTTGGGGGGGACCCCCAAAGCACCCTCCCAATGTTGAGGGCATGTGGCCTGGTACGGTTCAGGCGGGAGGGGGGGGCGCTCTCGTCCCCCCCTCCTTTCCTGCGGCCTGCCAGGTTGCGTGCTCGGATAAAGGGTCTGGTATGGATTTTGAGGGGGACCCCCACGCCATTTTTTTTTTTTTTTTTTTTGGCCGGGGTTTCCCTTAAAATCCATCCCAGACCTGAAGGGTCTGGTATGGATATTTCGGGGGGACCCCACGCCATTTTTTTTTTTCTGGGGTCCCCCTTAATATCCATACCAGACCTGAAGGGCCTGGTTATTGAATTTGGGGGGACCCCTACGCTATTTTTTTTTTGATTATATCAATGAATGACTGTTTTTTAAATAGCTTTTTTTTCTGCAAAAATGACACTTTGTCATTCGAATCATTCGAATTCATTCGAATGCATTCGAATTCATTCGTTATATCTGCTATAATAATTTCGTTTGAATTAGTTGAAATTTGATATTGGTAGTTGGATTCGAATAATTTGGAGCTGAAATTCGTAAACGGAATTTTTCCTGCAAAAATGACACTTTGTCATTCGAATTCATTCGAATCCATTCGAATTCATTCGAATCATTCGGCGATGAAATTCGTAAACGGAATTTTGTATTCCGTACGGAATTCGTTAAAAAAAAAATTCGTACTACAGATTCGTAAATTCGTACGAATTACGAATTCGTACGAAACGAATCGCACATGTCTATAATACAGTGCAGGCAGTGTACACTGTATCTAATACAGTGTTTGTGTACAGTTTCTACTACACTTCTGGTTGTGTACACAGTATACAATATAGTGTAGCTGTTGTACACTTTCTAATACACTTCAGGCAGTGTACACAGTATTTAATACAGTGTAGTGTGGTGTTGCAAAACAAAAAATACATTGTGTCCAGAAGGCCACCAAGGAGAGGCAGACTGTGGTGTACTGTTTCTACTACACTTCTGGTGGTGTACACAGTACACAATACGGTGCAGCTGTAGTGCTATTTTTTCTACAAACATATCTGCTCTTTTTTTTTTGGGTGTTATAATCCTATATTCGGGAATAGTTCCTCTTGATACGCATGAACTGTCCACTGGGCACATTTATCAACCAGGGCTTGAAATTACAACTATTTATGGGTATGTATGCATTATGGTTTGTACTTTTAAGGAACATTTTCATATAAAGCCTACTTCCTTCCTTTGTTATGTCTAAATCTAGGAAGTGACTATGCTCACTGCTGTTTTCCCATGTTAACTTGATGTTCCTATAGTTCTGGTTCATATTTTGCATAAAGTTGTGTAAGCTCTTTTGATCCCCTTCCCATATTAGGATCAAATCATCTATGAACCTCCTCTAAAGGACTAGTTAAGGTGTATTTATTATTTGTTTGTTTTTGCACTTTACCTGTTTAAGCAAAAGTGGTAGTATATAATAGCATGATTTATATAACATCAAATGCTAACCACACATTGTTAATCATAAAATGGATGGGATAGTGTCCATTGTATTTTGCCTGTCATTTTTGGATTGACACAATAGCAGGGTGTCTCTTGGAGACGATGAGATTGTGATGGGATTGTACATTGTATCTCTGTGTTGTGTATAGAGCAGTACATAGAGCTCCAAATCCATGGCAAAATGGTGCTAATACTGGCCGCTAGAGGTTCAGAGACTAAGGCAAGATGGCGCCTAATGTTGTTGTGGAGTCTGATCTTCGAGAAAATGGTGCCCAACCGGGCTATATATAAGTTAGCAAGGCATGACGGCAGGTATATCCCCCTGAGGAAGCCATGTGACCCTGTGACATAATGTGTAGGGGAGGGGCAAATCTGTTGTCATGCTGAGGTGCGCATTGTGAGCATACTGTGTTCCGATTGTCTTAAACAGTGCACTGTGAGGAATAAATGCTTTTTACAGTTTGGTGCACTCCAAGCACCAGGAAAATGTGAGGGTTTTTATACTTAGTGTTTAATAATCCGGTTGTTTTAAAAAGATAAAGCACTATGTCCAGCTTTCTCTCTTTATGATTTGGGTGTATGGAGATACTGTACGTGTAAGAGAAGGAGGATTCTAGTCTCAAGATTGTCAGCAAAAGAGGGAAACAGCACAAAACAGATCCCCACAGAGGAACAAAAGAGCATATAGACCTTGTTTGGTCTTATCCCCCAGGTGAGTACACATCGGATGGGGGGATTATCACTAATGCATGTGGATGATTGGAGCACATAGCGGTGAATAGGGATGGGCCCGGTGCTCGATGCGAACCCACGTTCGCATCGAGCACCGGGCGTTCGCTCGCTCGGCGAGCCCAGAACTATTTTGGCCGCTCGCATCACGTTCGTGTGATGCGAGCGGCCCCGCAATGCATTGCGGCCGGCGCGGCCGGCGCAGTGCATTGCTGGCTGATGATTGGCCCAGCATGCACTGTGACCCCGCATGCTTGGCCAATCACAGCCCCGGAAACTCGAAGAGCCATAATTGGCTACAGGCAGGACGCCTGTAGCCAATTACAGCTCAGGGGCTGTAGTACACGCCCCCCCCTATAAAAGGCCGCCACGCCGTCTGCGCCGGTCACATGCTGTTCCGGCGCAGATAGAGCAGGCTAGATCTGTGACACTCTGCTGGATTTAGTTAGTTAGAGAGATTTACTTAGAGAGATTGAGTTAGATAGATTCATTCATTTAGATTGATTTAGAAAGAGGGGCTTGTAGTGTGTTCGTGGCAGGCAGGCAGAGCTCCTATATTTTGTTCCCAGAAGCACCTATAGGACTTGTAGTGTGTTCGTGGCAGGCAGGCAGAGCTCCTATATTTTGTTCCCAGAAGCACCTATAGGACTTGTAGTGTGTTCGTGGCAGGCAGGCAGAGCTCCTATATTTTGTTCCCAGAAGCACCTATAGGACTTGAAGTGTGTTAGTCCCATCACACAGACCTACATTTTCTTCCCAGAAGCACCTATAGGACTTGAAGTGTGTTAGTCCCATCACACAGAGATCATATATTTTGTTCCCAGAAGCACCTATAGGACTTGAAGTGTGTTAGTCCCATCACACAGACCTATATTTCCTTCCCAGAAGCACCTATAGGACTTGAAGTGTGTTAGTCCCATCACACAGAGATCATATATTTTGTTCCCAGAAGCACCTATAGGACTTGAAGTGTGTTAGTCCCATCACACAGACCTACATTTTCTTCCCAGAAGCACCTATAGGACTTGAAGTGTGTTAGTCCCATCACACAGAGATCATATATTTTGTTCCCAGAAGCACCTATAGGACTTGAAGTGTGTTAGTCCCATCACACAGACCTATATTTTCTTCCCAGAAGCACCTATAGGACTTGAAGTGTGTTAGTCCCATCACACAGAGATCATATATTTTGTTCCCAGAAGCACCTATAGGACTTGAAGTGTGTTAGTCCCATCACACAGACCTACATTTTCTTCCCAGAAGCACCTATAGGACTTGAAGTGTGTTAGTCCCATCACACAGAGATCATATATTTTGTTCCCAGAAGCACCTATAGGACTTGAAGTGTGTTAGTCCCATCACACAGAGATCATATATTTTGTTCCCAGAAGCACCTATAGGACTTGAAGTGTGTTAGTCCCATCACACAGAGATCATATATTTCGTTCCCAGAAGCACCTATAGGACTTGAAGTGTGTTAGTCCCATCACACAGAGATCATATATTTTGTTCACAGAAGCACCTATAGGACTTGAAGTGTGTTAGTCCCATCACACAGACCTACATTTTCTTCCCAGAAGCACCCATAGGACTTGAAGTGTGTTAGTCCCATCACACAGAGATCATATATTTTGTTGCCAGAAGCACCTATAGGACTTGAAGTGTGTTAGTCCCATCACACAGACCTATATTTCCTTCCCAGAAGCACCTATAGGACTTGAAGTGTGTTAGTCCCATCACACAGAGATCATATATTTTGTTCCCAGAAGCACCTATAGGACTTGAAGTGTGTTAGTCCCATCACACAGACCTACATTTTCTTCCCAGAAGCACCTATAGGACTTGAAGTGTGTTAGTCCCATCACACAGAGATCCTATATTTTGTTCCCAGAAGCACCTATAGGACTTGAAGTGTGTTAGTCCCATCACACAGAGATCATATATTTTGTTCACAGAAGCACCTATAGGACTTGAAGTGTGTTAGTCCCATCACACAGACCTACATTTTCTTCCCAGAAGCACCTATAGGACTTGAAGTGTGTTAGTCCCATCACACAGAGATCCTATATTTTGTTCCCAGAAGCACCTATGGGACTTGAAGTGTGTTAGTCCCATCACACAGAGATCATATATTTTGTTCCCAGAAGCACCTATAGGACTTGAAGTGTGTTAGTCCCATCACACAGACCTATATTTTCTTCCCAGAAGCACCTATAGGACTTGAAGTGTGTTAGTCCCATCACACAGACCTACATTTTCTTCCCAGAAGCACCTATAGGACTTGAAGTGTGTTAGTCCCATCAAACAGAGATCATATATTTTGTTCCCAGAGGCACCTATAGGACTTGAAGTGTGTTAGTCCCATCACACAGACCTATATTTTCTTCCCAGAAGCACCCATAGGACTTGAAGTGTGTTAGTCCCATCACACAGAGCTCCTCTATTTTCTTTGCAGAAGCACCCATAGGACTTCTAGTGTGTTAGTCCATCACACAGAGCTCCTATATTTTCTTCCAGCAGCACCCACAGGACTTCTAGTGTGTTAGTGGCATCACACAGAGCTCCTCTATTTTCTTTGCAGAAGCACCCATAGGACTTCTAGTGTGTTAGTGGCATCACACAGAGCTCCTATATTTTCTTCTCAGAAGCACCCACAGGACTTCTAGTGTGTTAGTGGCATCACACAGAGCTCCTCTATTTTCTTTGCAGAAGCACCCATAGGACTTCTAGTGTGTTAGTGGCATCACACAGAGCTCCTATATTTTCTTCTCAGCAGCACCCACAGGACTTCTAGTGTGTTAGTGGCATCACACAGAGCTCCTCTATTTTCTTTGCAGAAGCACCCACAGGACTTCTAGTGTGTTAGTGGCATCACACAGAGCTCCTCTATTTTCTTTGCAGAAGCACCCACAGGACTTCTAGTGTGTTAGTGGCATCACACAGAGCTCCTCTATTTTCTTTGCAGAAGCACCCATAGGACTACTAGTGTGTTAGTGGCATCACACAGAGCTCCTATATTTTCTTCCCAGAAGCACCCATAGGACTTGAAGTGTGTTAGTCCCATCACACAGAGCTCCTCTATTTTCTTTGCAGAAGCACCCACAGGACTTCTAGTGTGTTAGTGGCATCACACAGAGCTCCTCTATTTTCTTTGCAGAAGCACCCACAGGACTTCTAGTGTGTTAGTGGCATCACACAGAGCTCCTCTATTTTCTTTGCAGAAGCACCCATAGGACTTCTAGTGTGTTAGTGGCATCACACAGAGCTCCTATATTTTCTTCTCAGCAGCACCCACAGGACTTCTAGTGTGTTAGTGGCATCACACAGAGCTCCTCTATTTTCTTTGCAGAAGCACCCATAGGACTTCTAGTGTGTTAGTGGCATCACACAGAGCTCCTATATTTTCTTCTCAGCAGCACCCACAGGTCTTCTAGTGTGTTAGTGGCATCACACAGAGCTCCTCTATTTTCTTTGCAGAAGCACCCATAGGACTTCTAGTGTGTTAGTGGCATCACACAGAGCTCCTATATTTTCTTCTCAGCAGCACCCACAGGACTTCTAGTGTGTTAGTGGCATCACACAGAGCTCCTCTATTTTCTTTGCAGAAGCACCTATAGGACTTCTAGTGTGTTAGTGGCATCACACAGAGCTCCTATATTTTCTTTCAGCAGCACCCACAGGACTTCTAGTGTGTTAGTGGCATCACACAGAGCTCCTATATTTTCTTCTCAGCAGCACCCACAGGACTTCTAGTGTGTTAGTGGCATCACACAGAGCTCCTCTATTTTCTTTGCAGAAGCACCCACAGGACTTCTAGTGTGTTAGTGGCATCACACAGAGCTCCTCTATTTTCTTTGCAGAAGCACCCATAGGACTTCTAGTGTGTTAGTGGCATCACACAGAGCTCCTATATTTTCTTCTCAGCAGCACCCACAGGACTTCTAGTGTGTTAGTGGCATCACACAGAGCTCCTCTATTTTCTTTGCAGAAGCACCCATAGGACTTCTAGTGTGTTAGTGGCATCACACAGAGCTCCTATATATTCTTCTCAGCAGCACCCACAGGACTACCGACTACAATGGCTGGAAGACCGCCAAGGGGAGGCAGAGCGTGCAGAGCCAAGAACACAGGGCAGGCAGGCTCTGTTTCTAGTGGACGTGGCCGTGGACGTGGACGTGGTCGTGCATCGTCATCAGCACGTGGCCATGGGACACGCGCGTCTTTGTTTTCGGCAGCTGGACATGTGGAGCCGCATCATGCTGAAGGCTTGGTAGAATGGATGACCAAGCCCTCCTCATCCTCCTCATCCTCTCTCACCCAGGCTCAGGGTACTGACAGAGCATCATCAGCCACCCCTTCCCTAGACCCACCATGTCCTCCTGAGGAGTCCCCCGAACTCTTTGAGCACAGTGTTGGGTACATGCTCCAGGAGGATGCCCAACGATTCGAAGGCTCGGATGATGATACCCAGCTTGAGGAATCTGGCAGTACTGTTCCACCAGCTGCAGCTTACTGCCAGGTTTGCTCTAGTGGTGAAGAGGGAGGGGATGATGAGGTCACTGACTCCACGTGGGTGCCTGAAGGGAGAGAGGATGAGGAGGAGGACGAGGAGGAGGAGGAGGATGCGGCGTCACATGTCCAACGAGGCAGGATGCCCCCTGGAGGCCAGGTAGAGGCCAGCACAGCAACTGTACAACACCGCAGAGCTCCGCCTGTGCAGGGCGCTGCCTCTGCACGTTATCAGAAAAGTTCTTTGGTGTGGGCCTTTTTTGAGACGAGTGCAGCAGATCGCACCACTGCTATTTGCAATATTTGTCTCAAGCGTATCTCGCGTGGCCAAAACATCAGCCGCTTGGGCACCACAAGCATGACCAGACATATGGCGACCTGCCATGCAGCTCGTTGGCAGGCACACATAAAAGACCCACACCAAAGAACTAAGCGGACCTCTCCTTCCTCCTCCTCAGCTGGGATCTCCATCCCCACTACACCTTCAGTCCTCTCTGAAAGCTGCTCTGAGAGGACTGAAGGTGTAGAATTAGGTGTGTCACAACCAAGTACTTGCAGTACACCGACGTCCGATTGCAGCAGGCAAATTTCCCTGCCCCAGCTGCTGGACCGTAGAAAGAAGTACACTCCCAGCCATCCACATGCCCAGCGGTTGAATGCTAGCCTGGCTAAATTGCTAGCACTTCAACTGCTGCCTTTTCAGTTGGTAGACTCGGCCCCCTTCCGTGAGTTTGTTCAATGTGCGGTTCCTCAGTGGCAGGTTCCCAAACGCCACTTTTTCTCACGGAAGGCGATTCCGTCTCTCTACCGGCATGTGGAGGGCAATGTCCCTGCCTCGCTGGACAGGGCGGTCAGCGGTAAGGTGCATATTACCGCTGACTCATGGTCCAGCAGGCATGGACAGGGACGGTACTTTTCTTTCACGGCCCATTGGGTCACTCTATTGGCAGCTGGGAGGGATGCAGGACAAGGTGCAGTAGTGTTGGAGGTTGTTCCGCCACCACGCCTCCAAAACGCTACTACTGCTACTGGTTGTGACACACCTCTCTCCTCCACCCTCTCCTCTTCTTCTTCCTCCAGTGCTCTGTCCTTGGAACCAGCGGTGCTCCGTAGGCGTACAAGGGGCTACGCAAGTACGCAGGCAAAAAGATGCCATGCCGTGCTTGCGCTGGTGTGTTTGGGGGACAGGAGCCACACTGGGCCAGAGGTTCTGGCAGCTCTGCAGGGGCAGGCCGAGAGGTGGTTGACGCCACGTCAGCTTAAGCCAGGAATGGTCGTTTCTGACAATGGCACCAACCTCCTCTCCGCCCTGCGACAGGGGCAGCTCACCCATGTGCCCTGCATGGCTCACGTCCTCAACCTGGTGGTGCAGCGGTTCTTGGGCAGGTTCCCAGGCTTACAGGATGTCCTGAGGCAGGCCAGGAAAGTCTGTGTGCATTTCCGCCGATCTTATAATGCCAGTGCTCGGCTGACTGAGCTGCAAAAGGAGCTGAACCTGCCCAAGAACCGCCTAATATGTGACATGCCCACCAGGTGGAACTCAACGTTGGCCATGCTGCAGCGACTGCACACGCAGCAGAGGGCCATCAATGAGTACCTTTGCGACTACGGCACCAGGACAGGGTCAGGGGAGCTTGGTTTTTTTTCCCCACGTCAGTGGAGCATGATCAGGGATGCATGCACTGTCCTCTCACCATTTGAGGAGGCCACGAGGATGGTGAGCAGTGACAGTGCATGCATCAGTGACACTGTCCCTCTTGTCCACCTGTTGGAGCATACGCTGCGTGGGATAATGGACAGGGCACTTGAGGCAGAACAGAGGCAGGAAGAGGAGGACTTCCTTGCCTCTCAAGGCCCCCTTTATCCGGACAGTGTTCCTTCTGTCCCACCCATCACACAGGAAGAGGATGAGGAGGAGGAGGAGGAGGAGGAGGAGGATTGTGTGAGCATGGAGGTGGAGCCTGGCACTCAGCATCAGCAGCAGCAGTCTTTTAGGGATGATGTACAGTCCCAACAAGCCAGTGGACTTGTACGTGGCTGGGAGGAGGTGGCTGGCGATCATGTCATCCTCAGTGACCCAGAAGACTCCGGACCGAATGCCTCAGCTAACCTACGCTGCATGGCCTCCCTGATCCTGCAAAGCCTGCGGAAGGATCCTCGTGTTCTTCGGATCAAGGAGAGGGACCATTACTGGCTGGCCACTCTCCTTGATCCGCGGTACAAGGGTAAGGTTGCGGACCTTATCTTGCCGTCGCAGAGGGAGCAGAGGATGAGACATCTCAGGGAGGCCTTGCAGAAAGGTCTGTGCAACGCGTTCCCAGAAACTGGGAGGCTACAAACTCCTGGTCCTGGGCGACGAGTTGCTGAGGCTTCGGTCAGTGGCAGAAGGAGCGGTGGGGAAGGTGGACGTCTGACCGATGCGTTCAGACAATTTTTTAGTCCGCAGCCCCAAGGTATGATCGGTTCCAGCAACCATCGCCAGCGTCTGATATACATGGTGCAGGAATACCTTGGGGCAAGGTCAGACTTGGACACCTTTCCCACCGAAAATCCTCTGGCTTACTGGGTCCTGAGGATGGATCACTGGCCAGAGCTTGCACAGTATGCAATTGAGCTACTGGCCTGTCCTGCCTCCAGCGTTCTTTCCGAACGCACATTCAGTGCTGCTGGAGGATTTGTGACTGATCATAGGGTGCGCCTGTCCACCGCCTCGGTTGATCGACTGACCTTCATCAAAATGAATCAGTCTTGGATCACCACCAGCTACCAGGCACCTGAGGCGGATATAACCGAATAATTTTTAATGTCACATCCCTTCAAGACTGCCTATGCTGATGCTGAGTGACTGTCCTCTTATGTTCACTGACTATCCTCTTCCTCCTCCTCAATGATCCATGCCACCACACCAGTGCCTAAGGCACAATTTTTCAGCCCCTGTTTAACAGGGGCGGGTACTTACAATTTTTTAAAAAAAATGCTTCGCAACACATGTGACTGCTGTGCTCCAAGTACAGTATCTGTGAGGGGTTGCAGTGTTGTGGCACCAGCACCAGTGCCTAAGGCACAATTTTTCAGCCCCTGTTTAACAGGGGCGTGTACTTACAATTTTTTAAAAAAAATGCTTCGCAACACGTGTGACTGCTGTGCTCCAAGTACAGTATCTGTGAGGGGTTGCAGTGTTGTGGCACCAGCACCAGTGCCTAAGGCACAATTTTTCAGCCCCTGTTTAACAGGGGCGTGTACTTACAATTTTTTAAAAAAATGCTTCGCAACACGTGTGACTGCTGTGCTCCAAGTACAGTATCTGTGAGGGGTTGCAGTGTTGTGGCACCAGCACCAGTGCCTAAGGCACAATTTTTCAGCCCCTGTTTAACAGGGGCGGGTACTTACAATTTTTTAAAAAAATGCTTCGCAACACGTGTGACTGCTGTGCTCCAAGTACAGTATCTGTGAGGGCCGGATTGCAGTGTTGTGGCACCAGCACCAGTGCCTAAGGCACAATTTTTCAGCCCCTGTTTAACAGGGGCGTGTACTTACAATTTTTTAAAAAAATGCTTCGCAACACGTGTGACTGCTGTGCTCCAAGTACAGTCTCTGTGAGGGGTTGCAGTGTTGTGGCACCAGCACCAGTGCCTAAGGCACAATTTTTCAGCCCCTGTTTAACAGGGGCGGGTAATTACAAATCTTGATCTAATAGTTCATAGCAGGGCCCATTCCTGCGCCCACCAAGAGTAACTATGAGGGCCTGCAGTCTTGTGGCAACACCGTCCACCACCACCGCCAAAGGCCCAATTTTTCTGCCCTGTTCATCAGGTGCTTGCAATTACAAATCTTGATCTAATAACTCACAGCAGGGCCCATTCCTGCGCCCACCAAGAGTAACTGTGAGAGCCTACAGTCTTGTGGCAACACCGTCCACCACCACCGCCAAAGGCCCAATTTTTCTGCCCTGTTCATCAGGTGCTTGCAATTACAAATCTTGATCTAATAACTCACAGCAGGGCCCATTCCTGCGCCCACCAAGAGTAACTGTGAGAGCCTACAGTCTTGTGGCAACACCGTCCACCACCACCGCCAAAGGCCCAATTTTTCTGCCCTGTTCATCAGGTGCTTGCAATTACAAATCTTGATCTAATAACTCACAGCAGGGCCCATTCCTGCGCCCACCAAGAGTAACTGTGAGAGCCTACAGTCTTGTGGCAACACCGTCCACCACCACCGCCAAAGGCCCAATTTTTCTGCCCTGTTCATCAGGTGCTTGCAATTACAAATCTTGATCTAATAACTCACAGCAGGGCCCATTCCTGCGCCCACCAAGAGTAACTGTGAGAGCCTACAGTCTTGTGGCAACACCGTCCACCACCACCGCCAAAGGCCCAATTTTTCTGCCCTGTTCATCAGGTGCTTGCAATTACAAATCTTGATCTAATAACTCACAGCAGGGCCCATTCCTGCGCCCACCAAGAGTAACTGTGAGAGCTTACAGTCTTGTGGCAAAACCGTCCACCACCACCACCACCACCCCCCCAATTTTTCTGCCCTGTTCAACAGGTGCATGCAATTACAAATCTTGATCTATTAACTCACAGCAGGGCCCATTCCTGTGCCCACCAGTCTTGTGGCTACACCAACATCTAATAGGGCAAATTTCTGCAGAGTATATACGCCAGGCCCCTACTTTCAAACATCCAACTTACAAACGACTCCTACTTGCAAATGGAAAGATAAAACAGGAAGTGAGAGGAAATCTACCCCTAGGAAGGGAAATTCTATCCTGTTAGATTTAATTTGGGAAAAAGGTATCTCCTCTCTACTGATACTTTATCACCAATCCTTGTTTCAATTAAAACCCCACTTTTTCCAAAAACATTTGTCATTGGGACGGAAAGTGAGGTGACATGTTCTGAACAGATGTGCAAAGACAGCAAATGTTACAGGGGTGATAACCCCTCC
>JAQSEC010001810.1:0-15582 GCA_028564925.1 Lithobates sylvaticus | reverse complement strand
AAGAATGGCGTTACCTGCTAGAAGGGGCTATTCACCCAATCCTGATCTTCACAGATCACAAGAATCTAGAGTACTTAAAAACTGCCAAGAGGTTAAAACCTAGACAGGCCCGTTGGGCCTTATTTTTCTCTCGTTTTACTTTTCACGTGACATATCGTCCGGGTTCCAAAAATGCGAAGCCGGACGCTCTGTCTCGTATGTATCACAAATCCCAGGATGGTTCCCCTCCAGACACTATCCTTGCCCCTGGAAACTTTCTCCTGCTACAGGAAGACCTACGGTCCCAGCTCAGGCGGGCTTCCAGTGGCCTCTTACCCACTCCCGGTCCTGGGTTGCAGGCCAAGGATGGGCTATTGTGGCATGGGGATAAGATTTTCATTCCCGAGGGTCTGCGGGTAACCGTCCTGGAATTGTGCCATGATCACAAGCTTGCTGGACACTTTGGTGTCACCAAGACCACTGAATTGGTACAACGTACCTTCTGGTGGCCCCAGCTAAGGGAAGACTGCAGGAAATTTGTGGAAACATGTACTGTGTGTATTCGGAGCAAAAGTCACAGAACCAAGGCCTGGGGCTTACTCAAGCCATTACCAGTCCCAGATCGCCCCTGGAAAATGCTGTCCATAGATTTCATTGTGGAACTGCCCCCAGCAGAGGACCACACTACGATCTTCGTGATAGTTGATCGTCTGTCAAAAATGGCACACTTTGTTCCCATGAAGGGTACCCCTTCTGCCTCAGAAACCGCACAAGTGTTCATCCGAGAAATCATCAGACTCCATGGGGTACCAGCCAACATAGTGTCCGATCGAGGGGTACAATTCACCTCTCGGTTCTGGAAATCACTCTGCAAGGCCCTCAACATTGAGCTATCGTTTTCTTCCGCTTATCACCCTCAAACCAATGGGCAGACCGAAAGAACCAATCAGACTCTGGAACAATATCTTCGATGCTTTTCTTCCTTCTCCCAAGACGATTGGATCTCTCTGTTGCCGGTTGCCGAGTTTGCATATAACAATGCTATCCACTCGGCCACCCAACAGACACCTTTCTTCGCCAACTATGGCTTTCACCCTTCATTCCTGCCCAATTCTCTTCCTGAATGTACTGTGCCCGCAGTCCAGGAGAAGATTGACTTCTTTGCTTCCAATAACCAACTCCTGCAGGATACCATGGCTCGGACCCAGGAACACAACAAAACAGTCTTTGACCGAAAGAGGCGTGGAGAATTGATACTGGCACCAGGTGACACAGTGTGGCTCTCCACCTTGAATCTGAAGTTGGCTTGTCCCTCAAAGAAACTGGGCCCTAAGTTCTTGGGTCCCTTTCCAGTCAAACGAAAGATTAATGAAGTAGCCTATGAGTTGGAACTTCCTGATTCCCTCAAGGTCCATCCAGTCTTTCATGTTTCCCTGTTAAAACCTTCCACTTCCAACCCCTTTCCCAACAGAAGGACGGTACCCCCAGATCCAGTCTTGGTAGATGGCGAGGAAGAATATGAGGTAGAGGCCATACTAAATGTTAGAAAGAGGAGAAATCAGAATCAGTTCTTAATCAAATGGAAAGGATATGGTCCTGAAGAGAATTCCTGGGAGCCCGAGTGTAATATCCATGCTAAGAGCCTAGTTCAAGCCTTCAAAAGAGCTCATCCTGAGAGATTTGCCCAGAGGGGCACCCGGAGGTTGCCCCTAGGAGGGGGGCAATGTCATGAAGATCCTGCCAGAAACCTAAACCCGGGCCGTCCTGGCCCTCAGATTCCATTGCGCATGCGCATGCGCGCCCGGGCGCGGGCACGTGCACAACCGCGCACAGGGAGACGGGCGCGCGCCCTAGTTAACACCAGCCGGCCTATTTAAGCCTGACTTGAGCAGACGGTCTTTGCTGTCTGCTCTACAGCGTTGTGGTGTAGTAAAGAGAAACCTGATCCTGTTATACCTGTTCCTTTGACCCGGCTTGCCATTAAGACTATCCTGCTTTCAGCCTGTACCCGACCCCGGCTTCCAGTGACCATCCTCCTGCCTGATCCATTGTACCTTGCCCTGGTTCAGATCTATTACCTGACTTTTGATGAACTCTGGTTCCTTGTTTAGCCTTGTCCAGTCTGCAGTCTGACCCTCTGTAACGAGCCTGTTCACCTGTTGGTTCCAGTCCAGTCCGTGGTTCCGTTTCCTGTGTCCAGTTCCTGTCAGCTCTGCTATCCAAGCTTACCTGTGAACCTGTTGCCAAGCCAGTGTCCAGTTCCTGTCAGCTCTGCTATCCAAGCTTACCTGTGAACCTGTTTGCCAAGCCGTTGTCCGGTTCCTGTCAGCTCTGCTATCCAAGCTTACCTGTGAACCTGTTTGCCAAGCCAGTGTCCAGTCCCTGTCAGCTCTGCTATCCAAGCTTACCTGTGAACCTGTTGCCAAGCCAGTGTCCAGTTCCTGTCAGCTCTGCTATCCAAGCTTACCTGTGAACCTGTTTGCCAAGCCGTTGTCCGGTTCCTGTCAGCTCTGCTATCCAAGCTTACCTGTGAACCTGTTTGCCAAGCCGTTGTCCGGTTCCTGTCAGCTCTGCTATCCAAGTGTACCTGTGAACTTACCTGCCAAGCCGTTGTCCAGTTCCTGCCAGCTCTGCTATCCGGTTTACCTGTGAGCCTGCTTCCTGTGATCCTGCCAGCTCCGCTATCCGGTTTACCTGTGAGCCTGCTTCCTGTGATCCTGCCAGCTCTGCTATCCAGTTTACCTGTGAGCCTGCTTCCTGTGATCCTGCCAGCTCCGCTATCCGGTTTACCTGTGAGCCTGCTTCCTGTGATCCTGCCAGTTCTGCTATCCAGTTTACCTGTGAGCCTGCTTCCTGTGATCCTGCCAGCTCTGCTATCCAGTTTACCTGTGAGCCTGCTTCCTGTGATCCTGCCAGCTCCGCTATCCGGTTTACCTGTGAGCCTGCTTCCTGTGATCCTGCCAGTTCTGCTATCCAGTTTACCTGTGAGCCTGCTTCCTGTGATCCTGCCAGCTCCGCTATCCGGTTTACCTGTGAGCCTGCTTCCTGTGATCCTGCCAGCTCTGCTATCCAGTTTACCTGTGAGCCTGCTTCCCAGAGACCCCGCCTGCTCAGCTAACCTGTTTCCTTCCCACCGGTCTGTTGATCCTGCCAGGCACCCGTGCTCCTCTTCACTCCTGGCTCTCCTGTTCCCACACCAGGGGACCAGGAGTGGGAGACGCAAGGGAGGCCTCTCCCTGCAATCTCGGGCTCGCACCACCAGGTACGTGACACATGTCCAGCTGCCGAAAACAAAGACGCGCGTGTCCCATGGCCACGTGCTGATGACGATGCACGACCACGTCCACGTCCACTAGAAACAGAGCCTGCCTGCCCTGTGTTCTTGGCTCTGCACGCTCTGCCTCCCCTTGGCGGTCTTCCAGCCATTGTAGTGGGTAGTCCTGTGGGTGCTGCTGAGAAGAATATATAGGAGCTCTGTGTGATGCCACTAACACACTAGAAGTCCTATGGGTGCTTCTGCAAAGAAAATAGAGGAGCTCTGTGTGATGCCACTAACACACTAGAAGTCCTGTGGGTGCTGCTGAGAAGAAAATATAGGAGCTCTGTGTGATGCCACTAACACACTAGAAGTCCTATGGGTGCTTCTGCAAAGAAAATAGAGGAGCTCTGTGTGATGCCACTAACACACTAGAAGTCCTGTGGGTGCTTCTGCAAAGAAAATAGAGGAGCTCTGTGTGATGCCACTAACACACTAGAAGTCCTGTGGGTGCTTCTGCAAAGAAAATAGAGGAGCTCTGTGTGATGCCACTAACACACTAGAAGTCCTGTGGGTGCTTCTGCAAAGAAAATAGAGGAGCTCTGTGTGATGCCACTAACACACTAGAAGTCCTGTGGGTGCTTCTGCAAAGAAAATAGAGGAGCTCTGTGTGATGCCACTAACACACTAGAAGTCCTGTGGGTGCTTCTGCAAAGAAAATAGAGGAGCTCTGTGTGGTGCCACTAACACACTAGAAGTCCTATGGGTGCTTCTGCAAAGAAAATAGAGGAGCTCTGTGTGATGCCACTAACACACTAGAAGTCCTGTGGGTGCTGCTGAGAAGAATATATAGGAGCTCTGTGTGATGCCACTAACACACTAGAAGTCCTGTGGGTGCTGCTGAGAAGAATATATAGGAGCTCTGTGTGATGCCACTAACACACTAGAAGTCCTATGGGTGCTTCTGCAAAGAAAATAGAGGAGCTCTGTGTGATGCCACTAACACACTAGAAGTCCTGTGGGTGCTTCTGCAAAGAAAATAGAGGAGCTCTGTGTGATGCCACTAACACACTAGAAGTCCTATGGGTGCTTCTGCAAAGAAAATAGAGGAGCTCTGTGTGATGCCACTAACACACTAGAAGTCCTGTGGGTGCTTCTGCAAAGAAAATAGAGGAGCTCTGTGTGATGCCACTAACACACTAGAAGTCCTGTGGGTGCTGCTGAGAAGAATATATAGGAGCTCTGTGTGATGCCACTAACACACTAGAAGTCCTATGGGTGCTTCTGCAAAGAAAATAGAGGAGCTCTGTGTGATGCCACTAACACACTAGAAGTCCTGTGGGTGCTTCTGCAAAGAAAATAGAGGAGCTCTGTGTGATGCCACTAACACACTAGAAGTCCTGTGGGTGCTGCTGAGAAGAATATATAGGAGCTCTGTGTGATGCCACTAACACACTAGAAGTCCTATGGGTGCTTCTGCAAAGAAAATAGAGGAGCTCTGTGTGATGGGACTAACACACTTCAAGTCCTATAGGTGCTTCTGGGAAGAAAATAAAGGTCTGTGTGATGGGACTAACACACTTCAAGTCCTATAGTTGCTTCTGTGAACAAAATATAGGATCTCTGTGTGATGGGACTAACACACTTCAAGTCCTATAGGTGCTTCTGGGAACAAAATATAGCTCTGTGTGTGTGATGGGACTAACACACTTCAAGTCCTATAGGTGCTTCTGGGAACAAAATATAGCTCTGTGTGTGTGATGGGACTAACACACTTCAAGTCCTATAGTTGCTTCTGGGAACAAAATATAGGATCTCTGTGTGATGGGACTAACACACTTCAAGTCTTATAGGTGCTTCTGGGAACAAAATATAGCTCTGTGTGTGTGATGGGACTAACACACTTCAAGTCCTATAGGTGCTTCTGGGAACAAAATATAGCTCTGTGTGTGTGATGGGACTAACACACTTCAAGTCCTATAGGTGCTTCTGGGAACAAAATATAGCTCTGTGTGTGTGATGGGACTAACACACTTCAAGTCCTATAGTTGCTTCTGGGAACAAAATATAGCTCTGTGTGTGTGATGGGACTAACACACTTCTAGTCCTATAGGTGCTTCTGGGAACAAAATATAGCTCTGTGTGTGTGATGGGACTAACACACTTCAAGTCCTATAGGTGCTTCTGGGAACAAAATATAGCTCTGTGTGTGTGATGGGACTAACACACTTCAAGTCCTATAGGTGCTTCTGGGAACAAAATATAGCTCTGTGTGTGTGATGGGACTAACACACTTCAAGTCCTATAGGTGCTTCTGGGAACAAAATATAGCTCTGTGTGTGTGATGGGACTAACACACTTCAAGTCCTATAGGTGCTTCTGGGAACAAAATATAGCTCTGTGTGTGTGTGATGGGACTAACACACTTCAAGTCCTATAGGTGCTTCTGGGAACAAAATATAGCTCTGTGTGTGTGATGGGACTAACACACTTCAAGTCCTATAGGTGCTTCTGGGAACAAAATATAGCTCTGTGTGTGTGATGGGACTAACACACTTCAAGTCCTATAGGTGCTTCTGGGAACAAAATATAGCTCTGTGTGTGTGATGGGACTAACACACTTCAAGTCCTATAGGTGCTTCTGGGAACAAAATATAGCTCTGTGTGTGTGATGGGACTAACACACTTCAAGTCCTATAGGTGCTTCTGGGAACAAAATATAGCTCTGTGTGTGTGATGGGACTAACACACTTCAAGTCCTATAGGTGCTTCTGGGAACAAAATATAGCTCTGTGTGTGTGATGGGACTAACACACTTCAAGTCCTATAGGTGCTTCTGGGAACAAAATATAGCTCTGTGTGTGTGATGGGACTAACACACTTCAAGTCCTATAGTTGCTTCTGGGAACAAAATATAGGATCTCTGTGTGATGGGACTAACACACTTCAAGTCCTATAGGTGCTTCTGGGAACAAAATATAGCTCTGTGTGTGTGATGGGACTAACACACTTCAAGTCCTATAGTTGCTTCTGGGAACAAAATATAGGATCTCTGTGTGATGGGACTAACACACTTCAAGTCCTATAGGTGCTTCTGGGAACAAAATATAGCTCTGTGTGTGTGATGGGACTAACACACTTCAAGTCCTATAGGTGCTTCTGGGAACAAAATATAGCTCTGTGTGTGTGATGGGACTAACACACTTCAAGTCCTATAGGTGCTTCTGGGAACAAAATATAGCTCTGTGTGTGTGATGGGACTAACACACTTCAAGTCCTATAGGTGCTTCTGGGAACAAAATATAGCTCTGTGTGTGTGATGGGACTACACACTTCAAGTCCTATAGGTGCTTCTGGGAACAAAATATAGCTCTGTGTGTGTGATGGGACTAACACACTTCAAGTCCTATAGGTGCTTCTGGGAACAAAATATAGCTCTGTGTGTGTGATGGGACTAACACACTTCAAGTCCTATAGGTGCTTCTGGGAACAAAATATAGCTCTGTGTGTGTGATGGGACTAACACACTTCAAGTCCTATAGGTGCTTCTGGGAACAAAATATAGCTCTGTGTGTGTGATGGGACTAACACACTTCAAGTCCTATAGGTGCTTCTGGGAACAAAATATAGCTCTGTGTGTGTGATGGGACTAACACACTTCAAGTCCTATAGTTGCTTCTGGGAACAAAATATAGGATCTCTGTGTGATGGGACTAACACACTTCAAGTCCTATAGGTGCTTCTGGGAACAAAATATAGCTCTGTGTGTGTGATGGGACTAACACACTTCAAGTCCTATAGGTGCTTCTGGGAACAAAATATAGCTCTGTGTGTGTGATGGGACTAACACACTTCAAGTCCTATAGGTGCTTCTGGGAACAAAATATAGCTCTGTGTGTGTGATGGGACTAACACACTTCAAGTCCTATAGGTGCTTCTGGGAACAAAATATAGCTCTGTGTGTGTGATGGGACTAACACACTTCAAGTCCTATAGGTGCTTCTGGGAACAAAATATAGCTCTGTGTGTGTGATGGGACTAACACACTTCAAGTCCTATAGGTGCTTCTGGGAACAAAATATAGCTCTGTGTGTGTGATGGGACTAACACACTTCTAGTCCTATAGGTGCTTCTGGGAACAAAATATAGCTCTGTGTGTGTGATGGGACTAACACACTTCAAGTCCTATAGGTGCTTCTGGGAACAAAATATAGCTCTGTGTGTGTGATGGGACTAACACACTTCAAGTCCTATAGGTGCTTCTGGGAACAAAATATAGCTCTGTGTGTGTGATGGGACTAACACACTTCAAGTCCTATAGGTGCTTCTGGGAACAAAATATAGCTCTGTGTGTGTGATGGGACTAACACACTTCAAGTCCTATAGGTGCTTCTGGGAACAAAATATAGCTCTGTGTGTGTGATGGGACTAACACACTTCAAGTCCTATAGGTGCTTCTGGGAACAAAATATAGCTCTGTGTGTGTGATGGGACTAACACACTTCAAGTCCTATAGGTGCTTCTGGGAACAAAATATAGCTCTGTGTGTGTGATGGGACTAACACACTTCAAGTCCTATAGGTGCTTCTGGGAACAAAATATAGCTCTGTGTGTGTGATGGGACTAACACACTTCAAGTCCTATAGGTGCTTCTGGGAACAAAATATAGCTCTGTGTGTGTGATGGGACTAACACACTTCAAGTCCTATAGGTGCTTCTGGGAACAAAATATAGCTCTGTGTGTGTGATGGGACTAACACACTTCAAGTCCTATAGGTGCTTCTGGGAACAAAATATAGCTCTGTGTGTGTGATGGGACTAACACACTTCAAGTCCTATAGGTGCTTCTGGGAACAAAATATAGGAGCTCTGCCTGCCTGCCACGAACACACTACAAGTCCTATAGGTGCTTCTGGGAACAAAATATAGGAGCTCTGCCTGCCTGCCACGAACACACTACAAGTCCTATAGGTGCTTCTGGTAACAAAATATAGGAGCTCTGCCTGCCTGCCACGAACACACTACAAGTCCTATAGGTGCTTCTGGTAACAAAATATAGGAGCTCTGCCTGCCTGCCACGAACACACTACAAGTCCTATAGGTGCTTCTGGTAACAAAATATAGGAGCTCTGCCTGCCTGCCACGAACACACTACAAGCCCCTCTTTCTTAATCAATCTTTGTAACTGAATCTATCTAACTCAATCTCTGTAAGTAAATCTCTCTAACTATCTAAATGCAGCAGAGTGTCACAGAATCAGCCTGCTCAATCTGCGCCGGAACAGCATGTGACCGGCGCAGACGGCGTGGCGGCCTTTTATAGGGGGGGGCGTGTACTACAGCCCCTGAGCTGTAATTGGCTACAGGCGTCCTGCCTGTAGCCAATTATGGCTCTTCGAGTTTCCGGGGCTGTGATTGGCCAAGCATGCGGGGTCACAGTGCATGCTTGGCCAATCATCAGCCAGCAATGCACTGCGCCGGCCGCGCCGGCCGCAATGCATTGCGGGGCCGCTCGCATCACACGAATGTGATGCGAGCGGCCAAAATAGTTCTGGGCTCGCCGAGCGAGCGAACGCCCGGTGCTCGATGCGAACGTGGGTTCGCATCGAGCACCGGGCCCATCCCTAGTGGCAACTAAAAAAAAATTGTGGCCTACTTCCTTACCATATTTGGGTGTCCGCTTAACCCCGTCCTACAATTCTCTCTACCAGGCTAATTATCCCCCTTTGTTAAGGAAACTTTCATGTCTCCTAACCTCCTGGACTTCGGGGGTGCAGAGGAGGCCCTGGGCTAGGGGTGCAGTTAGGGCCCTGGGCTGAGGGGGGGCAGAGGCAGCCGCGGACTGGGGGGGTTAAAGGAGGCCCTGGACTGGAGGGTGCAGTAAAGGCCCTGGGCTGATGGGGGGCTGTGGAGGAGGCCTTGGGCTGGGGGGAACAGAGGAAACCCTGGACTTGGGGGATGCAGGGGAGGTCCTGGTGGGCTGGGGGGTGCAGAGGAGGCCCTGACCTGGGAGGCGCAGAGGAGATCCTGGACTTGGGGGATGCAGAGGAGGTTCTGGCCTGGGGGGGTGCAGAGGAGGCCCTGGACTGGGGGGGTGCAGTGGAGGCCCTGGACTGGGGGGGTGCAGAGGAGGCCCTGGACTGGGGGGTGCAGAGGAGGCCCTGGACTAGGAGGGGAGTACACAGGAGGCTCTTGACTGGGGTGCAGAGGAGGCCCTAGAATAGGGGATACAGAGGAGGCCCTGGACTAGGAGGGGAGTACAACGGAGGTCCTGGATTGGGGGATGTAGAGGAGGCCCTGGACTTGAAAAGTGGGTTTGATAAAGGACCTGGATTCAGAGAGCAGGGTGCAGAGGGGGCTTTTTTTTTGGGTGGGATGTAAAGGAGGTCTAATGCCAAACAGGAGCAGAGAGACAGGTCGTGTGATAGATTTTTTTTAAAAGAGAAGTACAGCCAAAGCCTGTTTGGTTGTATTTCTCCTGTTAATCACATCAGTGCAGATTGTTTTGCACTCCTGCAAGTGATTGTAAAGCTTTGTTTTTTTTTTTTGTTTTTTTAAATAACAAACACGTCATACTTACCTCCACTGTGCAGCTCGCTTTGCACACAGTGGGCCCGATCCTCGATTTCTGGGGTCCCCGGTAACTCTCGCGGCTCCTCCCCACATCAGATAACCCCCTAGGAGAATTGCTCTCCCGGGGGTTACCTTGCGCTCTCGAGTCCAGCATTTGCGTCCATAGACACAAATGCCGGACTCGGCCTTGCCCCCCATCGCCTGCGTCATTGGATTTGATTGACAGCAGCGAGAGCCAATGGCTGCACTGCTATAAATCTATCCAATCAAGAGGCGGGACCCCGTGGAGAGAGGGACAGCGCATTACCGCCGAGTGAATTCCAGGGCTCAGGTAAGTAAAACGGGGGGCTGGGGCTGACTGCCAGAAGTTTTTTCACCTTAATGCATAGGATGCATTAAGGTTAAAAAACACAAGGGTTTACAACCCCTTTTGAGCCTGCTCTTGGCTGATGTCACAAAATCATCTAGGCTGCGTAAAGATTGCAAGACTTTGCTACCATTACCTGTTCCTGGCTTGCCTTCCTGTATTTGACCTCGGCTTGACCCTGTTCCTGCTACCTGCCTCTTCCCCCTGTTGGATCCACAGTGTTTGTTCCCCAGCCTGGCTTCCACTACCATCTCCTGGACACACCATTGCTTAGTGTTACTGAGGATCCCTAGAGACTTTGGCCCAGCTGTGTATCCTGTATTATCCAATATACTTCAAGTGACCACCGGCTCTACTCTCATGTACCCATCTGCCAACCTGTGCTTCTTTTGACACTACACGTCCTGTACCATCTTCAGGGGTGTACTGCACTTATCCGCAAGGGGAGCCCTCTCAGCACTTCGGCCTCCAACCAGGTACGTGACAGTACAATCCAGCGATGTCCAAGACCAACGAAGGTGCCTCCCCACTCGAGGCTCTGTGCCAACAAGTCACCACTCTTACACAAACCGTGCAGAGACTCCAGGGGGGCTACTTCCAGTTGTAGGGTCGGCTGCACTATTTGACAGTTGCCTCAGCCCCTGCAGATTCCAGTTCACCTTCCACCAGCACTGCATCAGCTTCCTTGCCTCAAGAAAGTGCCAACCCGACCCATACGGTGATGGTTCCTCCTCCTGGACCACAGGTACTAACACCTGAATGGTTCTTTGGTGACCAGAAGAAGTTCAGGGCCTTCAAGAATGCTTGCTTGTTGTACCTGGCCCTTCAACCTAGAACTTTTTCTGTTAAGTCTGTGAAAGTAGGGTTTATCATCTCCTTACAATCCGAAGAACCCCTTTATTTTAGGGTTTATCATCTCCTTACAATCCGAAGAACCCCAAGCCTGGGCTCATAACCTACTAGAACAAAATAACTCTGTTGCGCATCCTGGTACTCTTGAATGACTTATCCAACTAGCCATTCATCTTGACAGGCTCCTGCAGGAGCGGCGGTCAGAACATGCTCAAACCTTCCGGCCTACCTGGATGCTACCCAAGATTCTACCTGCTGTTGCACCTGCACCTATGTCTGCTTGCCCTGCAACCTCTGAAGGGGAACCAATGCAAATTGGCCTGGTCCATTCTTCCCTTACACCTGATGAGAAGCAACACTGCCGGCAGGCCCATCCCTGCCTGTAAGATTGCATAGAAGCAGGGCAACAAAGTGGGGGATATCCAGACAGGCGAATATACTCCTACAGCGAGTTTGATCTCTGTAATAGGGGTCCACCATATCTGGTAAGAGGCCAACTTTTACTTTATTAGACATCATATCTTCAAATATATGTGATTGTTTTCAAGCGAGACATATCAGACATCTTGCAATGCTCAGTGATTGAAAGCAAAGGAGACATATGCAGGAGATTGCCTAAATGAGATTCACAATATGCTGCATCTATTCACCATATGAACTTTGTGTGTTACAAATAAAGAGACACAAAAGGCACTTATTATTTATAATTAGAGTTGAGCGGACACCTGGATGTTCGGGTTCGGCGGGTTCGGCCGAACTTTGGAAAAAAAGTCCGGGTTCGGGACCGAACTTGACCCGAACTTGACCCCGAACTCCGAACCCCATTGAAGTCAATGGGGACCCGAACTTTTCAAGACTAAAATGGCTGTAAAAAAGTCATTGAAAGGGCTAGAGGGCTGCAAATGGCAACAAAATGTTGTTAAGAGCATGGCAAGTGCTCTGCAAACAAATGTGGATAGGGAAATAACTTAAAATAACAAAATAAAAAATAAAAAATAAAATGCTGGAGGCCCCCTTCTCAGCAGAAGAGGTACAGGAAGTCATTAAGAACCTTAGAAACTCAACGGCACGATGCCGCACATATGGTGGGAATACCCCAGAATACGCACTTTCTGGAAAAAATTATTCAATTTAATGGATAAGATAGTGGGAAAATGAAATACTTGGAAATTAAAAAAATGAAAAAATTATAATCTTGACCTAGGAGGACGAGGTCCATATGGAGTAGGAGGTTGAGGTGGCGGTGGATGTGGCGGTGTAGGTGGAAGCGGCGGTGGAGGAGGACGAGGTAGCCAACACTGGTTCAAAAATACAACAATGGCTAGGTAAGGCTAGTGGTGAATGATGTGTCGAATTCTGTCCCCCGTCGCATAGTGTCTGCCCTGTACTGCGCTTGCTCAGTACGTAGGACAAGGGGATTTCGAAACTCTCCGAAGACGAGCCCGTGAGGGGCCCTGTTACTATGCTACCGTATGTCCACTTGGATGGTCGGGCTTGAACCTGCACTCACTGCGCAGGCGACGTTCATCTTTGGAGATTTTGTGAATCTCCTTGTCCTCCGTACTGCGCAAGCACTGCGCCTGCGCAGTAAGTGGCCGGACACTAGCCGATGGCCAGACAGTTTTTGTCAGAACACCGGTATACGTGTCTATTCTGCACAAGGTACGGACAAGTCCTGTGGGATCCATGCCTGGTTCATTTTAATGAACGTGAGCTTGTCCACATTGGCTCTGGACAGGCGGCTGCGCTTGTCTGTGATAACGCCCCCTGCCGTGCTAAATACACGTTCAGATAATACACTGGCTGCAGGGCAGGCCAGCACCTCCAAGGCGTAAAGGGCAAGCTCAGGCCATGTGTCCAATTTGGAGACCCAGAAGTTGAAGGGGGCAGACCCGTCATTCAGTACGTGTGGGCGTGTGCACACATACTGCTCCACCATGTGGGTGAAATGCTGCCTCCTGCTAAGACGTTCCATCTCAGCTGGTAGTGCTGGTTGTTGTGGTGTGCTGACAAAGCTTTTCCACATTTCGGCCATGCTAACTCTGCCTTCCGAGGTGCTGGCGGTGCCCCGGCTGCGTTGGCGACCTCTTCCTCCTCCTCTGCCTTCGCCTGGTGCTTCCACCGTACCCCCGCTGCCAAGTGGGAATGCCACCAGCAGCGTGTCTACCAGCGTGCACTTGTACTCGCGCATCTTACGATCACGCTCCAGTGAGGTAATTAAGGACAGCACGTTGTCCTTGTCACGGGGATCCAGCAGGGTGGCCACCCAATAATCAGCACCAGTTAAAATGTGGGCAACTCAGCGGTCGTTGCGGAGACACTGCAGCATGTAATCGCTCATGTGTGCCAGGCTGCCCAGAGGCAAGGAAAAGCTGTCCTCTGTGGGAGGTGTATCGTCGGTGTCCTCTGTATCCCCCTAGCCACGCACCAGTGATGGACATGAGCTGGTCTGGGTGCCACTCTGCTGTGAACATGGTTCCTCCTCCTCTATCTCCTCCTCATCCTCCACCTCGTCATCCTCCAGAACTGTGCCCTTGCTGCCGAACAATTGTGTACCTGGCGCTTGTTGGTGCAGGAACCCACCCTCGTAGCCACTTGTAAATGACTGCCCCGAAAGCCTTGGAAATTAACCCTCTTCCTTCTCCTCCTCCTCCTCCTGTGCCACATCCTCTTCCATCATCGCCTGAAGCGTTTTTTCAAGGAGGCATAGAACTGGGATAATAACGCTGAGAACGGCGTCATCGGCACTGGCTATGTTGGTGGAGTACTGGAAACAGCGCAACAAGGCACACAGGTCTCGCATGGAGGCCCAGTTATTGGCGGTGAAGTGGTGCTGTTCCGCAGAGCGACTCACGCGTGCGTGCTGCAGCTGAAACTCCACTATCGCCTGCTGCTGCTCACACAGTCTGGCAAGCATGTGCAAGGTGGAGTTCCACCTTGTGGGCACGTCACATATGAGACGGTGAGCGGGAAGGCCGAATTTACGCTGCAGCGCTGACAGGCGAGCAGCAGCAGGGTGAGATCGCAGAAAGTGCGCACAGACGGCCCGCACTTTCTGCAGCAGCTCTGGCATATCGGGGTAATTCTTAAGGAACCTCTGGACCACCAAGTTCAGCACATACACCAGGCAAGGGATGTGCGTCAAACCGCCTAGGCCCAGAGCTGCTACGAGATTTCGCCCATTATCGCACACCACCAGGCCGGGCTTGAGGCTCACTGCCACCAACCACTCATCGGTCTGTTGTTCCATGTCCCTACACAACTCCTGCACGGTGTGGGGTTTTTCCCCCAAACAGGAAAGTTTTAAAACTGCCTGCTGTCGTTTAGCCCTGGCTGTGCTGAAGTTGGTGGTGAAGGTGTTACGCTGACTGGATGAGGAGGCGGTAGAGGATGAGGAGGCGGAGTAGGAGGAGTTAGCAACAGGGGGCAAACTGAAGTGCCCTGCAATCCTTGGTGGTGGAAGGACATGCGCCAAACTGCTATCCGCCTCAGGCCCAGCCGCCACTACATTTACCCAGTGTGCTGTTAGGGAATATAACGTCCCTGACCGTGCTTACTGGTCCACGCATCCGTAGTTAGGTGGACCTTGCCACAGATGGCGTTGCGCAGTGCACACCTGATTTTGTCCCCCACTTGGTTGTGCAGGGAAGGGATAGCTCGTCTGGAAAAGTAGTGGCGGCTGGGCACGACAGACTGTGGGACAGCCAATGACATCAGCCTTTTAAAACTCTGCGTCTCCACCAGACGTAATGACAGCATTTCAAAGGCGAGGAATTTTGAAATGCTGGCATTCAGGGCCAGGGATCGCGGGTGGCTAGGGGGGTACTTCCTCTTCCACTCCAGTGATTGGGAAATAGAGAGCTGAACGCTTCCATGGGACATTGTGGAGATGGTTGGTGACCCAGGTGGTAGTGTTGCTGGCAGATCCTCTGTTTGTGGGTTGGCAGGTGTCACTGTCACTACAGAGGTGGATGAAGAGGCCGAGACTGCAGCAGAAGAGGAAGCAGGAGGAGCCAGAGACCTTTCTTGTTTTTTGAGGTGTCTACACCACTGCATCTCGTGCTTTGCACTTAGATGCCTGGTCATGCAGGTTGTGCTCAGGTTGAGAACCTTTATGCCTCGCTTCAGGCTCTGATTGCACAGCGTGCAAACCACTCGTGTCTTGTCATCAGCACATTGTCTGAAGAACTGCCACGCTAGGGAACTCCTTGGACCTGGCTTTGGTGTGCTCGGTCCCTTGCTGCGTTGGGCAGTAGCAGACATACTGTCTAGGGGACGGACGCTCCGCTTTTGCACCCTGCTCCCTCTTCTGCTGTGCTGGTGGCTCTGTGCGACCACCGCCTCTTCCTCCAAACTACACTGGTCACCTGCATGACGTTGATTCCACCCAGTCTTCACCCCTGCCCTCCTTGTCAGTCTGCACAATGGCGAAAGCAGCAGCAGTTGGCACCTGTGTTTCGTCATCATCCGAGACGTGCTGCGATGGTCCTCCCATGTACTCATCATGAAACATAAGTGGTTGGGCATCGATGCACACAATCTCTTCCACTTCTGGG
>JAQSEC010002802.1:0-13339 GCA_028564925.1 Lithobates sylvaticus | reverse complement strand
CCCTCCTCTGCCCTTCAAAGCATTTGACTACACCAAGATCTGTGTTTACGAATGCTTTTAATTTTTGAAAATGGTGCCATTAAAATGCGGATGAACTGGAAGTGATGCCAGATCATCGCCTCTGGGTAACCATTGCCGAGATCCAATCAAAGCCAATCTTGACTTTGTTCGGCTCTCCAATTAGCTGTCGGAAGCACTCAGTGGGACAGGAGAACCAGAGAAAGCCACGGAAGGCGAAAGTAGGGGGGGGATATCCCCTCCTGCTACTTGTAAAACCAATCCAGTGGCTATTTAGCCACTAGGATTGCTTTTCCAAGAGAGCGGACCACCTGCTCTAAAAAACAGTACTGGGATGATACCTGCAGTTGCCAGCATTATTCCCGTATAACCACTTGAATTCCAGCAACATAAAATCACTGCATCCTTCTTCTAGGGCCTCATTTATATGGGCATACTTAAACGTACATCCGTGTGAAGGGCTATGTTTGCCTGCACGAGATGCAAATGTCTTCTGTGCGGCTGCATTCATGTTTTTTGGGACACAGCCGCTGCTCCCAATTTGACATCCGTGCAGATGAACGTCCCTGAACAGACAGTGTGAGTTTTAAGGACCCACACCCAGATGGACATCAAATTGGGAGCAGCAGCCTTGTCTATGAAGCCATTGCATCCCAGTAGATATGAATGAGACTGCCTACATGTGGATACACATAACACCTTGCTTTCTGTGCAGGCAAACCTGGTCCTCTGCACGAATGTATGCCTAGAACTCTGGCCAACCTCCCCATTTAATTTGTGTTTTGGCCCCCACTTACCTGAAGGTGGTATCTGCACATTTCAGATATTCACCCATCCAGTGTATCCAGCATTTTCCCGCTGAGATCCTCTCAAGCCCAGCGACAGCTCCATCCATGTTCTCTCTGACGTCGAGAGGCCCACTGGCTCTTCCGGGTTCAGTGGGTAGGCCTCTCAAAGACGCGCCGATAGGCCTGCCCCCTTCTCCTTTCCTTGAATAAAAAACAATGCTCTATTCCTGTAGAGGAAGGGAGGAGGGGTGGAGAGGTGGGATTGTCCTTGAGAGACTTAAGGTCCGCTTTAAGGGCCGGTTTACACCATACATACATCAGTTTTCATGCATGCTGGCACCAGTTTTCATGCACGTCAGTTATGTGCCCTATTCACATCAATGTTGATGTCATGTCAGTTTTTTCCCCATGTAGAAAACTGCATACACATTGCAGATTCCTGCGCAGAAAAAATCTGCATGTTACGGTGTGAACACACATAGAAAACCCTTGATTTTGTTGTGCCCTTGCAGAATGTGTGCAGAAAAACTGACGTCTCTGCAGCATGGTGTAAACAAGGCCTAAAAGAGCACATGTTTTATTGCATATGTTTTGTGTGACTACTTTTGTTCAGTCAATCTTTACATGCTTTTTTTTTTACTGTTTTTGTTCCTGCTTTTCTGTAACCATTTAAAGGAAATTTCGGGAACTTCTGTTAATCTTAATCTAGCCTTGCATGGCTAATAATTTAGGACTATACACTGTACAACATTGTAATTTGAATTTTAACTAATATAAATACCATGCCAATATAAAGCAAATTATCTCCCAGACGCAGGGGCACTGACCCACAATCAAATTAGTAGTCTTTCATTCATAAAGCTGTATCCATCTTACTTGTTCTTTAATAAGACGCATCGTAAAAATGTGCATTATTTATTATGCCACACAGCACTCATCCCTGGTCCAAAGTGTTCGCCAGGTCCCCAATGCTATTACCACAGCTCTTTCCCTAATAAATATTGTCAATATTTGGACAGTTGAAAACAAACAGCAGACTATTTTCTGTTCTTATTCCCAACACCCGCCAGTTAGATGGTTATCCATTTTCTTTGTACAATGGTTCCCTCTTCAGAGACCTTGCTTAGTTAAAGTGAGCTATTATCAAAATGAAGAACTGCAGAGAATTGCCAGCTTCAGTACTCTGCGGCATCAAACTAACAAATCTTCTTCATAGGCTGTAACTGGATTACCCATCAGTTTTCATACACAGTACTCTGAAGTGAGTTACATGTGCACAAATTATTCTCGAGGCTGAAAGTAGGTTCCCTGCAGGGAGGCCAATGATGTGGCAGCCTGCATACTTCTTAAATAGAGTACATCAATCAAGTGTTTTGGACAAGTTTGCCAATCTTTGCAATCAGCATGAAAAACTAGAAATAGATGGTAAAAAGAGAGCAACATTTACTTAAGGCAGAACAAGAATATCTCTTCTTTTATCGTTACTTACAACGGCAAAATGAGAAATAAAATCAGAAAAGAAAACTGATCAGAAAAAAGATCTGCTTAATATTGGTTATTATAAATACTAATTTACATAACATAAAAAAAAAAAAAAAATATGTATACCTTCTGTCATTATTACAATTATTTATGTTAAGCCATGGCTTTAAAGTGATTGTAAACCCTTACAGACCACTTTGACCTACAGGTAAGCCTAGATTAAGGCTTACCTGTAGGTCCAAGAAATATCTCTTAAACCAACATGGTTTAGGAGATATTTGCAAAAGGACAGGCACCGCTGTCTACGGCGCATGCGCCATAGACAGTGGCGCGCAGACGCACTGAGCACGCCGCTGCTAACAGCGATATGCCGCTAGTGGCATCTCCCATGTGCATGTGCGGGAGTGACGTCATCACAGCTCCGGCAAATCACAGCGCCGGAGCCGCAATACCCTGAAAGAAGATGGACGCTTCGTGGGACAGGGGACAACGGTGACATTGCTGGCTCTTGTGTCAGGTAAGTGACACATAATGGGCTACTATGCGATGCACAGTAGCCCATTATGCTTTACCTTTGCAGGGAAACAAAGAGGAAGTAAACCCATCAGGGTTTACTTCCTCTTTAAAGTGTCACTAAACCCACATCATAATAAACTATCAATAAATGGTGTATTACATTGCTGTTCATACTCACTCAGTCACTATGAGATATGTTTTCTGTATTCTGCAAAAAAACTGGTTGATCCTGCTGCTCTCCATCTCTACCTTCTGTTCATGTCCCCAAGGCAGTTGAGAATTTTGCAGAGCAGTGTTGGCAGCTCTAAACATGATCAGTTTTCAGTGAGTTTCTATGCTGAGCATTTCCTCCCTATCACATCAGAGCAGCCCATGTAACCTATAGAGTCACACATGTAGGGCATATACACAGTGGTAAATGACAGCCCCCTCCCACCTACTTTATGCCCACTAACCAGCTAAACGCAATGGGGGTGGGATATTAGATTGATGAAGGCTTCACCTCTTATTCTAAGAAACAGGCTTGGAGGGGCGTGACACAGCCTGTGACTGGCAGAAATCCGTGTTATTGCAAAAAATAATAAAGATTTTAGTTCAAATATATCTTTGTATGACAATTTAAGTTTATTGGTATTAATTATTTATTTTTCCTCCATATTCCAAAAGGTTGCGCTTTTTTTTTTTTTTTTTTTGAACAAGTGACCAGCAGCAGAGGACTAGAAGCTCCTCCTGGTTATGTTTCCTGCAGACAGGCTGGGAAAGAGCTGGGTCATGTGACAGTTGTATATCGATTAGGAAAGAAGGTAAGAAAGGAAAAGAAGATGTTTTTTTTTTAATTAAAATAATTACAGTGCCATCATCCATATACAGAAATAGGAGGGACAATATAAATTAAACAGTGTGTGTTTAGTATCACTTTAAGGGCCGATTCACACTGTAGCGATGCTAGATGCAGATCACATGTGATGTCTGTGCGATTCAAATTCAGCCATACAGATTGTATGGCTGAATTCACATCGCATTTGGACCAAACTCGTGCAGGATTCTATTTTTTGTCTTCACCAGAATTGGATCGCATGGGTGTTCACACCCATGCGATTCGATTTGTGTCCGAATTGACAGTTCGCACTGTGATATACAAACCGATCTGGGGGTGTCATTAACTTTGTATTGACACTCCCAGCGGTTCGCATAGGGATGTGTAAACTGCCTGCAAGTCAGGTGCGATGCTGGAACCTGCACTGGATTTGCAGGGTTTCCTATATCGCACCAGTGTGAACCGGCCCTAAAGCCTGTTTCTTGTATTTTGGGAATAATCTCTCTAGACCAGTGGTTCGAAACCTTTTTCGAGTCATAGCCCCCTTAAGAATCCGATGAAAGCTATTGACTCCCTCCCCAGAAATATTCACATACTGTAAACACAACTTTGCATGCAATGAATATATGCAGGGCTTATTTTCAGCAGGAATGCAGTGGAATGTAGTTCAGGTTCTTACAGCACTGAATGTATGTATGTAATGGAAAGGGGTTCAGGGTCTATTGATGCTGGCTGCTGGGGGATATATTTTTGCTGGAGGATATATATTTTTGCAAAATGGGGTCTATTGTTGCTGGTGGGGGGGTTACTGTTGCTGGGGGTCAGTTGTTGCTGGGAGGGAACTAGTGAGGCTGGCTGCAGGGAAATCTGTTGTTCCTGCTGGGGGTCTATTGTTGCTGGGGGAGGAGAGATTTTTTTATTGCGGGTGATTCATTGTTACTGGGGGGGGGCGGTCTATTGTCGCTAGGTGCTGAAAAATCTATTGATGCTGGCTGCAGGGAGATTTGTTATTGCTGCTGGGGACCTTTTGTTGCTGGGGGAGGAGATATTTTGTTTGCGGGTGGTCCATTGTTGCTGGGGGGATCTATTGTTACTGGCTGCAGGGGATCTATTTTACTGCTTTTCTTGTTATCATTACCAAATTACTTAGTATCACAATTGTTACTTGGTTCTATATTCTCTAAAAGGGGCAGTACTTGGAGGTAGGTAGGGGTGGAACCAAGGAATGATGCAGGAGGTATGTAAGGGGTGGGGACAGGGGGTGACTTGGAAAGGAAGTGTTCCTGCACCTATTGTCTCAGGAAAAAATCCCTGAATGTTTGTACTTTATTCTACTGAAATTTGAATGCCTCATACATATAAGACATACACAAAGTTTGAATAAAGTAAACAGTCTAAATGAAAAAAAAAAAAAACTTACTCCTTTTCATACAAAAATGAATGGTCACTCATTACAAAAATTTGATACATTCATCCTGTGCAAATGAAACAAAACAATTTGAATTCTCCCGCTGTGTGAGGCTCCGCTCCAATGACCCCGCCCCCCTCTGACATCATGGGGAAAGCCATCATGGAATTCCCCCTGACGTCCCTGTGCGTCAGAGGGGGCGGGGTCACCAGGTGCCCTCCATTATAAAAGACAATTCTAGGAAATTAAAACTAGCGCTTGCTATAATGAAGTGGCAAGGGATGGCAGTTGTGCAAAGAATGAAGCTAAAAATGTAAGTGGTAAACAACAACAAGTCAAGAGACGCTAATGGCGCATACACACGGTTGGAATTTCCGATGGAAACAGTCCGATGGGAGCTTTTCAATGGATTTTCCGACCGTGTGTATGCCCATCGATCTTTTTCTGTCGGAATTTCCGACGGACTTTGGATTGAGAACCTGTTCTCAATTTTTCCGACAGAAAACCTTTCTATCGGATTTTCCGATCGTGTGTATGCAATTCCGACATGCAAAATTCCAACTTATGCTCGGAAACAATTCGACGCATGCTTGGAAACAATTTGACGCATGCTCGGAAGCATTAAACTTCCCTTTTATAGTGCTGTCGAACGTGTTTTATGACGCTGTGTTACAGACCGTCGGAATTTGGTGTGACCGTGTGTAGGTAAGACAGTTTGAGCGAAATTCCGTCGGAATTCCGATGGAAAAACCATCAGAGCTTTTTCCGACGAGAATTCCGACCGTGTGTATGCGGCATTAGGAGTTAGCACTATAAGCAGTGACAGGGTGCATTTTATTTCAATGGGAAACTATTGATTGAGACAAGGGGGAGGGCTGTATAGTGAATGTAGTTTTTTTTTTTTTTTTCCTTTAATCTGACCCTCATGGACACCCTGGAACCCATGGACCCTAGAATAAGAACCACTCCAGACTATAAGATATACGAAATATGGGATTCCAGAGAGGTCTAAAGAGTTAATAAATGTGTATGTAAAATCTATAAAAACCTTCTTTTACATGCTTTTTTGTTAAATGTACCAGAATCACCAAGTAAAAATTAAGGAAAAAAGACACCACAAGGACTGGTAACTGGTAAGCTGCAATATATTCAATATTTTTTCTCATGTCTACATATCATTTTATTTTATGCTAATCTATACTAAATACTTTTTGGATGTCCCTTGCCCACAACAAGGATTATTCAACACGTCTTAACATTTTTTTCCCACTTCATCTTCCAGGACAGCACACGAGAGAGAGAGAGGCTCCATCCACCTAAAACAGGAAACACATCATCCACAATCAAATAAAAAGAGCACAGTCATCTAGTGTCCCTTAGTAGTTGTGTTTCCTCCGACCTAGCAAGAACATCAAAATGGTTTGTTACTTTTCCCTCAGGTCTTCGTGCTAGTTGCAGGGACTTCCTAGTATATGCTTCCCCTTGTTTCCGGGACAGTGGACTTAAGCCCCATACACACGGTCGGACAATCCGCGGACCAGGTCCGTCGGATCATGTCCGTCGTACTTTGTCCGATGTTGGTTTTGCGTACACACGGTCGGACAAAGTTGTCGGAAAATCCGATCATTCTGAACGTGGTGACGTTTGTTGCCTACAAGGGGACAACGTAGAGGCTAGTAGCCAATAGCTTTGGTCTTGTAATGTGATCTGAGCATGCGTAGCACTTTGTCCGGTCGGACAACCGTACACACGATCGGGTTTGGTGTGATCGGACCGGGTTGACGGCAAATCTTTCCAGCAGGAGATAAGACTTTGTCCGTCGGACAAACCGACGAACACTGTCCGATGGTGCATACACACGGTCTGATTTTTCAACAACATTGTCCGATCGGACAGAATCCATGAAAAAGTCCGACCGTGTGTATGGGGCTTTAGAGGGGTCGCATATCTGGAGTTTTCTAGGCTACTTTTGTAAGTATCCTAGTTGTAGGACCTTCCCACCCCATTACCTTCTTGGTTTTCCCAAGGTTCCTTCACCGGAGGAGAAGCAGATATCCCTGCGGGTGCAGAGGCTCTAGTGGAACCCTACCTTACTCGCATTTGTTCAAGTCCTCAATAGCTGACTGATGGTTGTTGCTGATTGGTATGGATGGATAATGGCCGCTGGCTTCCCCAAATCCTTTGGAGGGAGAACTGCATGGCTGGAGCAGGCTCATACTCCACTCGCTGGGGATCAGTGATTCTGAAGCAGAGGCATCTGGAGTCCCTGACTACTTCCAGATGAGGGGTGCATGCCTGCTGAGGCAGGTGATCTATGGTGCATAGGTCAGGACAGAATGCAGCCTGCTATGTAGCAGGTCCCCCTGAATGGACAGCAATATGGTTGGCTTGTGAGTATACCCTGGTGCCAGCATCCACAGACTCCAGGAAGGGAGTGCAAATGGGTGGGGGTGGAGCAGTAGTGGACCTGGATCTTCCCAGGAGTGTTACAGCAGACTCCGTCTGGTCAGCTACATTGATTCTGCCATGACAGCTGCTATGAATCTAGCAGATGGCTCCAAGGTAGGTTGTTTGAACTTTGTTCCTATATCTTTCCTTCCTACCATACCCATACTGTGGGGTTACCATTCGGAAGATGTCCTCTTTTGGGGTTTTGGTTGCTATGGGTGTTTGTGTGCCTCTTACAAGCACAGGGTTAATGTGCTTTGTGTTCCTGTGCACCATTAGTGTGGTCATTTGGAGACAGAGGACCTAACACCTGTCAATCTGCAGAGTAGAGTGCTTGCAAACTCAGAGATCAGTAGAAGCTGCAACCTGTTAACTCCTTCCTACATTTATGTTACACTTGTGCATGTGCAGGGCAACTGGGGTCTGCTTACTCCATTATTACCATGAATTACACTCTCCTTTGTTCAGCAAGGGGAGGTGACAGCCTAGTGGGGTCTGCTGTGCTTTAATCAGGACTTTCTGTACTTGGATTTGGGCAATAACTCACCCCTAAGCACTAAAAGGGAAAACAAATCATACGTGTGTGCTTATATAGCAAATCACTACAAACAATAAACAGAATACGGTACATATACTGAAATTCAGTGAATATGGACACCTCTAATACTGATTAAAGGAGAAAATCTAAAATCTAATAACACTAATGTGAGTCCACAATGTGCATCCACATAAATAATAAGTCCAAGGGAATCTTGGCACATAAACAAAATATATACGTGGCCCCAAAATCACTCAGTGATCCACCACCTTCAGTGCAGCAAACATGCTTACAATAGCTAGTGGACTCATATACCGTGAGTATAGAGTCAAATACTGTAAGCTGTTTGTGATTTCCTTTGGTAGATTGCGCCCATCTGTATAGCTGTTAACTGGTCTCCACACGTTCCACTAAATTTAAAGATGGCGCTCGGAATGTACCTCAAGCCTAATTGTGACATCAAAACCAGAATTCACACTCTCATCTTTAAATTTAGTGGTGCTCGGAACAAACCTTGGAACACACCGAGCACCATCTTTAATATATCCATCCGCCGGGACCCACATTGCGATTACAATTACAGAGGAATTACATGTAATTTCAAATTTTTACCCATATGTCTTATCATTAATGAAGGTTTTTTTAACCACTTCAATACGGGCACTTTTACCCCCTTCCTGTCCAGGTCAATTTTCAGCTTTCAGCGCTGTCGCACTTTGAGCCTGGGTTCACACCATTGCGTTTTGAATTTTATGTTCAGCGTTACTGCCCACTAAACCGTCCGTTGTTCAGCGGTTTGTCAGCGTTTTAGGTGCGAATCAGCTGCGGGTTCATTAGTAACCCCTGTCAATCCGACTTCTAGGCAACTTGTATCCAATGGAAGTCGCCTCCAAGTCAGATCTCCATCTATATTGACGCAACAGTGTCGCCTTGAGGGGGAACTCCACGCCAGATTTTAAATGAAACACTGGCATGGGTTCCCCCTCCAGGAGCATACCAGGCCCTTAGGTCAGGTATGGATTTTAAGGGTAACCCCCCTACGCCGAAAAAACTGTGTGGGGGTCCCCCCAAAATCCATACCAGACCCTTATCCGAGCACGCAGCCTGACAGGTCAGGAAAGGGGGTGGGGACGAGTGAGCGCCCCCCCCTCCTGAACCATACCAGGCCGCATGCCCTCAACATGGGGGGGTGGGTGCTTTGGGGAAGGGGGCGCCATGCGAACCCCCCACCCCAAAGCACCTTGTCCCCATGTTGATGAGGACAAGGGCCTCTTCACGACAACCCTGGCCATTGGTTGTCGGGGTCTGCGGGCGGGGGGCTTATCGGAATCCGGGAGCCCCCTTTAATAAGGGGGCCCCCAGATCCCGGCCCCCCACCCTATGTGAATGAGTATGGGGTACGATGTACCCCTACTCATTCACCTAAGGTGTAAAAGTGTAAATAAAAAAAAAAACAATTTTTAAAATATTTTATTGCACTGCTCCGGGGGTCTTCTTCCGTCTTGGGGGGGTCTTCTCGCCGGACTCCTCCGCTCTCTTCTGCTCTTTTACCGAGCTCTTTCATGAGCGGAGGAGCCCGGCTTTCTTCTTCGTCTTCGTCTTCGTCGTCGTCTGGGGGGTCTCGTTCCACCTTCGGGGGTCTTCGGGGGACTCTTCTGTTCTTGCCGATGTCGCCGCCTTCTGCACCTTCTGCGTCGTCTTCTTCTTCCGATGTTGACTCGTCGCTCTCTCTGGCCGGAATGGCAGACACGTGGTGTTGTGACTTATATAGGGACAAGGGGCGGGGTCACATGCTCATGTCACATGGTGACCCCGCCCACATATGATGTCCCCGCCCGCAGACCCCGACAACCAATGGCAAGGGTTGTCGGGAAGAGGCCCTTGTCCTCATCAACATGGGGACAAGGTGCTTTGGGGTGGGGGGGGCCGCAGGGCGCCCCCTTCCCCAAAGCACCCACCCCCCTTGTTGAGGGCATGCGGCCTGGTACGGTTCAGGAGGGGGGGCGCTCGCTCGTCCCCACCCCCTTTCCTAACCTGCCAGGCTGCGTGCTCGGATAAGGGTCTGGTATGGATTTTGGGGGGACGGCGTAGGGGGTTTACCCCTAAAATCCATACCAGACCTAAGGGCCTGGTATGCTCCTGGAGGGGGAATCCATGCCGGTTTTTTATTTAAAATTTGGCGTGGAGTTCCCCCTCAGAAGTAGTACAATGAGTTGCAAATTTTTGTTCACACCGCAAGCCAGCTGCGAATCAGATGCGTGCCCATAGAAGATAATGGGCCTGAATTCGCACCTGAGCCGCACCGCACCGCCCAAAAGACGCACACGTTTTTTCTGCAATGCGCAGTGCGAATGCACCGGAGATATGTGAACAAGCCTCATTAAAATCAATGTATTTTGAAATGTCCTGCGAATTCGCAGTGTTTTAAGCCGCATCTAATTTGCTTAGGTGTGAACGGGGGCTGAATGACAAATGCAACATTGTACCCAATCTAAATTTTTATAATTTTGTTCACACAACTAGAGCTTTCTTTTGGTGGTATTCAATTGCCAAAGAAAAAAGACCGAACGTTTTGAAATAATTGTTCTTCATAAATTTAGGGCAAAATGTATTCTGCTACATTTCTTTGGTGAAAATAACCCAAATCAGTGTTTATTATTTAGTCTATAGGAAAGTTATTGAGTTCCCAAACTATGGTATACAGTGGGGGAAATAACTATTTGATCCCCTGCAGATTTTGTAAGTTTGTCCACTTACAAAGAAATGAAGGATCTATAATTTTTATCATAGGTGTATTTTAATGATAGAGACAGAATATCAACAAAAAACTAATGTTATAAATTGAGTTGCAGTTCAGTGAGTAAAATAAGTATTTGATTCCCAAGCAAAACATGACTTAGTACACAGCGAGTTGAGTTAATGCCAAAGAACTTGATTTTGGTTATGTAAAGGGAAGGGGTTTAGTGGGACTTTAAATGAGGCACATCGCAACATGTGCCTCCATCCTTAAATTGGGTAAAAGGAAAGGAGAATTTTGGGCCTTTGAATGAGGCAAATCACTGACAGCTAAATATGATGTATAAAAAACTTGACACATTTATTGTCATAGAAAAGTCATATAGAATTTGACAGTAAATACATATGTAATTTCATATACTGTATATACAGTTGTGCTCATAAGTTTACATACCCTGGCAGAATTTATGATTTACTGGCCATTTTTTCAGAGAATATGAATGATAACAAAAACTTTTCTTTCACTCATGGTTAGTGTTTGGCTGAAGCCATTTATTATCAATCAACTGTGTTTACTCTTTTTAAATCATAATCACAACAGAAACTACCCAAATTACAAAAGTTTACATACCCCAGTTCTTAATACCGTGTATTGCCCCCTTTAACATCAATGACAGCTTGAAGTCTTTTGTGGTATTTGTGGATGAGGCTCTTTATCTTCTCAGATGGTAAAGCTGCCCATTCCCCTTGGCAAAAAGCCTCCTGTAAATTCTTGGGTTGTCTTGCATGAACTGCACGTTTGAGATCTCCCCAGAGTGACTCAATGATATTGAGGTCAGGAGATTGAGATGGTCACTCCAGAACCTTCACTTTATTCTGCTGTAGCCAATGACAGGTCAACTTGGCCTTGTGTTTTGGATCATTGTCATGTTGGAATGTCCAAGTACGTTCCATGCGCAGCTTCCTGGCTGATGAATGTAAATGTTCCTCCAGTATTTTTTGATAACATACTGCATTCATCCTGCCATCAATTTTGATCAAATTTCCTGTGCCTTTGTAGTTCACACATACCCAAAACATCAGTGATCCACCTCTGTGTTTCACAGTAGGAATGGTGTACCTTTCATCGTAGGCCTTGTTGGCTCCTCTCCAAATGAAGCGTTTATGGTTGTGGCCAAAAAGCTAAATTTCTCATTCCAAATGACTTTGTGCCAGAAGGTTTAAGGCTTGTCTCTGTGCTGTTTGGCTGATTGTAAGCAGGATACTTTGTGGCATTTGCGTAGTACTGGCTTTCTTCTGGCGACTTGACCATGCAGCTCATCAAGTGCCTCCTTATTGTGCATCCTGAAACAGCCACACCTCATGTTTTCAGAGAGACCTGTATTTCACCTGAAGCTATTTGTGGGTTATTCTTTGCATCCCGAACAATTTTCCTGGCAGTTGTGGCTGAAATTTTAGTTGGTCTACCTGACCATGGTTTGGTTTCAACAGAACCCCTCATTTTCCACTTCTTGATTAGAATTTGAACACTGCTGATTCTAATTCCTTGGATATCTTATTATATCCCTTTCCTGTTTTACACAGTTCAACTACCTTTTCCCACAGTTCCTTTGACAATTCTTTTGCTTTCCCCATGACTCAGAATCCAGAAATGTCAGTGCAGCACTGGATTAAAGATGCAAGGGTCTGTCAGGAGTCCAGAAACTCATTGACCTTTTATATACACACACACTAATTACAAGCAAACAGATCACAGGTGAGGATGGTTACCTTTAATAGCCACTCAAATCCCTTTGTGTCAACTTGTGTGCATGTTATCAGGCCAAAATCACCAGGGTATGTAAACTTTTGATCAGTGTCACTTGGGTAGTTTCTGTTGTGATTATAATTTTAAAAGTAGATCTTAAAAGAGTAAACACAGTTGATTGATAATAAATGGCTTCAACCAAACATTAATCATGAGTTAAAGAAAAGTTCATATTCTCTGAAAAATGGGCAAGAAATCATAAATTCTGCCAGGGTATTTAAACTTATGAGCACAACTGTACATGGATACAATGCAGTTCATATAAGGGTAAACTAATATAACAGCACATACAGGTTACCAATATGTACAATATATTAAAAAAACTCCATTCGAGAAAATTAATAAACTAGCAATAAAATATATTTATTACTTATAGAACTATTCTATATCCGTCACTTATTTATTTTAATTAATCTTTACAGACTCCCTTTGGAGCTATTACATAACATCTTCTGTCACTATCTTATACACCAGGGATATGCAATTAGCGGACCTCCAGCTGTTGCAGAACTACAAGTCCCATGAGGCATAGCAAGACTCTGACAGCCACTAGCATGACACCCAGAGGCAGAGGCATGATGGGACTTGTAGTTTTGCAACAGCTGGAGGTCCGCTAATTGCAGATCCCTGTTATACACCATAGAGCAGTAGTCATCAACCCTGTCCTCAGGGCCCACTAACAGGCCAGGTTTTATGTATTACCTTGGGGAGATGCAGACTAGAATACTGCAATCGCTGAGCAGAAATGATATCACCTGTGATGTATTTCAGTTATTTTGCA
>JAQSEC010002370.1:0-13683 GCA_028564925.1 Lithobates sylvaticus | reverse complement strand
CCATGACCAAGTACCACATAGCTACATTTCTGGGCTGCCCAGCTATACACTCCCACCCCTTTACCTTACCCAGTAATGGAGAGTGGGAGTGTAAAATGGCCGTAGCAGACCCTTTATTAAATAATAAATAATAATAAAATATATATAAATAACTTTACAAATAACTTTTATAAACAAATAAACAATCCAATAAACAAAAGCAAGAACACGTGACGTAGGACTATAGCAGGGCATTACCCCCCCCCCCCCACCCAAATTACCATAAACAACAACTCGTGCACTGCGGTCATCTCAACTGTAACTAGGCCTCAAGCTGACATACTAGCTCAAAGACAAAACTATTCCTGCAGTGCAGTCATCCACCATATTCCCTACATCTCCTATAAGGAATATACCAAACGGGCCCATATCTCCAATGGGTCCCGCATCAAGTTTTCTGTGGGGAGGGGGTTTCTTCTCTATGCCTACGTCAGCCAACATCCGCCACCGCAAACAAGGTTAACACCTTAACCTTGAGCGCACCTCCACACCCTAAGTGCTCGCTCAATACCATCCTGAATCCCGATGGCCCACATATCTGTGCCAACTGGGTTCAGGTGAACGCCATCAGCCCTCAGATAATGCCAAGTGTCGACCTCTAATTCCCTGTGCCTGATGGCCAACCCCCCCATGTTTAATAAAAAACCTACTGACCTCTTGGTTAACCTTCTTCCGCGCTTTGTTAATTAAATCCACTGACCTGGCAAAACGCCATGAAGGCCTGGCGATCATGTCTGGCCAAACCAGGACTGTGTTAGGGAAAGCCGCCTGAAGTCGGCAAAAATCGTATTTTATATCCCTAGTGACGTCTAGTTTGGTCCTAAGCCCCAAGTCGTTGCCCCCAACGTGAATAACTAAAACTTCAGGAGGCCTATCCCATCTCGCAAACTTGAGCGCTTCCGGGATAAGACGGCTCCAGAGCATACCCGGGAAACCCAACCACTTTATGTACGCTTCCCTCCTAGAGAACCCCAGCTGTCTACCGTCTGGTCTGTCATCACCCCTTCTGGCTCCCCAGCAAACATATGAATGTCCCATAATCCATACGAGACTTGGTGTTGAATCTGGAAGAAAAACAACAAAAATTCCGGTAAACCTCACATTAATGTACCACACGAAACCATGTCGGCACAACACACCATCTATTTCAAACCCCCCTTATTCCACTAAATCCGTCCTAACGTATGACCTGAAACGTCTGGACTCCCACCTCCCGATCTGCTTTACCGCCCTCCTCCGTCAAACCCCCACCTGACCGCTTCCGTTGCCGCCCCAATCCTAAATGAATGGGAGGAAAATCTCAGATCCCCATATTCAGCTCCCGCAAGCATTTTCGGAAGACTCCTATGAATTGAAAGCGCGACAGCGCCTCTCCATTGAAGTGTACCAACAGAGGGCCGTCCCCCTCTGGCCTACTTTGCAAAAACACCCTCGTGACCAAGACGGGGCAGAGTTTGGCGTCCGGAATGGCAAAAAACCACCACATCCTTGCCTCGGCCCTGCTGATCCGTCTTTGATTTCCGAAGGTGCATCACCAACCTGTCCCCCAAGCACCGCACATCCCCCACTGCCAATCCATCCTTTCTGTTCTTTGAGGAACTAACCAGCTCCCCTATCCGGAAAGCCCCAAAGAAAGCCAGCACGAAGGCCGTGCGGAAAAGCCCCACCTCGTAACCAGACGAGCAAACCCACACGCAGAGTGTCCACCACTCTGCCCAATAGTTCGAACGTTACCGGCCGCCGCGCGTCCCGTTGTGACTTCCCTTTCTTATAACCCTTCACTGCCTGCCGTGCCCAGAACTCCTTTGTCCAATCGCACCCTCCACCCAGCTTGCACCAGAAAGCCATAGCCGCCATAACTTTCCCCAGCCTCGACACGGAAATACCATTCTCCATGTGCCTGGCGATAAAATAAATGAACAGCAGCCTCGGTTCACCCTCTCCCCCTGCGGCCTGACCCTGGAAAGCAGCCCATTCATCCCATACTCTCCTGTATGCTCTCCATGTCCCCTCGCTCACTGACCGCTGGATCCATCCCGTTATTCTTCCAGGGCAATCTTCCACATCTCTGACGGACACGGCACTCCCTGATGCTCCGCCTCCGGTTCCAACTCTCGAAACTTTTCCCACTGAAACCGAGAGAGAGCATCAGCGACCACGTTGTCCAATCCCGGCAGGTGCACTGCATGAATGAAAATGTTCAACTGCATGCACCGCAGCACCAAATGTCTCAGCAAACGTATCACCGGCGGTGATGCCGCTGACACCTTGTTGATGACTTGCACTACCCCCAAGTTATCAATGTGGAAGCGAACTTTCCGATCCCGGAAAAATTCACCCCACAGCTCGACCGCCAGTACCACTGGAAATAACTTGAGCAGTAGCATGTTCCTGATCAACCCTGCTTGTTTCCAGCTCTCTGGCCAAGGGCCCGCGCTCCAACGCCCCTTGAAAAAGGCCCCATAACCCGCTGACCCCGCGGCGTCCGTGAACAATTCAAGGTCGAAGTTACTAACCGGCCCCGTCATCCACAGCGCTCTGCCATTGAAGTTGTCCAGGAATACGTGCCACATCCGCAGATCACTCTTATGTTCCCTCGAAAGTGTCACGTAGTGCCTGGGCGACTCAACCCCCCCAGTGCTGGCTGCCAACCTCCTGCTGAAGATGCGACCCATCGGGATGATTCTGCACGCAAAGTTCAGCTTCCCCAATACTGATTGCAGAGCTCTAAGCTGAACTTTTCGCCGCCCCACCAATGCCCGTACTTCCGCTTTCAATGCTACTAACTTTGAATCTGGCAACCTGCATTCCATGGCTACCGAGTCAAGAACGATCCCCAAAAAGCTAATCTCAGTTTTGGGCCCTTCCGTCTTGTCAGGTGCAAGGGGAATGCCGAAGTCCTTTGCCACCCTTTCTATCGTTGACAGCAACACCGCACAAACATTGGATGCGGGAGGGCCGACACACAAAAAGTCGTCCAGATAGTGGATCACTGAGTTCAAACCAGACACGTCCCTCACCACCCATTCCACAAACGAGCTAAAACATTCGAAGAATGCGCATGAGATAGAGCAATCCATCGGTAAACACTTATCCACATAGTATTCTTCCTGCCACCTGCAACCCAATAGGTAAAAACTATCAGGATGAACAGGTAACGAAAAGCCGCCTCAATATCTGTCTTTGCCATCAGTGCCCCCCTACCACACTTACGTACCCAAACCACCGCAGCATCAAATGATGTGTAATGAACCGCGCAAACCTGGGGATCAATGGCATCATTCACCGACCCCCCCTTTCGGGTAAGACAGGTGGTGAATGAGCCTGAACTTATTTGGTTCCTTCTTGGGGACCACTCCCAAAGGAGAAACCACTAGCTCGGGAATGGGCATGTCAGGGAAGGGACCCGCCATTCTACCCAGGGCTACTTCTTTTTGCAATTTCTCCGTTACCACTGCTCGGTGATTGTGAGCCGACCTCAAATTATCCGCTGCAGGTGGCACCGAGCCCAATACCGCAGGAATCACAAAGCCCTCCCCAAACCCCGCTGTTAACAATTGTGCTACCGCCTTATCTGGATACCTACCTAGAAAAGGCAGCATTCTTTCCACTCTCACCGGCGTCTTCCCCTTTGTTGCTAGAATCGCTGGCCTTACCCTTCCCCTGTTTAAAGCACCGCGAGCTGGGGTGTGATCCCCCACATCCGGAGCACTCGTGCTTATACTTACATCCCATTCCGAATTTGCAGGTGCCCTCGTTATACTGCCAGCAGACTCCCTTCTTTTTTGCGGCCGATTGACCTGAAGCCCCAGATCCACCGCCCCCCCCCCCCCCCCCCCCCCCCCCCTGAAAAAACTGCCCCGCCGGCTTCGCCGATGACATCAAGCGCATCCACAAGCTGATGTCCTTGTGGTCCCAGCGAAGGGCCAGCCTGACTGCCCTTCTCTGGCGAAATTGTTCGTCATAGCGCAGCCATGACAACCCCCCATATGTCCGATGAGCTTCCCCAATGGCATCCAGGTAACAGAAAAGGGCCGAGCAGTGCTCAGGCTCCTTCTCCCTATATCACGCTTGCCAGGATTGCAAACGCCTGAAGCCAATTCTGGAAGGTCCTAGGAATCAACCTATATCTCCTCTTCTCCTCGTCCTCCTTCTTACTATCATCGGGTTTAACCCTATCTAAATTGAACTTCTCCAGGGGAAGTAGTGAAAATATCTCCACGTATTCCCCTTTCCAGATTTTTTCCCTCACCTCCTGCTTTAAGTGGGCCCCCAGGGGCCCCCTCAAAACACACGTAGACTTCGCAGCGTGCGGAGTCCGCCAACCGTACGATGTCTTGTTTTTTAGGTTTGTCACCCCCTTTTTCACCCTCCCCTGTCACCGGAGCCGTGGGCGGACTCGCCACCACCGCGCTCCCCGCCCCTGCCTCATTCCCCCCCCGGGGCCAACGCGGGCGGAATCGCCACCACCCCGTTTCCCCTACCTGCTCGCACACCCCTACCCCCTCTACCACTGCTCCCCCTGACCCCCCCCCCCGATTACTTCCCCCCCGAGCGGGACCCACGCTCGCGCCAGCCCCGGTTGAGCCGTCGGAGTGAGGTCAAACCTGCCCACGAGATCCCTGAGCCCTGCAAGGAGAACCCTGAAACCTTCTCCCGCTGGGGAGGGCTCGTGAACCCCGCTGCTCGTGGAAAGTGACCCCTGTGCTGCCCCGGCCCGTAATGCCCCCCCCCCCCAACGCGTGGTTCCCAAACTGAAAACGCATTCCCCCCCCCTGTACCCGAAAATGAAGATGACTTACCAGGCTGCCTGGAAACGCTCCCACCAGCCGTAGCTGCCGCATCCACCGCCGCCGACCGTCCCTCCGGGACCTCGTCCTCCGACCTGGACAATTCTCCTTCAGACAACTCCGGCTCCTCCTCCATCGACTCCGACAACTCCGCAGCCTGCCCCCCAGGGGAATTCACCCCCCGGAGGCGGACGAGCTCCGCTCCCTCATGCTCCTCTTCCGCCCTTCTGCCGACTTCCTGGCGCATTTTTTTTGGGCTCTGCGCACGTGTTCCCGGTGCCGGTCCCACTTCCGCGGGGGTTAGGCAGCGCGCCTCTGTGCCCCCGAAGTGGCTTTTCAGGCCTGGGCAGTACGCCCCCAGCCCCTGCCGACCATGGTCCCCGGCTGCTGCTTGCGTTGCTCCTCCCCTTGACCGTGCTCGCGTAGGCGGACCGCCTTCTCCCCGCATGCCCGTCAGGTTGCTGCCATGCCGACTTGTGCTGGCCCCCCCGGCTGCTGACTGCAGTCTAGGCGGAACGCCACCCTGCTGCGCCCTCCGTCTGGTTTCCCTGGGCGGAACGCCCCCTTGGTCCTCTGCCGGTCCCCCGTCAATCCCAATCTTGAATGCTGTGGCCCCCCCTGGCTCCTTGTGCTCCTCCTCATGCCCCCCATTTGCGGACCGCTGGCCGTGGCGGGCCGCCCGGTCCGCAGCTGTGCCGTTGTCCTGTCTACCGGGTCCCGCTGTGTGGCTGCTCCCCTCACCCTTGCTGGCCCCCCGGGCACCGTTCCGGCGTTTGCCACAACCAACATGGCCGTCGCCGCCCCCCCCCCCCCGCTGCTTGCGCCATGTGGCCTGAAAACTGAGCATGGGGCCTGGTGCCTGTAGCCGGATTACCGCTGTAGCCGGGCCCCCCCCGCAGTGCTGTTCCCCCCATCTGCTCTGTGGGTGGTCGCCGCTGCCCCCCCTCGCCGACCGCTTGGCCGGCGGTTCGGCGGCTCTGGTGACCACGCTGTCCCCCGGCCTAACAGCGGCCCTGCGGCCCTCAGGGGAGTACCGCTCCGGCGGTCGGATCTGTCTGGCCCGGGACCCCTGTGCCATCCCCCCCCGACCCTCCTCCTGCCCGAGGGCTCTCTCTACCTGGGCCCTCATGCATTCAGGGCCGTTTGCCGCCGCCGCCGCCCTAATGTTGGAGAGGAGCTCTTCCATGCTTCCTCTCAGAACTTTCCTACTCTCAAGGTGCACAGTACAGGGTTCAGTCAGATGGTCCTTCAGGAGATTGTCAGAGTGTGTGCAGACATAGTACAGGAGATGATCAGAAGATTGCACAGAAATGGTACAGGAAGAGGGTCAGAGACTGCAGACATTGGTACTGGAGATGTCAGCTCAGAGACTGCAGGACACTAGTACAGGAGATGGCAAGGGACTGCAGGACATAAGGTACAAAAGATGGTCTGAGACTGCAGACATGGTACAGGAGGATGGTCAGAGGACTGCAGACATAGTACAGGATAATGGCCAGAGACTGCATACATTTAATACAGGAGATGGTCAGAGACTGCAGACATAGATAAAGGAGTGTGGTAAGAGACGGCAGACATAATACAGGAGATGGTCAGTGTCTGCAGACTTAGTACAGGAGATGGTCAGAGACTGAGACATGGTACCTAGGAGTATGGTCAGAGACTGCAGGACATAGTACAAGGAGTATGTTCAGAGACTGGCAGACATAATACAAGGAAGATGGTAAGAGGACTGAAGACATGGTACAGCGAGATGGCTCAGGAGACTGCAGGACATGGGTACCGGAGATGGTAAGATGACCTGCATGTACATTCAGTACAGGAGGATGGTTCCGGAGACGGCTCAGAGAAAGTACGGGATGGTCAGAGACTGCAGACACGGGTACGAAAGATGGTCCGAGACTTGCAGACATAGTACGGGAGATGATCAGGAAAGACTGCAAGACATGGTTTACCGGAGATGGTCAGAGGACTGCAGACATAGTACAGGAGATGGTCAGATGACTGCAGGACATAGTACAGGGAGATGGTCAGAGACTGCAGGAAACTAGTACAGGAGGTGGTCAGAGACTGCAGGACACAGTACGGGAGATGCGTCAGAGATTGGCAAGGAGCATGGTACAGGAGATGTTAAGAGGACTGCAGACACAGTAAAGGAGATGATCAGAGACTGCAGACTTAGTACCAGGAGATGGTCAGAGACTGCAGACATGTAGTATGAGGAGAGGGTTGAGGACTGCAGAACATACGTACAGGAGTTGGTCAGGGAGACTGCCAGACATGGTACAGGAGATGGTCAGAGACTGGCAGGCTAGATACAGGATATGGCAAGAGACTGCAGACATAAATACAGGAGATGGTCAGAGAATGCAGACATGTACAGGAGGAGATGGTCAGAGACTGCAGACATGGTACAGGAGATGGTCACAGACTTGCAGAAATGGTACAGGAGATGGCAGAGAATGGCAGACATTTAGTACAGGAGATGGCAGAGACTGCAGACATTAGTACAGGAGATGATCAGAGCCTGCAGACATAGACAAGGAGATGGGTCAGAGGCGGCAGACATGGTACAGAGATGGGTCAGAGACTGCAGGCATAGTACAGGAGGATGGCCAGAGACTGCAGGACATAATATTACAGGAGATGGTCAGAGACTGCAGATAGTTACAGGAGATGGTCAGAGACTGCAGACTTAATACAGGGAGATGGTCAGAGACTGTGACATAGTACAGGAGATGGTCTGAGACTGCAGTCATGGTACAGGAGATGGTCTGGATAGACTGAAACACCGTACAGGAGATGGCCAGAGATTGCAGACATAGATACAAGAGACCCCCCCCTCCCCCCCGCCCCCCCCCCCCCCCCCCCCCCAAGATCAGAGACTGCAGACACATGGTACAGGAGATGAGTCAGAGACTGCCCGCCATCCAGCCCCTCCAGGCAGCAGGGTATCAGAGACTGCAGACATAGTACTGGAGATGGGTCTGAGACTTGCAGGGACATAGATACAGGCGTTGGTCAGAGACTGCAGACACGATACAGTTGATGGTAGAGAACGCAGACATGTTACAGAGCGATCGGTCAGAGTCTGCCAGTACACGATACAGGAGATTGCGTCTAAGAGACTGCAGACATGGTACAGGAGATGGTCAGAGACTGCAGACAATGATACAGGAAGATGGTCAGAGACCTGCCAGGAAATGAGTACAGGAGTTGGTCAGAGGGACTGCAGACATGAGTACAGGGAGATGGGTTCTGAAGACACTGACAGACATGGTACAGGAGGTTGGTCAACTAGACTGCAAGACATGAAACAGATGATAGAGACTGCAGACATGAGGAGTATGGTCAGAGAGTGTGCGGACATAGTACAGGAGATGATCAGAGACTGCAGACATGATACAGGAGACGGTCAGAGACTGCAGACATTCGTACAGGAGATGGTCAGAGACTGCATACATGACTGGGCTAAAATTGCACACCGGGTCACATGTGACTCGCACAGAACGCAACAGCGTGTCCGGTTGTTTTCAGTGTGAACCCTGCCCTGTGGACCTGGAACCCACACTTTTGCCATCCACTAACTTGGAGGCACCTGGAGCAGTTTCCCTCATCTCTTGTGGGTTGCCAAGGGCCACCCCCTTGTGGGCAGACATCATCTCTTTAATTATTGGGGGGGGGGCATATGTGCCTATGGGGGGGTGGATTTCATATCCAAGCCCCACTTGTAAGATCACAGATACTAAAGTGCACCCTAGAAGATATCCCCCCCCCACCCCAAATCAACCTCAATGTGAAAATGTAGGATAGTTCCCCCACTCACCTCACTTGTTCATGCCCCCACCTACTGGAAGACTCACTGCTTGATTAGTTTGATATCTGTGCAGCATGCGTTGTCGGCATTGTGGTGAATCCCCTCCATCCCTTCTCCTCCTGTAAGTACACCACTCACACAGTTAAAACATCACTGCAGAGGAGGATAGGGGGGGCGGAGTCAGTTTCACTCCACAGCATTCTACTCTGCACTAGGCTGTGCAGTGGGGAGAGATGTCGGCTCTGCCCGCAATGAAAAGCGGAGGCTGTGGAGCTCACAGGCAGCGTGCAGGGAACAAAGATACCCGCTGGTAGCTGCGGGCTATTCCTATTACTCTAATTCGCCGGGAAAGTTAATTAGGACGGCAGCTGGCCCGTGTAAGCAAGCACGCCGACACAGAGAGCCACAGGCAGGTCTGAATGATGTGTCCGGGTCTCAGGCGGCCAGAGGACCGGACACATGTTTCAAAACCCGTACTGTCCGGGTCAATCCCCCGGAGAGGTGGGGGGGTGGTTGATACCCACTATGTCCGGCCCTCCCTACATTGCCCCGCTGAGCTCCCTTCGTTTCCGGCCCTTCTCTGTCTGATCTGCATGTCATTAAAATATTATCCTCCCTGATGTTCTGAAGTACTCTTATGTTCCAATTTCCTACATTCCATCATCCCCTCCTGCTCCATGCGGACATTGCTCGCTTTCTGGACTGGTACTGACATTCACTTTCAGCATAGAAGGAACAGGACTAGCTTTCACCTAGTCTGGCGGAGAACACTCCTGTGAGAACAATACACTTAAAGTCTGCTTTTCAGCACCCGGAGGGGTGTCTGAGAAGTTGGCGAAAGAGGATGGTTTTAGGCAGGATGGCGGGCCCCCTTTAGTAATAACCTTTGGGGGATCTTTGTAGTGTCCCCCTTGGGGTGCTGGTCCCAAAAGGAGCGAATCATTAAGTTTCTTTTGATTCATCATCTTGTCATTCCCGAAAGGGGTTCAGTGAATGACTTATTGACCCGAGCTTTGTACAGTGTTCGTACACTGTCTTTTGATGCTGCGGTTAGATGGGTTAGGGCAAAAAAAAATGGTTTATGGCCAAGGGGCCGTCGTTGATGAATGGCAAAATCGGATGTGGAATCAGCGTTTAGGTTATTGCCGGTGCACACGGACAGTTACATTTGTTAGGTGGTTGTTGGCAAGAAGAATTTTCATGTGGTGTAAATGCTTGCCTATGGGCTGTTCGATTTACGTGCGCCATGTTCATTTTTAGAATAGGTGGTAAGGGACGTCTGACGGGTTTAGATTCCGTCAATCATGATTTGGATGATTTTCTCTGCGTGGGGCCCTCCTTCTTCCAATGTGTGTGCGATCCTGTTGCCCACGTTGCTAAGCAATCATTGCGGAGAGATTTCGGGTGCCTTTGGCAGCTGACAAGACGGAGGGATCCACGGACGGAGCTGAGCTTCCAAATTGTGTATTATAATTCGAATTCCATGGTGTGGGGTTGGAGTTGCAGGATTTGCCAGATGGGGAAGCTCAGGTATTTGGCAGGGTGAGATCTAGGATGATACAACGGAGTGTAAAATTAATTTACCAATATAAATAAGTTTGATATAAGAGATGTAGGATGGTGCAGACTGCGCCGTTGCAGTCTTACTGGGGAAGTTGAAAACTTTCGCGTGCAGGATCATCTCCCCAATGGGCAGGATTTTCTGTCGAGCGGCATGTCAGTCATTGGCACAACGGGCGGGGGTCGAAAGAACAACCACTCAATTTTCATCAGGTCTACGTATGGAGCACACAAGGATGCACCCTGCACGTGTAGGTAACGGTTCTTGGAGGTGTTCACGGACGGTCGGTTTGGATGGAGGGTCCGTCGTGAGTAACTTCGATGTGGATGTGGTGCACAGGACGCCGCTGGTCTACGGCTACGGGCGTATTTTTCCAGGTCAATGGAGTGTGCGGAAACCGTGGCACAAATCATGGGATTGAGGGGGGTTTCGTTTTTTAAAAACTTGGATGCTGTTGTATGGGGGCATTCTTGCCGGAACTTGAAACTCCGAGCTAAACTTGCGACAACATGGGTAGTTGTGCAGAGTGATCAATAGCCATGTCGGCTTCTTCGCCTCCTGTCATCAGGTTGATGCGGACAGTTGGTGTTGCGCTGCCCATTAAATTGAACATATTGCTATATGCTGTGCATATTCCAGGAGTAGACAACACTACTGGCTGATTCTTTGTTCTTGCTTTGTTTCAGTGGACAAGTTCAGGGCAGCTGGCTCCAGGAGCGAGGAAGGAAGGGGTTCCCTAGATCCCAGGTTGGATTTGGGAAGCTGGCGTTAGGACCGTCCGAGGATGGATGTCGGCAGTCGGTGAGCATGTCTACATGGTTGGCCTAATGAGATGGTATGGACAAAGAGTGGGAGGGATTTGGGGTTGGAGATGGAGCGTCAGTTGGGGAGGAGCCGGAGGTCAGGTTATTGTTGTTGTATTTCGTGTCCAGGAGTCTAATGGAAGTGGGTAAGTCGGTTTCTGCTATGACAAAAAGATGGCGGGTTTAGCATTTGAGTTTAAGTTGCGCAGAATGGAGGGACTTTACCAAGGACTTCTGGGTCAAGCAGGCAGCTATAAAAGGGTTTACAGGATAAAGGGCTTTAAGTGCTAAGGGACACACGGCGGACCGATTACGTTTTGGGAATCTGGTGGCATTGATTGCACAGTTGGGAGGGGTTTGTATATTCAACATTTGAGGTGTTATTGTTTTCGCGCCGCCATTTTCATTGGCCTTTTTTGTGCGTTTCGAATCAGTGAATTGGTCATCCCTACCAAAAAGGTGTGAGCGGGGGGGTTTGATGTGGGATGGATGTGTAAAGCAGTTCGGGGACAGAGTTTCTGTGTGCGTACGGAATCAAAACCTGATCAATGAGGCAGAGGAGTAAGTGCAGGTGAGTCTATTCGTTTTAGCTTTAGAGGGACAAACTGCATAGCGTTTGCCCTGCTTTACGAACATTGGGAAATTTTGCTGCCCTAGTAATGTCTGGGGTGGGAGGCACCCTTTTTTAATATCATGAGAATGGTGATGCCTTCGACGAAAGTATCCAATTTCGTGACAGTGTTGCCGAAACTGTTTGGGTTAAATTAGTGGTTTGAATCATCACGCCTATGTTTACGTGCACACTCCCCCACGCCCACCCCCTTGGGCGGCACAGAGGCAGCCAGGCGCGGGCGTGGATTGAGGCAGATGTGTGTGGGTTGGGTAGATGGGTGTCTAAAGCGATTTTCCCGCACTGTACACTTCGGCTCAGGTTAGTTTGCGCGATGACGGTGGATGGATATATAAACAAAAAAAAAGAGAGTGGGATTATTATACAGTGCCTGCTCTATGTTACTATCCTGTTTATCGGGGAACTGAGGGTGTTGGAGGAAAAATAGTTGTTTGGTGGAACTGACATTTTGATGGTTCTGTATTGGAGTCATTCAACGAGAGGGCTTTCACGCCTAGTATGGATCCTCGGCATACTTATGTTTGTTGGGGTGCAAGGAGAGGGGACGTGAGACCAGGTGGGAGACAGCTGGGCATTCCTAGGAGCGAGGCGGCGATAAGGTGGCTGGGCAGACCGGGTATGCGGTGGGAGAGGGTGGTTCCTGATGTGGAGAGATTTGCGTGGCTGCACGGACCGCCGCAGGTTCTGGTCATCCACGCAGGGGGGAATGACCTAAGGGTTAGGACGGCCAGGGACCTTATATCAGATATAAAGACAGATCTGGTATACCTAAGTGCAAGGTTTCCGGGCACGATACTGGTATGGTCGGATATTGTGGCCAGGACTAGGTGGCGGATGGCGCGTTCGGTGTATAGGCATAATAAGGCCAGTATTCGGGTTAATAAGGTGGTGGGAAGGTTTTTGGCCTGGCAAGGTGGTTTGATCATCCGCCACAGGGAGTTAGAGACCAATGTTGGTCTTTACCTGCAGCCGGATGGGGTACATTTGATGGACTTGGGCATTGACCTGTGGTTGTTGGGACTTCAGGAGGGTATTCAGGCGGCCCTGCGGGTGTGGAGGTGCCATCAAGGGTGAGGTGATCCCCCTTTCAGGCTGTGACGTGTTTGTTGTTGGTCAGTGGCGGAAGCATGTATACAGGTGGTAAGTGGGTGGGGGGCTCATCAGTATATGGCCCCTCCTTTGTAGTACATCAAACGTTGTTGATGATTACTCTGGTTGAAGTGGGTGGGGGGCTCATCAATATATGGCCCCTCCTTTGTAGTACATCAAACGTTGTTGATGATTACTCTGGTTGAAGTGGGTGGGGGGCTCATCAATATATGGCCCCTCCTTTGTAGTACATCAAACGTTGTTGATGATTACTCTGGTTATTGCACTGCGGGTAAGGTAATGGTCTCAGGGCGGTACAGAACGAGACCTACGTGGGTTCAATAAAATCCTGCAGTGCCCCCTGGTGGTATTTTTGGATATCGATTAATATCATGGGTGTTTGCTATATGCAATTAGCTCCGTCACTGACCAACAGGGTGGGTTGAAACATGTTGTTTCAAATTATGTTATTGTGTTATTTATATTGGTTATTTTATATGTTATTTATATTTAAATAAAATTGAAGTTTGATTTTGGTTTGGTTAATAAAATCAGGCCTTGCGGCCATTTTACTCCAATTAAAGTTGTGGTCTCTTATTTTAGGGGCTGGTAATAAAAGGGGGTGCTAGTAAGGGGATTATCAGCATATGGTATTATCTAGGCTAGGTCAAGAGAAGCCTGGAATGAGAATGCACCACAGGGGAATGTTAATGCAGGGCTGGACATGACTATGTGTATAGTTTACTATATGCAGGGTTAAATGGGATTTGGTTTTGCTTGGGGAGGGTCTGAGCAAACCCGGGGGAGTGGCCGTATAAAAGTGGGGGTGGAGCAAAGGGAGATCAGTTTTGAGGAAGGAGAACACGAGGAGGCAGGTTTTTTTTATGGTTATTAGGTAGGGAAGATTTGTGTTAATTTTGGAGGTGTTTATTCTCTTGTGTCGTTTCAGGATT
>JAQSEC010001216.1:0-13501 GCA_028564925.1 Lithobates sylvaticus | reverse complement strand
TTATTCTACCTCTTGCTGATATACAGGTGTCCTGGTAACAGTATTGTTTGGGGGTGCGGTATTGTTTCAAAAGTTAGTAGGATATAACGGGTCTATGTGAGGGGGCCGAGGATTTTAGGTAAATCGGGCTTGTACCACTGTATCTCTCCGTGCTAATGTTGAACCCGTACAGGTATAGGAACATACCCCGCACTCACCGCACCACACCTCCGACACGAACGGGCACTGTTCCTCACTCTAGAAGTCCCTTATGTGTTGAGCATGTCCTTGGGTACAGCTGATTCTTCCCGGAGCCTCTCCGGCTCCCCACGCTGTCTCCGAGCTGGTTCGGCCACTTCCGGAGCCACGGGTGGCGGGAGGCGAGCGGTAGGAGAGAGCGAACGCCACTCAACCTCCCATGTGATCGCCAAACCCCACCTCCCCGGGAGATCCAAGTACCGGCTGCAGCACCCCGGGCCAGGCGCAGGCACGTCCACAGCACACAGATCCCGAGCGGCCAACGGGGACCCCTCCTTCAGGTCAGCGTTCTTTGTTATGTTTGTTGCAGTTAGGAAAGATATTTGTTACGGCCAGACTGCTTCCCTCCACCACCTCTCACTTCTCTCGGGCGTTGCTTTTCCGAGCTGCGGGCATTTTTTGTATACCTAGGGAGAGCGGGGAGGAGGAATCCAAGCTCTCACTCACTCACTCACACGCATCTTCCTCCATCCGGTCACGCCCCAACAACTAATTCAATGTATGTTTTACATACAAACAGTATAATAGCTTGAATATGACATAGTATCAGCTTCTTGCATTCCATGGACATCAATGTGAAAGGGAAGAAACAGTACAATCAGCCAATTAGGACTTAAAGTGGTTGTAAAGGCAGAAGTGTTTTTTTATTTTTATCTTAATGCATTCTATGCATTAAGATAAAAAAAAACCTTCTGTATGTTGCAGCCTCCCTCAGCCCCCCTAATACTAATCTGAGCCCCATCTCTATCCAGCGATGTGCACAAGTTCCTTGGCTGTCCGGGACTCCCCTTCTGATTGGCTGAGACACAGCAGCGGCACCAGTGGCTCCCGCTGCTGTCAATAAAAGTCAGTTAGCCAATCAGGAGAGAGAGTGGTGGGGCGAACTGTGGCGATGTGTCTGAAAGGACACATGGAGCTGCGGCTCGGGTGCCCCCATAGTGAGCTGCTTGCTGTGGGGGCAGTCGACAGGAAGGAGGGGCCAGGAGCACCGAGGAACCCAAGAAGAGGAGGATCCAGGCTGCACTGTGCAAAACCACTGTACAGAGGAGGTAATTATAACATGTTTATTATTTTTAAAGAATAAAAAAAAAAGACTTTAGTATCACTTTAAGGGCTGGGGATTCCCAGCCTTGTAAGTGAATAAGGCCAATGAAGTCACTGATTGTTAAGGACTTGGTGATTCCTGTACCGCTGTCATCCATAACAAACATTAATAACAGGAACCTATCATGTGTAATAGTGGAAGTAATGCTGTTTTTATGCATGGCTTTCGGCTCCTGCCAAACGTGTAAATGTTTGGACAAATCCTTGAGCTTATCCCTAGGAAATGTAATGAGAGAAAAAGAAGAACTGCAGGGGAAATATCCAGATTGAAGGTGAATACTGCAGCCTAATCTAGATTAAGTATTTTATCTTTTAATCTGTTATTTGTTTTTATCTTGTGTTTGGTGGCTGACTTTCTTCTTTAAGTAAAGGGACGTTAATGTGAACTGGTAAAAAAATGCTTAAACCTGCTCTCTCCCAAATTTTATTCTATCTAGGAAGATGCTAATACTGGCCCCTGAAGACATTCTTTAGAGACCAAACATGTTAAAGGGAGTGGCTGACATTTTCACGCTTGCTTTGTTTGTCTGATACATGCTGTATTTAGTTTTTTCTCATATGAGTACCCATTGGTGCCTTTTATAATAAAACTGTGTAACAGTATTGCATTATGAATCTGTTTTTTTCTTCTCTCCATGTTCCAGGTATTATTTTTTAGCGTTGTTTAGAGTTATGATGCCTGCCTGAGGGGGTTCATCAAACAGTTACCCTGCATAGTCTTCATGCCTTTATGTACTTTATGTTAGAGGTCTGATATTTCTGATAAGGCCCCTTCAAATGGGCATTTCATATGTCCGTTTATCATCCATTCGTTGACAGATGAAAAATGGACATACATGTATCTCTATGGGATAGCGGACGTTAGCGGAAGATCATCCGCTGACATATGCTAACATGCATCTCTGCCAAGCTCCATTTTTTAGGAAAACCCTATTTTTTCATCTGTAAAAAAAAATGGAACGGGAGAAAAATGGATGTTAGTGGACAATCCGCTTACATCTGATCTGCTGACATCCTTTTTTAAACCCTTTTTTTTCCTCATTAAACACACTGTTTATAGCTACTTGCTAAGGAGAAGGCCGGAAAGCCGGCCACCATGTTCTTAACAACCAATGAGTCATCAGTAGGGATTAGCCGAGCACCCTCCAGTTCGGTTTGCAGCAAAACATGCAAACAGGAAAGAAATTTGGCAGAACACACAAACACCATTAAAGTCAATGGGACACGAACATGAATAATCAAAACTGATCATTTTAAAGGCTTATATGCAAGTTATTGTCAAAAAATGTGTTTGGGAACCTGGGTCCTGCCCCAGAGGACATGTATCAATGCAATTTATTTTTTTTTTTAAACAGACGTTTTTTTGGGAGCAGTGTTTTTTTTAATGCGTAAAGTGAAACAATAAAAATTAAATATTTAAATTTCGTGCCTGGGGGGTGCCTATAGTATGCCTGTAAAGTGGCACATTTTTTCCCAGTACCACAGCAAAATTAAATTTCTAAAGGGAAAAATTGTCATTTAAAAACTGATCGCAGCGGTAATGAATTGTCGGGTCTCGGCTATATAGCCAGTTAACAACCGGCCCATAGCCGAATGTGATCGCGGCCGTTTACCACGTGATCGCGCCGTCAAATGACGGCGCGATCACATGTCAACAAACCGGCGTGATTTCCGGTTCCTCCCTCCCCTCCCCGTCCAGTGTGAGCGGAGAGGGGAGAGATCGGTGGCAGCAGTGCCGTGGGCTGCATGTGTAGTGCCCACAGCCTGCTCAGGGAGAGATCCCTCCATCCTTGCTCACCGATCCCAGCCATACTCTGCATACCCTGCCATACCCTGCCATACTCAGCCATGCTCTGCATACCCAGCCATACTCTGCATACCCAGCATACTCTGCATACCCAGCCATACTCTGCATACCCAGCCATGCTCTGCATACCCGTCCATGCTCTGCATACCCGTCCATACTCTGCATACCGTCCATACTCTGCATACCCGTCCATACTCTGCATACCCGTCCATACTCTGCATACCCGTCCATACTCTGCATACCCAGCCATACTCTGCATACCCAGCCATACTCTGCATGCTCATCCATACTCTGCATACTCTGCATACCCAGCCATACTCTGCATACTCTGCATACCCATCCATACTCTGCATACTCTGCATACCCGTCCATACTCTGCATACTCTGCATACCATCCATACTCTGCATACCCGTCCATACTCTGCATACCCGTCCATGCTCTGCATACCCGTCCATCCATACTCTGCATACCCAGCATACTCTGCATACTCTGCATACCCATCCATACTCTGCATACCCGTCCATACTCTGCATACCCAGCCATACTCTGCATACCCGCCCATACTCTGCATACCCAGCCATACTCTGCATACCCGTCCATACTCTGCATGCTCTGCATACCCAGCCATACTCTGCATACCCGTCCCATACTCTGCATGCTCTGCATACCCGTCCATACTCTGCATACCCGTGCATACTCTGCATACCCATCCATACTCTGCATACCCATCCATACTCTGCATACCCGTCCATACTCTGCATACCCGTCCATACTCTGCATACCTCTGCATACCCGTCCATACTCTGCATACCCGTCCATACTCTGCATACTCTGCATACCCGTCCATACTCTGCATACCCATCCATACTCTGCATACCCGCCATACTCTGCATACCCGCCAATACTCTGCATACCCAGCCATACTCTGCATACTCTGAATACCCGGCCATACTTTGCATACCCGGCCATACTCTGCATACCCTGCCATACTCTGCATACCCAGACATACCCTGCATACCCAGCCATACTCTGCATATCCCAGCCATACTCTGCATTCCCATCCATCCATACTCTGCATACCCATCCATCCATACTCTGCATACCCATCCATCCATACCATCCATCCATACACATCCATCCATACTCGGCATACTCATCCATCCATCCTCAGCAATACTCATCCATCCATCCATGCTCCGCCATACCCAGCCATACCCAGCCGTACCCAGCCATACTCAATCGTACTCAGTCATACCCAGCCATACTCAGCCATACCCAGCCATCCCCTCTATACCCATCCATACTCAGCCGTACCCATCCATACTCATTCATGCTCAGCCATCCCCATCCATGGCTCAACTATCCCCATTCATGCTCATCCATGCCACTACAGTGCCTCACAAAAGTGTAATAGGTAGTCAAATTAGATTTGAAACTTATACCCCTAGAACACCTGACGGCGCTCCCTGCATGTTGGTCCTCTGTATGTGGCCACGCTGTGGAAAGGTCTCACACATGTGGTATCGCCGTACTCAGGAGGAGTAGGAGAATCTATTTTGGGGTGTAATTTTTGCCATGTACATGTTATGTGTTCGAAATATTGTGTAAATGGACAACGTTGTGTAAAAAAAAAAAATGTGGTTTCATTTTCTTTACACATTTTCCAAAAAACTTGTAGAAAAAAAAATGACATGTTCAAAAGACTCGATATGCCTCATAGATTATACATTGGGTTGTTTTCTTTCCAAAATGGGGTCATTTTTGGGGCGTTTCCATTGTCCTGGTTCTCCAGGGCCTTCAAAACTGTAAGAGGTAGTCAAGAAATTATATGTGTAATTTATGCTCCAAGAATGCCTGATGGCACTCCCTGCATGTTGGGCCTCTGTATGTGGCCACGCTGTGTAAAAGTCTCACACATGTGGTATCGCCATACTCAGGAGGAGTAGTAGAATGTGTTTTGGGGTGTAATTTGTGCTATGCATATGCTGTGTGTGAGAAATAACCTGCTAATATAACAATTTTGTGAAAAAAAAAGAAAAAAGAAAAGAAAATCTTGATTTTGCAAAGAATTGTGGGAAAAAATTACAACTTCAAAAAACTCACCATGCATCTTACTAAATACCTTGGAATGTCTACTTTCCAAAAAGGGGTCATTTGGGGGGTATTTGTACTTTCCTGGCTTGTTAGGGTCTCAAGAAATGAGATAGGCCGTCTGTGCATCAGGTGTGATCAATTTTCAGAGATTGGCACCATAGCTTGTGGACTCTATAACTTTCACAAAGACCAAATAATATACACCGATTTGGGTTATTTTTACCAAAGATATGTAGGGGTATAAATTTTGGCCAAAATATATGAAGAAAAAAATTACTAATTTGCAAAATTTTATAACACAAACGAAGAAAAAATGCATTTTTTTTTTTTACAGAATTTTCGGTCTTTTTTCTTTTATAGCGCAAAAAAAAAAAAAAACCCAGCGGTGATTAAATACCACCAAAAGAAAGCTCTATTTGTGTGAAAAAAAGGACAAAAATTTCAAATAGGTACAGTGTTGTATGACTGAGTAATTGTCATTCAAAATGTGAGAGCACCGAAAGCTGAAAATTGGTCTGGTTATTAAGGGGGTTTAAGTGCCCAGTGGTCAACATCCACTTATTAGTATGAATAAGAGTCACTGATCTGTACTGACATTCTATATTACTGAGGGCATAATAAACTGTGTTTACTATGGCGATGATTTAAATGTATTTGGATCGGGGTTTAAAGCATATGGCTCTGTAACAGATTTTAATCCTGTCTATATCATTCTGGGCGCTATGCTGAGACTGCTTGGATGGTGTCTATTAAGGGCACTGTGTGGTGGAATTACCAGGGGTCACAAAGGTTTATTTATTAATTAGTTGATACTTTCCCCTAATGACTTTTCTACCTGCTTTTTTTTTTTTTTTTTTTTAGTTTTTACTATCATTCACAAAGGTTTATTATTAATTAGTAGCTACTCACTTTCCCCCTAAATACTTTTCTCCTGCTTTGCTCCAGTTCCTTCTTGGAATACCCCTTGTCTATAATCTGTCCAATAATAACTAAGACTGGGTCCAAAAATCTTCATCCTTATCACAATTAACCCTAATTCCCATGAAATGGCTTTTTAGAATGGATTGTATCAGACTAGGGTTATGAACTCCTAGTGGATATACAGTATATCAATTTAATCAGTCTACTTGAAGTATAATGAAATACAAGATGGAGTAGTCAAACTAAAGATACCAAAATCCCAATAATGAAATATTTGATTTAGGGGGGAGAAAAACGAGGCCACAAGCCTCTGGGACTTTTTAAACGGTATCGTAAGTATAGAACTGGATCATAATAACAAGAAATAGCGATGTAAATAAAAAATATAGTTTTTATTTCCACAAAATTGGGACATATAAAGAAAAGGACAGTGATAATATATCCATAAATACAGACATATGAGTTATTCAGACAAAATTGTGTAAAGCGCTACCATACTCGACGAGCGATGTTTCACTCATTAGAGTTTCTTCAGGAGATTCAAAGGTATAGCTCTTTAGTATGCTGAAATAACAAAATAGCATTAGAAACATCCTTTAAAAGTACAGAATTAGTGTACATAACAAAGTTATTGAGCAAGTCAGCTTAGTGTATACATCAACAAACCAAGCAGATTTATTTATACAAATGTCAAAATGTTTACAGAACATAGGGCATAGAAACAAACGATCAAATAGGTAAGCAAACAGGTCTCACCACATATGCTCGATCTTCAAGGATAGAGATGGACGTAAAATATGTCAAATTAAAAGCAGGTTTGGGCATTTCCTGGACTAAATGATGCCCTTAGTTTTAAATCTTTTCTCTAATAGCAATTGAGGGTTTGAAGAAACTCTAATGAGTGAAACATGTCGAGTATGGTAGCGCTTTACACAATTTTGTCTGAATAACTCATATGTCTGTATTTATGGATATATTATCACTGTCCTTTTCTTTATATGTCCCAATTTTGTGGAAATAAAAACTATATTTTTTATTTACATCGCTATTTCTTGTTATTATGATCCAGTTCTATACTTACGATACTGTTTAAAAAGTCCCAGAGGCTTGTGGCCTAGTTTTTCTCCCCCCTAAATCAAATATTTCTACTTGAAGTATGTTTTCCTGCCCAATCTATTTCCATTTTTATAAATCACTATATTTAGGTAATTTATTGATTCCGAATTTCAGCTCCCTGTGAATCTCATCCCATAATAATTATAATTTATATTATAGAGAAACACTTTCAATTCCTCCTAAAGTTTGGCATACTTTACCAAACCTACTTCTGATGGACTCTCACCATGAATGAAAATTCCCTAGAGGGCCACTGAATGTCAACAAACAAATTGTTGACGCTGTCTGAAGACATTGACCATATATGGCCATGACCATATTTGGACAATGACATCACCTGGGATACCTGGATGGTTTTATGACATTCATCAGCCAGCCAGGAAGCTGGCATTCTTGGTCAGAGTCCATCTGGTACTCTCCCTACATTGAGGACATGTGGCCTGGTATGGTTCAGGAATGGGGGTGCATGCTCACTTCTCCCCCTGTCCTGGCCCTCTAAGCTGCATGACTGAAAAGGGGGCCTGGTATAGATTTTGGGGGACTCAATGCACTGTTATGTTTGCCAAGGGTCCACCAAAATCCATACCTGACCCTGAGGGGCACCCATGTTGTTGTTTTGTTTTTTATGTTGGGTCCCCCTTAAAAAATCCAGGATAAGGGTTTGTCATAGATTTTAGGTGGGACTCAACACAATTTTTTTTAAAACAAAGCCAGCATGAAAATGTTATTTAGTAGCACATTCTTCTTTATCAATCTTACTTTTGTTGTAGTATACAGTATTTCCTACAGGTGCACCACCTCACTTGCAGTTTTAAGACATTCTCAAAGTATATTGCTTAAGGGAATTGTGTATTTCTAAACATTGCCCCTTAAGCCTTATTATTAACACACGCTCACCTCTTTGCTGTATTTTTTCTTATTTTTTTAAGTGCCCAGATACCCATACCCTTTTTTTGATCAAAAGCTTGCAAATTGGCAAAATAAATAAAATGACAAGGTTTGACTCCAATAGACTTTAACAGGGTCCCTGTGTATTTGCAAAGTGTTTTGAAGTGTTCAGTAAATATGCACCAAATGTGCAGTTAAGCAACATTTTCTTGGTTCACTCATCATTTTTTGACTTGTATCCTTTATTTTTACTTTGTGATCCTGCCAGTAGCATGCTTCCTATCCTATGCTTAATTCTGATTTTGACAAAAAAACACCATCTTAATAATATTTGCGGAAAGGGGGATCTTCTGTAGTTTTCAGAGGTAAAATGGGCAGTGATAGTAATACTGCTTGAAATTTCAATGCAGCAAAGGCAGTGTGCACAGAATGTTATAAGGGCTTTGAATTTTTAGTAAGATCAACAGGCTGTTTTTTACACTTTTTGAACAGAAATGACAAAACACTTTCAGCCCCCATACACACGGTCGGAAATTCCGACCACAAAATCCGTCGGATTTTGTCCGACACTGGTGTGTTGCATACACACGGTCGGACAAAGTTGTCGGAAAATCCGATCATTCTGAACGTGGTGACGTTCGTTGCGTACGACGGAACTACGTAGAGGCTAGTAGCCAATAGCTTTGGTCTCGTAATTTGATCTGAGCATGCGTGGCACTTTGTCCATCGGAATTCTCTACACATGATCAGATGGAGCCCACACACGGGCGGATTTTCCGACAACATGGTCCGATCGGACATTTACCGTCGGAATTTCCGACCGTGTGTACAGGGGCTTAGTGTTATATTTAACAGATCAACAGGGAAGTTCATTTTCAGGGTTTACAAGCATACACTTGAAAACTGACATGACTCTCATCATTAAAATCATTAATTTCCTCATCTTGTACACTAAAAACATTCATGAAGAATTCTATTTAAAAAAAAATTTGCCTCCAATTCACAGGGAATCCCTGACTGACACCTGGATGGAAGTGGATACATCACTGGTTGCTAGGTGCAGCAGATCAGCCCTCAGCTTTTTGATGTCAGCTCTAGACACATAACCTGCAGAACAACAAAGAGCCACAAACATAGTAGAGGAAATAATGTTCAGAGATACTGTATATGCTACAGGTCTGGATAGACACGCGAGACAGTGAGTGACTGAGTACATAATACATAAAGCTTGTGGCGATCATTGCATTTACCACTGACAAATCAATGCTTGTTCTTCAACTACAGACTGATGGCATCTAAGCACTGTACAAGCACCAAGGGGTCACATGTGACCTTTGGGCTCTAATCCATAAGACTTAATGTAAGAGTAAACTCCCTTGGTTGATTTTTATAATAAAGCTTACCTATAGGTACAGTAAATACCTCCTAAACATGCACAGTTTAGGGGATATTTACTTTAGAAATAGCCAGTAGTATGCAGTGCATACTAAGGCCCCTTTCACACAGGGCTGTCCGTTTTACTCCTCCGCTTGCTCAGCAGGGATCGCTTCATTGATCCCCGCTGAGCCGGCGGATGACAACTCCGTCTCTGCACTCACTGGACCTGTCAGAGAGTCCGCTCTCCCCTATGGGGGGATTGGATGATTACGGACTGCCTGTCCATTTTCATCCGATGCGATTTTGCGGATCGGGGCGGATCGGATGTTAGCGGACATGTAACCGCTGACATCCGACGCTCCATAGAGACAATGGAGCGACCGCTCAGATCCGCCTGAAAAAACTGACAAGTGGATCTGTCCGCACATGTGAAAGGGGCCTTACACATTATTACTTAAACTGCTTGGGGCCCAATTTTTTATTTATTTTTTCCTGTGGTTTAGTGCTGAACTCCAAGTGGGAGTAAAACTACAAATGTGCATAAAAGTTGTTGATTGGTAATAGACAGGATCTATTAGTCTGTAATGTGGTAAAGTGTTATTAGATTACAGTTTTTTTAGGGATGAATAGGATATATATTGTATTATTATTGATTAAAGATAATACGTTGTTACTGTACTAATCTAAATAGCATTAAAAGAGTAGGAAGGAGAATATTTTAGATATAGATCTATTATGTAGAACACTGAGCAATTCATCACATTAACCACTTCAGCCCCGGACCAATTGGCAGCCAAAGGACCAGGCCCCTTTTTGCAATTCGGCACTGCGTCGCTTTAACTATTGCGCGGTCATGCGACGTGGCTCCAAAACAAAATTGGGTCCTTTTTTTCCCACAAATAGAGTATTTGATCGCCCCTGCGGTTTTTATTTTTTGCGCTATAAACAAAAATAGCGACAATTTTGAAAAAAATGCAATATTTTTTACTTTTTGCTATATAATCAAAAAATATATAAAATTAGGCCGATACGTATTCTTCTAAATTTTTGGTAAAAAAAATCGCAATTAGCGATTATTGATTAGTTTGCGCAAAAGTTATAGAGGGGATAGTTTTATAGCATTTTTATTAATATTTTTTTTTTTATAGTAATGGCGGCGATCAGCGATTTTTATGACTGCGACATTTTGGCGGACACATCGGACATTTTTGACACATTTTTGGGACATTTGTCATTTATACAGAAATCAGTGCATTTTAACCACTTCAAGCCACGGACCAATTGGCAGCTAACGGACCAGGCCCCCTTTTTGGCAATTCGGCACTGCGTCGCTTTAACTAACATTTTTTTTTTTATTGTAATGGCGGCGATCAGCGATTTTTATTGTGACTGACATTTTGGCGGACACATACATTTTTGACAATTTTTGGGACATTTGTCATTTATTCAGAAATCAGTGCTATTTAACCACTTCAGCCCCGGACCAATTGTCAGCTTAAGGACCAGAGGTCTTTTTTCAATTTCGCACTGCACTACTTTAACTGGTAATTGTGCGGTCATGCAATTTTGTAACGAAACGAAATTTGCGTCCTTTTCTTCCCACAAATAGAGCTTTCTTTTGATGGTATTTGATTGCCTCTGTGATTTTTATTTTTTGCGATATAAACGGAAAAAGAGCGAAAATTTTGAAAAAAAAAGAGATTTTCTACTTTTTGTTATAAAAAAAATCTAATAAACTCAATTTTAGTCAAACATTTGGGCCAAAATGTATTCAGCCACATGTCTTTAGTAAAAAAAATGCCAATAAGCGTATATTTATTGGTTTGCGCAAAAGTTATAGCGTCTACAAACTAGAGTACATTTTCTGGAATTTACACCGCTTTTAATTTATGACTGCCTATTTCATTTCTTGAGGTGCTAAAATGGCAGAGAAGTACAAAACCCCCCCAAATGACCCCATTTTGGAAAGTAGACACCCCAAGCTATTTGCTGAGAGGCATGTTGAGCCCATTGAATATTTTTTTTTTTTAGTCCCAAGTGATTGAATAAAGACACAAATAAAAAATAATTTTTTTTTTTTTCAAAAAGTTGTCACTAAATGATATATTGCTCACACATGCCATAGTTATATGTGGAATTGCACCCCAAAATACATTTTGCTGCTTCTCCTGAGTATGGGGATACCACATGTGTGGGACTTTTTGGGAGCCTAGCCGCGTACGGGGCCCCGAAACCCAAGCACCGCCTTCAGGATTTCTAAGGGTGCAAATTTTTGATTTCACTCCTCACTACCTATCACAGTTTCGAAGGCCATAAAATGCCAAAATAGCACAAAACCCCCCCAAATGACCCCATTTTGGAAAGTAGACACCCCAAGCTATTTGTTGAGAGGCATGGTGAGTATTTTACAGCTCTCATTTGTTTTTGAAAATGAAGAAAGTAAAGAAAAAAAAAAAAAATTTTTTTCTTTTTTTTCAATTTTCAAAACTTTGTGACAAAAAGCGACATCTGCAAAATACTCACAATACCTCTCAGCAAATAGCTTGGGGTGTCTACTTTCCAAAATGGGGTCATTTTGGGGGGTTTTATGCCATCTGGGCATTCCATGGCCTCCGAAACTGTGATTGGCAGTGAGAAGTGAAATAAAAAAATTACTCCCTTAGAAAGCCTGAAGGCGGTGCTTGGTTTTTGGGGTTCCGTACGCAGCTAGGCTCCCAAAAAGTCCCACACATGTGGTATCCCCGTACTCAGGAGAAGCAACAGAATGTATTTTGGGGTGTATTTCCACATATGCCCATGACATGTTTGAGCAATATATCATTTAGTGACAACTTTTTGTAAAAAAAAAATATATATTTTTTTTTTTTTTCATTATTCAATCTCTTGGGACAAAAAAAAAAAATATTAATGGGCTCAACATTGCTCTCAGCAAATAGCTTGGGGTGTCTACTTTCCAAAATGGGGTCATTTGGGGGGGGTTTGAACTGTCCTGGCATTTTATGCACAACATTTAGAAGCCTATGTCACACGTCACCCACTCTTCTAACCACTTGAAGACAAAGCCCTTTCTGACACTTTTTGTTTACATGAAAACATATTTTTTTTTTTGCAAGAAAATTACGTTGAACCCCCAAACACTATATATATTGTTAAAGCAAAGGCCCTACAGATTAAAATGGTGGGTGTTGCATTTTTTTTTCCACACAGTATTTGCGCAGCGATTTTTCAAACGCATTTTTTGTGGAAAAAATACACACTTTTTTTTATTTTAATGCACTAAAACACACTATATTGCTCAAATTTTTGATGAAATAAAAAATATGATCTTAGGCCGAGTACATGGATACCAAACACGACATGCTTTAAAATTGCGCACAAACACGCAGTGGCGACAAACTACATACATTTTTAAAAGCCTTTAAAAGCCTTTACATGATACCACATTAGATTCACGGAGGAGGTCTACTGCTAAAATTACTGCCCTCGATCTGACCTTCGCGGTGATACCTCACATGCATGCTGCAATTGCTGTTTACATATGACGCCAGACCAACGCTTGTGTACGCCTTTGCGCAAGAGAAGGGGGGGCAGGGGTGCTTTTTTTTTTTTTTTTTTTTTAGTTTTTTTTTTATTTATTTAGCTTTTTTATTCTATTTTTAAACTGTTCCTTCCATTTTTTTTCTTTGTTATGATTTTTATTGTTATCTCAGGGAATGTAAATATCCCCTATGATAGCAATAGGCAGTGACAGGTACTCTTTTTTTGAAAAAATTGGGGTCTATTAGACCCTAGATCTTTCCTCTGCCCTCAAAGCATCTGACCACACCAAGATTGGTGTGATAAAATGCTTTCCCAATTTCCCAATGGCGCGGTTTATATCCGGGAGGGGGGACATTCCCTCCCACTGCTTGTAAAAGCAGTCTAGAGGCTAATTACCCGCTAGAATTGCTTTTACA
>JAQSEC010000529.1:0-13614 GCA_028564925.1 Lithobates sylvaticus | reverse complement strand
CAATTTTTTTTAAAGTGACCCTGCTACTAAAATCTACAAATGTTGCCGCAGTATCCCATTTAAAAAAACAGAGATCCAATCTTCACCCATCACAGCGGGCTTAGTCAATCAGGACCTCCCCCTTTTCTGTTCCGGAGGCCACTGCCTTGGACTTGTATAGCACCCTGCCGGAAGCTTCCTTGGTCTGTGCTGACTGCCCAGGGTTCTGTAATGCAAGGTCGGGCACCAAAAGGCCACATTACAGGCAATCTCTGTCGAGTCTTCTATCTCTGCTAGAGGGCTCAAGTACCATTCATTTTAGTATCCAGTCATCCAAATGGATCAGATTATCCAGTCCCTTAATTCCTACTGAAACCCTTTTGAGACCAGTATTCTCAGAGAGCTGAGCATCAGTGCTCATTACCTTCAAGACCCTGGAGAAAAAAAACTGAAGTACTTCCTGTATGGGAGGGGTTAAATAGGGAAGGACTTCATGTCTTTTTCTGCCAGTGCCCATTCACCTATAGGTGGCGCATAACCGAAACGGTCATGATTATAGCCTGCACTAGCCTGTGTCCCATGATGTGCGATAAAGAATACTTGCTGCAATACTTACTTTCTCCAGCACCGTACCCTGCAGACTCACTGCTCTATGATCCTGTGCTGACCATTTTCTTTCATTACAGCCTGGCATGAAATGGCACTTTTGACAGTGACAGAATACAACTGCTGACTGGTTCTCTTTAAGGTATTGATACAAATATATCACTTACCAGAGCTATGTCATCTCGGCCACAGTCTAAGGCAGCAATCATCACCTGTTCATGTACTATCCATACTGCAAAGCAAGAGACACTCAGTTAGCAATTTATTAAAGCCAGACAAAACAAAAAAAAATGAATTATACAAAAAATATGAATAAACCGATTCATGCTGAATAGGCCAATTTATAAATGTTTGACATGTAGTATATTCCTTTCACATGCCATCTCGGTATCAACCATGTGATTAAATAAAAGGTATGAAAACAATATAATACAAAAAGGTAGATTGGACGTATTTATTGTACAAACATACAAATAAATTACAAGAAAATTCATCACAAGGCCCCTTAAGCGTCCAAGATCACTGGTATTCAGCGATTCATTAAAGTGGACATGAAAATATTTCTGATGCTAGGTAATGTGTAAAGTTGGTCATACACTGTGCAAACTTTGTCCAGATCCTCAGGAAATTTGCTTAGTGGGTGGCCTCCTCATACCAGACATCCTTCCATGAAAAATCAAAGAAGCCGAGCAGAAAATAGTCAACCGAACAGCAGCTGCATCCAATCAGATGCTGCCACTGTTTGGGTGTTTTGACAGTTGACTGTTAAAAGAGAAGGCGCCTCTACACTGAGAACCAAGTGATCAAACACCGCCGATCACTAAGTTCTCAGAGCTCAGTGAGCAGAGAGTTGCAGACTGTCAGTCACAGCTCCCTGCTCTGCCAACTCCTCGCTCCCTGGAGGACTGAGCTGTGGAGAGGCCGGGGGGGGTTGGCAGCTCAGGCTCTGAGCCGGGTGTCGGTCCAGGGATCTGGCGGATCCTGACTCCATGGTTGTGATGACGCAGAGCCAGGACCCACTTCTGTGAGGTCAGCAGAGAGCAGACTCTACTGAAAACAGGTCACAGAACTGCAAAACAAACTGCACTCCTGTGATCCATAGAAGAAGTCCAGCCAAACAAGCTCTGCGCTGTAACTGCAGTTCTCCACTTCCTTCTCTGTACTACCCACATATGCATAAGGATTTTATCACTTTGATGGGGTTATAGAGAAGAGAAGACTGCAGTTAAACAAGTTAAACCCCTTCCACACTGGGGCCGTGACCACGTTAGAGCTAAAGCGCTGCTAGCACGGCGCTTTTAAGCCCAAAGAAGGAGTTAAAAACTCCTGTGTTGCGGCGCTTCGGAAGCGCTGCCCATTCATTCCAATGAATGGACTTTTCGCAACGTCCCACAAGCACACCACCCCAGTGTAAAAAGTCACACTTGAATGAATGGGAGGCTATTTTCAGCTACTTCTAGTGCTAAAGCGCCTGAAAACCGCCCCCAGTGTGAAACGGGTCTAAGGGGATTTGTTTCATCTCGGTTTATCATCTGAGGCGATTCGCTTCACTAGGTATATATGAGGGTTTACCACCACTTTAACCGCTTCCCGACCGTCTCACGCAGATATACTGCGTCAGAATGGCACGGGCAGGCAAAATCACGTACCTGTACGTGGCCCTTTAAATGCCTGCCCGTGGGGCGCGCGCGCCGCTGCCGCTGGTGTCCCGCGATCAGGTCACGGAGATGAAGAACGGGGAGAGGTTTGTGTAAACAAACCTCTCCCACGCTTCCTACTCTGCCTGTCATAGATCGGCTGTTCCCGGTTATCAGGAAAGCCGATCAATGATGTCAGACGTCAGCCCCGCCCCCTAATGTAAAAAAACACACACACACACGTCAGAGCCCATAACCCCTCCACTCCCCTAGTGGTTAACTCTTTCACTACAACTGTCATTTATACAGGAATCAATGCATTTAAATAGCATTGATTGCTGTATAAATGACAATGGTCCCAAAAATGTGTCAAAAATGTCCGATGTGTCTGCCATAATGTCGCAGTCCCAATAAAAATAGCTGATCGCTGCCATTACTAGTAAAAAAAAAAAATATTAATAAAAATATCCCCTATTTTGTAAACGCTATAACTTTTGCGCAAACCAATCAATCGTTAATTGCGATTTTTTTTACCAAAAATATGTAGAAGAAGAATACGTATCGGCCTAAACTGAGGAAAAAAAAATGTTTTTTTATATATTTTTTGGGGATATTTATTATAGCAAAAAGCAAAAAAAATATTGCATTGTTTTTCAAAATTGTCGCTCTATTTTTTGTTTATAGCGCAAAAAAATAAAAACGCAGGGGCGATCAAATACCACCAAAAGAAAGCTCTATTTGTGGGCCAAAAAAAGGAGGCCAATTTTGTTTGGGAGCCACGTCGCACAACCACGCAATTGTCAGTTAAAGCGACACAGTGCCGAATCGCAAAAAGGGGCCTGGTCCTTTGGCTGCCAATTGGTCCGGGGCTGAAGTGGTTAAGCAAGTAAGTGTGCACTGTACTGCAGACGTTTTTTTAAAGGATAAGTTCACCTTTACAAAAAAATAAATAAATAATAATAAATGCTAATTTTTATGATATGACCAGGCAGTTACACTGACAGGAAGCATGAATGATCATTGAGAACTACAAACAGACAGTTGCAAAGGCTTTTGAAAAACACTGTAAATGGATGACGCTGCCGGGCGGCGTTTGTTGTAGAGTGTGACAGCTAGTAGGAAAAAAGGGGGGGGCGATCCCCCGCTAGCTGTCAGAATGGGGGACAGGGGAGAGCGGGGGCCAGTGCATCTCTACGTGTAACATGTTACAAAAAGTGAACGTAGCCTTTAAAAGGAGAAGTAGGGCCACAGCTCTTTTGGTCCACTTCTGTAGATCACAAGGTAGTTCTGTTTTCCTGTGACACAGATTCAGCCGACATCAGGCTAAAGTCACTGAGCCATTCCAGGCTCTGGAGAGATCCTGACTTTAATGTCGAGATCCACCCAAACGCCAGGACAGCAGCTGGCTCAACGAGCCGCTGAGAGCCTGAGCCAGCCGCTCCCACCTGAAGGGGTAGAGCAGAGAGCTGGTGACTGACAGTTACTGCTCTGTGCTCACTGAAATCAGAGAAGTGAACAATCAACGGCCATGTAATTGCTCAGTTCTCGGTCTCAGAGGCGGCTGGCAACAGATGCAGCATCAGACGCAGATGCTTCATCTACCAAGGTGAGTAGGACTTCTTTTATATTCCCACACTTCTCTTTTAATTACATCTTTTAGAGCATGAGTCTAACACAAGGCTCGCGGGATACATAATAGGAGCACCCCTAGTAGGAAAAAAAACTGTTTTGGTGTCTTTTATAATCTCGTACAAAGAAGAAAGCAAGCATTTAACTTGTGTTGTAAACTTCAAGTACTTTCTCCATTATACCAACCCATTGAGGCCGTTAATGGGGAACACCGCACCCCACTGCTGAGCATTTATAGATCATAGGAAGGGAGAGGGGAAGAGGGAAAAGGTATTGGTCGCAGGACCGGCATAACACGAGAGGAAAGAAGGAAAAGAAGAATGAAAAAAAAAAAAGAAGGAGGTGAGAAGAAGGGAAAAGAAAATAATGCGAGTCCGCCCAGGGATCTACCACCAACCATTCCTGGAGTCAGCACCTCGTGTCTGGAACCTGTAAATAGGCAAGCCAGGGAGACCATATTTTGTTGAAAAGTGGCTTTTAACCTCACAAGACACTAACTGTCTATCACGTGATGTAAACAAAAGATCGGCAATCAGCTTTTTTCTGCTCACGCCGATCACCGGCTTATGTCAGAGGGAAAGCTGTCCCGAAGAGGGTGAGAAATCACCCAAGTATCTGTGCCCACCAGTGCCACCTGCCAGTGCATAGTAATGCCGTTAACCAGTGCCCAATGCCACCTACCAGTACCCACCCATCAGTGCCCACCTGTGCCACCCATCAGTGCCCACCTGTGCCACCCATCAGTGCCCACCTGTGCCACCCATCAGTGGCCACAATTGCCACCCATCAGTGGCCACAATTGCCACCCATCAGTGGCCTTTAGTACCACCCATCAGTGGCCTTTAGTGCCACCCATCAGTGCAGCCAATCAGTGCAGCCTCATCAGCGCACATCAATGAAGAAGAAAAAAAATTACCCATTTTCAAAATTTTATAACTATAAAATGGTTTTGTTTTTTTTTTCAAAACTTTGTCTTTTTTTGTTTATTTTAGAAAAAAATTAAAAACCCAGTAGTGATTAAATACCACCAAAAAGAAAGCTCTATTGTGGGGAAAAAAAAATGATAAAAATGTCATTAGGGCACAGTGTTGCATGACCGCGCAATTGTCATTCAAAGAGTGACAGCGCTGAAAGCTGAAAATTGGCCTGGGCAGGAAGGGGGTTTAAGTGGCCAGTAAGCAACTGGTTAAGGCTATGTCTATTACTGGGCTTTTCCAAGCGATAAAACTGTAGTAATTTCAATCATCATTTTTTACAATTTCATAAAAAAACAAAATATCAACTCACATAAGAGACCAAGGAGAGAAAAAAATATTTCCAAATACGATCAAAGTTTTTTTGTTTTAAAGAATCTCAGCCATAGTGAAAGAAAGAATGTGTAACTGTACTGGTAAAAAAGAAAAAAGTAAGGTAATAATTAAAACAGGTACTGGAAAAAAAAAAACGAGGTCTAGGCAGAAGGAAAACAAGGCCAAGATCAAGTAGGATCTACGGTATTAGAGTGTGTCGGGAAAAGTATGCAGACCAGGGAGGCGAGAGAGCCCTTATCTATCATTCACATCTATGTATATATTCAGGAATGACTACAATGTTAGAGGAAAAAAAAAAAGAATGATTACGATTCAAATCCAGACTGCCTTCAAAAAGACACGACAACTTTCCATTGTTTTTAACACTAAATGAAAGAGATGGTTTAGAAAAGATTTGAAGTCTATGGCAAGCAGGATAATACTTCACAGATTCCTTAATTCATGCTAAAAGACACACACAGCTTAAGTGACGTCATTCCGAAAATGTTCCCCAGCAATAGTCAAGCTGTACTTCCACCTTTAATAAGATAACATGCTTCTTAGGAGGCATCTGCTTGGAGCTTTTATGTTCCAGCAAGAAATATACATTAAAGCAACAATAACATTAAAAGCATGTGTTATAACTGAGGCTTTGGGTGCCACATTGAATTTCATTATGTAATCTGTAGCAGGACCAAAACTAATCCTCAAGGGCACCAAGGCCAGGCAAATGAAGGTTAGCCTAAAGCCTTCCTTCACCATCGCTCCCCATAAATGATGTCATTTTTCTTTTAACCACAGGTCAATGTTGATGGGGGAATCCCTCCCTCTGTGCGGAGAGTTTTCTCCACCTTCAGAATAAAATTACCGAACCACCCAAATTTTGATCCATCTATGGCCAGCTTAACAGATGTACCTGCTAGGCACCTTGTATAAACTTTATTAGCTATATACAGTGCTGGGTACCGGTGATGTGTCGAATTCTGTCCCCCGTCGGATAGTGTCCGCCCTGCACTGCGCTTGCGCAGTACGGAGGACAAGGGGATTCCGAAAATCTCAGAAGATGAACGGCGCCTGCGCCGTGAGTCCAGGTTCAAGCCCCACCATCCAAGTGAACACAGAGTCAGAATAAAAAAAAGCAGAATGAAGCAAGGTCGTGCCAGAAGTGTGGTGAGCGAAGTGAGCCCACGAGGGGCCCTGTTACTATGTGCGACCGTATGTCCACTTGGATAGTGGGGCTTGAACCTGCACTCACTGCACAGGCGCCGTTCATCTTCGGAGATTTTTTGAATCTCCTTGTCCTCCGTACTGCACAAGCGATGCGCCTGTGCAGTACGGGGTGGACACTATACGATGGCCGGACAGTTTTTGTCAGAACACCGGCAGCAGGATGGGAACAAGAGTCAGGATAAGCGCTGCTCAGCCATTCACAGGTAGCTTTGTATTCTATGAACACAAAAAGCTTCCTACGATTGGCTAAGGCAGGGGAATGTGATGTAATCAACCTGCCTCAGCCAACCAGAGGAAGCTTTTTATTCATTCACAGAAGACAAAGCATCCTGTGAAGGGCTGAGCAGCTCTCTGTCCGACTCCTCAAGTATAAAATAAATATATGTCTGCAATCCCTACAAGCAGCAGTCTTAAAGTCATATTAAAGCTTTGATATTTTAATAAAAAAAACAACATGTTATACTTATCTACTCTGTGTAATGGTTTTGCACAGAGCAGCCCAGATCCTCTTCGTCTGGGGTCCCCTGCTGGCCCTCCAGGCTTCTCCTTTTTGGCAAGTGCCCCCCATAAAAAGCCTTTTTATGGGGGCACGTATGTGTGCCTGCTCCCAAGCCACCCTGCCTGCGTTTATTGACACAAAACGAATGACTTCTCACCGCCCCACCTCTCGCCCAGCAAAGCATTTGATTGACAGCAGCATGAGCCAATAACTCCCGCTGCGATCACTCTGCCCAGGGAGGAAGACAGTGGAGGAAGCCCCTGCTATTGTGAACATGGCTGGATCGTATCAAGCTCAGGTAAGTATAACGGGGGGGGGGGGGATTTTGCAGCACAAAAGGTTTTTCACCTTAATGTATAGAATGCAACCACTTTAAACACTTTATGCTGTACACAAGATGCATTTTTTTTTTTTTATTAAAAGGGGGTTGTAAAGGAAATTTTTTATTTTTTTTTAAAACAACAAACATGCTATACGTACCTTCACTGTGCAGCTCGTTTTGCACAGAGTGGCCCCGAACCTGGTCTTCTGGGGTCCCTCGGCGGCTGTCTTGGCTCCCCCCCCCCCCCCGCAAGTGCTTCTCACTTAAAATGTGAGCTCCCTCGCATGGTGAGAAGCAGGCGTGGGCGGGCGTGCTCCCGTGATACAGCTGGCGGCTATAGCCGCTCGCTGTATCACTCGGCCTCGCCCCCCGGCGCACCGCATCATTGGATGTGATTGACAGCAGCGCAAGCCAATGGCTGCGCTGCTTTCAATCCATTCACTCTAGCCAATCAATGGCCAGGGTGAGAGGCGAAGAGAATGTCAGGGGCGAGCGCGGGACTTTCGAGGGGTCAGGTAAGTAAAACGGGGGGGCCGGTATAGTCAGATGAATTTTTCACCTTAATGCATACAATGCATTAAGGTGAAAACATTTTTACCTTTACAACCCCTTTAAGTTACCGTAATCACAATTTTAGGGCTGTCATATTGATAATTGTGAAGTTATCCATTAAAATAAAACAAAAATAGGAGCGGGTCAATCCACAGACATCTATCCAAATGTCTGTCTTACAACAGGCCTAAAAGCAGCAGAACTTGAGTGTGAACTGACACTTGAGAACAATATAGACCAGGTCTGTAACACGCAGAAGGCTGAGCGCCTAACGACACATAGCCCCAGTTCTGCTGACACAGCAGAAAGGTAAAGAAGGGGCCAGTATGTGCAATCAGCAGCAAGCTTTAAACGTATAAATCAAAACCTTCAGCTGTTTCCCAAAACTAAAAATGCCAAACAACCTTATTTCTTTGGTATTGCACGAGAATTAAGAAAAAGTACTTTCACTGCCAAAGTTCACAGCTTTGAAAGATAAATGAGCTTTTACTATTGGAACTCTGTTTAATATTGTTTAAAGGTACCAAATAAGAGTGCGGTGCCAAAGTGGGTCGGATTTCCTGCAGGTTAGGTGACCATTTCCTGGAATATGTTTTTCTTGGAAAGGCTGCAGCCCACAGGAGACCTAATTATCAACAGAACGCAATCCTGTTGAGACCAAGCAAGGGGTACCCGAGAGTGCGAGAAAGAGAGAGCGAGAGCGCGAGAGAGAGAGACGGAACACAAAACAAGTGTTCCGAGCGCCTGCTTAGACGGCCCACTGAGTGATGACAGTTCTGCAAGCCAATACAAAGTTGATTTCCCTGCCAAGGAGGTCTTTTGCAGATCTTTCACAGCAAGCAAATTACAATTAAGCTCACCACGATCACTAAAAACCACATTAGCAGCAAGGGGTTTAATTATCGCTGTGTGCATGGGAGGTTTTTTTTTTTTTTCCTGAAGGTCTCTATAACCGGAATTTGCAGCAACGCTGTGTGCGATATAAGCTCTGGCACACATTTACCGTTAATAAAAACAATAATTCAAAGACAAACACAATTTGGGGTTTTGTTGGTTTAAATATCTTCATAGAACAAATAAAATAATTAGAACTTAAATAAATCATTGGCTTGGCGTCTGCCAAAGACTGGCGATTCTGAGTTATTTCTTAAAGTTTTGGGATTTTGGCAGCAAGTTGTATACAGAAAGAACGGGATTAAACTGAAAGATCGCCAGGCGTATATCTGGTTACTAATTAAAGTTACAGGAAAAAATCAAAAACTGTCCTTTCCAAACGTGTTTAAAGCCCGGCATTACAAGGCCATGGGTTCCATATTTTAGATCACATTCTCAGGCCCTTAGCTGACCAAATCCACTTCATCGAGGTCACTCATATAGCGTTTATCCTAAGAAGTCCATCCCTGCCCTTTTAAAGGATAAGTTCACCTTTCATAGCATGTTGCACCCATATTCAGGGTGTAACATGTTATGAACGGACCGGCTCCCACTCCTCTGCTTTGACAGCTAGCGGGGGATCTTCCCCACCCCACTAGCTGTCACAAAAATCTACCTTACCAACTGCTTAATGTCTGCCACCCCTCTCCACCATTACCTACATTGGGCTTCAGGTCGCCCAGCAAATTGAATTCAAAATACTGACTACAACATACAAAAGGCATTCACAACTCTGCCCTGATCTATATCACCAATCACGTCTCTAAATATCACCCAAACCATCCTCACCGCTCAATCCAAGACCTCCTGCTCGCAAGCTCCCTTGTCTCCTCCTCCAATACTTGTCTCCAGGACTTCTCTAGAGCCTTTCCCATCCTCGAACTCTCTACCTCAATCTGTCCGGCTATGTCCTACTTTGGCTGCCTTCAGGCGATCCCTGAAAATTTATCTCTTCAGGGAAGCCCATCAAGCCTCCAACTAATCTTTTACCACTTCCATCAGCTCATTCCACCCAGTTACAACCTTTTGTACAACCTGCCCCACCCTATTAGATTGTAAGCTCTTCTGAGCAGGACCTTCTTAACCCTCTTGTATTTTATTCTAACTGTATTGTCTCCCTTTTATATTGTAAAGCGCTGCATAAAACTGTTGGCGCTAAATAAATCCTGAACAACAATATTATTATTAATAATAATAATAATAATAATAATAATGCCTACCCCAACCTCTGGTCAGTTAGTGAGCTGGATAATGTCCCCTTCCCACAATTGGCAACCTCTGCAATGACAGCCAAATCCAGCAAGTTTGACTTCAGAAAGCAAGCAGTACTTTCACTTCAGTTCTGCCTTTTATTACTCCCAAAACCACCTTCTCTTCTCTCACCAGCCACCCTCTCTTTCTACTCCTATTCTAACAAGTTCACTAACCCAAACAATTTTCCCCACACTTGAAGGTTTTAAAGTGGTTGTAAACACTGAAGCATGCAGCTTCTCTCCCACCCAGCCCCCCAAAAGTTACAATATCCGAGCCCAATCTCGATTCAGCAATGTGCCTGAGAGCAGCTGCTATCCATGTTCTCTGGTTCCTCATTGGCTCAGAGACAGCAGCCAATCACAGACAGTAAGGAGGGAGAGGAGCAGGCTTAAGGGCAAGTACACAGGAGTGCTCCCATAGCCAGTGGCTTACTATGGAGGCACTCAGCAGGGGGGAGAAGCAAAGAGTGCCAGCAGGTGACTCGAGAAGAGAGGATCGGGGCTGCTCTATGCATAACTATTGCACAGTATAGCATGTTTGTTTTATTACCTTTAGTATCACTTTAATTATGAGCCTAAACTAAATTACTTAAATTGGCACTCCTGTTGAGGGCATTAGAACATATTTGTTTTGAGTAGGAAAGGAAAGAGTTTAAACCTCCCCCATTGGGGGAAATATTCATTCACTTTCTGTCCCAAAGATACATTAGTAAGTACCAGGGAACCCTCCTAAATGAAGAGGAAATTCTCTTTTTTGCCAGGCATTACCAAAATAAGTGTACTTATTAGGAGATTACCACAGAATTGGGGGTAGGCATTGTAGATGGCACCTTTGTACATACAGTAAATGTAGAACTGATTTAGTACAAAACAGTTGATACTCCCCTAAGTTACCAAATTGGCTCGTCTCGACTCCCTTCTCATATAGTTGTGTCCCAATAGGAGGTGCAGCAAAACACCACATGTCCGGTGTTTAAAAAAAATAAATAAATTTCATTTGGGCGGTTTAGAAGAAAACCTGCAAAGAAACTCCTCACTAATGCATTTCACCCAATGGAGGGATTAAGGAATCGGAGCAAAAAGATCTTGGCAAGGTGTGTCTAAACAATCATGATGAAAAAAGGAGGTAGTGTTCTGCTACAGGCACTATTCCTCACCAATCCTCCAACTTGGCAAGCCGGCTCCCAACTGTTGCTGGCCACTCCACAAGTTCCACACACAATCTCTTGAAGAGGAAGGGAAGCCTCTCATTACGTAAAAGCCTTAAATACCAGTTTATTAAACTCTCCATCGTAGAGAATGCACCACCTGTTATGTACAATCTCCAACACGTTTCACTCCATTTGTAACTTACTAAGAGTAGACAGAGTGAAATGTGTTAGTCCTTGTACATACCAGGTGGTACAGTCTGTACAATGGAGAGTTTAATAAACTGGATTTAAGCCTTTAACATAGTGAATGGTTTCCTTTACTCAGAGTTTGTGTGTGGAACTTGATGAATAACGTTTATTGAAATGCTGGATTCACTATGTGTGTTGCTGCACTTTCTATTGCTCAGAAGAAAAGATGGAAAAGTAGAAAGTGCACAGGCATACCGCGGTGTGTTCAAACACCTGTTTAATTTAAAAAGTGATTGTCAAATTTAAATCTTTTTTTTTTGGTAAAATACCAAACATTTTATACTTTGGCCAAAACAGCCTGATCCTCCTCTTCTCCGGTTCCCCGCTTGTGCTGCTAGGTCCTCCCCCCTGCCGAGTGCCCCATAGCAAGCTGCTTGCTATGGGGGTCACTCATGCGTGCTCGAGTCTGAGCCCTACTCTGTGTGTCCATAAGGCCTCTTTCACGCGGGGCGGATCAGTGCAGATCCGCCCTGTGAATATCCGCTTGCTCAGCAGGGAATCGCCGGAGCGATATCCGATGAGCAGGAAGATGACAGGTCCGTCTCTGCACTCTGTGCAGGGACGGACCTGACAGAGCGCTGCTCTCCCCTATGGGAGATCGGGTGGCGACAGACCGTAGAGTCTGTCGTCATCCAATCCGATGACAGATGGAAAAATAGGTTTTTCCTCCGTCACACTTTTTCGGATCGGAGCTGGTCGGATTTCAGTGGACATGTCACCGCTGACATCCGACGCTCCATAGACCTCTAGGGAGCATCCGTTCAGGTCCGCCTGAAAAACTGACAAGCGGATCTGAACGGATCGGCCGTGTGAAAGAGGCCTGAGACTTACAAAGCAAAGTTTACAAAGCAGGGCTTTGCCCCACCACCTCATTAACCACTTCCCGACCGCCCCATGTACATATACGTCGGCAGAATGGCACGTACAGGCAGAATCACGTACCTGTACGTGCCATTCTTCAGGCGCGTGGGGGGTCCGATCGGACCCCCCCCCCCGGCCGGCGGGGACGGTCGGGATCGCTTCAGGAGCGATCCGGGATGAGGGGACGGCCAGTGGTTTCTGGCCACCCCCTCGCGATCGCTCCTGGCGAATCAGATGCTTCCTCTGTCTGTGTCAATCAAAACACAGGCAGAGGAAGTGATGTCACGCTCGGTGCGCCGGTCTATGTGACCGGAACGCCGAGCTGTCAACATGTACAGGTTAGTGCACCAACAGTACACTGACACCAGTACACATAGGCACACAAAACACCCCCTGTCACCCCCAGATCACCCCCAGATCACCCCTCCCCCCCAGTCACAGTGTCACTAATTGCAGTGATCATTTTTTTACTGATCACTGCATTTAGTGTCAGTGTGACTGTAATAACTGTCAGTGCAGTTAGTTTTAGGTCCAAGGTAGCCCCCTACCCCCCCCTAATAAAGGTTTAACCCCTTGATTGCCCCCCAGGTAACCCTTTCACCCCCTTTTGCCAGTGTCACTAAGCGATCGTTTTTCTGATCGCTGTATTAGTGTCACTGCTGTCGCTAGGTAACCATTTTTTTTTTTTTAGGTAACCGCCAGGTTTATATAGGTTCATAAATAGGTTTATAGGTCAGGTACCCCCATATTACAACCTAAATAAAGGTTTTAACCCTTGATTGCCCCTAGAGTTAACCTTTCACCAGTGATCACTGTATAACTGTCACTGGTGACGCTGGTTAGCCAGTTAGTTATTTCGTTATTTAGGTTCCCCGTCAGGTTTTTATATAGCGTCAGGTACCCCCATATATTACCTAATAAAGGTTTTAACCCCCTGATTGCCCCTAGTTAACCCTTTCACCCCCTTTTGCCAGTGTCACTAAGCGATCGTTTTTCTGATCGCTGCATTAGTGTCGCTAGGTAACCAGTTTTTTTTTGTATTACTGTTACGGGTGACGCTGGTTAGTTAGCTTGTTTTTTATACTGTCAGGGCACCCGCCATTTATTACCCAATAACGGTTAACCCCCTGATCGCCCGGCGGGTGATATCAATTAGGTTTTTAGGGTCAAATAAGGTCTGCGTCGCCCCAGGTTAGTGCCAGTACCGCAAACACCCACGCGCAAAGCATACACCTCCCTTAGTGGCACAGTATCTGAACAGATCAATATCTGATCTGATCAGATCTATACTAGCGTCCCAGCAGTTTAGGGTTCCAAAAAAAACCGCATTGTTAGCGGGATCAGCCCAGATACCTGCTAGCACCTGCGTTTTCCCCCCTCCGCCCAGCCCAGCCCACCCAAGTGCAGTATCGATCGATCACTGT
>JAQSEC010000089.1:0-12852 GCA_028564925.1 Lithobates sylvaticus | reverse complement strand
CGTACACACGATCGGACTTTTTGACAACCAACATGCAAATTAGCTGTTTTGGACCAACATCCCACCGTGTGTACGCTCCATCTGACCAACTTTTTCCAGGTTTCATCGGACTTTTGTTGGCTGTGCGAACGTACCAACTTTCTGCCAACAAAAGTCTGATGAACCAAAGTCTGACCGTGTGTACACAAAACCAACGGACTTTTGTACAAAGTACAAACATGCATGCTCAGAACCAATGCAAAAGATCAGACAACAATATAGAAGTTGACTAAAGGTGGCGCTGGAGTATTCGAACATCCTCTTTTGAAGTGTCGTCAGTACGTTGAAACGTCACTACGTTCTTGTTTGTTCTTGTCTTGTTTGACTAAAAAGTCAGATCGTGTGTATGCAATACCAACTTGGGGCCAACGCCCTTTGGACAAAAATCCACGGGAAAGTTGGTCCACGGTCCGATCGTGTGTATGAGGCTTTAAACTGACATTGATGGTGGCTTGGCTGTGGGTGTGTTGATTTACCCTCTGGCCTCTTATATCTCCTTAAAAGCTAAAATCTCAGATCATCCCAATATATTTCCTGTATCCACACTCTTCCTCCCCTATCTTGCTGTGGAATCTCACTTTGTGTCTAGAAGGATTCACACACTTCAAGAATCATTCCAGCCATATTATTATCTCCTTTAAGCATGTTCATTGTGTTTGACTGACAGCATTGCATAAAGCAGTAATGTGGTGGTTGTCTCAGAGCACTGACCCTCCTTTTTCCAATCAGAGCGCTATTGGACAGGGGAGTACAAAAAGCTAATATACAGATTCAGGAGTTTTTAACTAGCTGGCTTAATTTAAAAATGTGTTAAATGACTTTGTGATGAATGCACAGAGTGTATATTTTCTTTTTTATTTAATGTTTTTACATTGTGTCTAATTGGGGAGATTTCTCTTTACTTACTGTCCTGTAGGCATGACAGGAAATGAGAGGAAATGTCTCCAAAGTGAAAAAAATGCCCTCTTAGACAGCAGAACAAATGTCCGCATTAGAAACTTTCCCCTGTATTTTTGTTCTAGTGACAACTCAAAATCTTATATTTACCCTCATGTTCAGTACTGGGGACAACGCTGAGGTAACAAAAGAGAGTGAATCTCCCTACCCACAGGTGGCATTAAAATCTTCAAAGGGGTTCTCTTCACCGCTCTAGCCAAAGCTGAAAAAAAAATTACTTTAGATTACAGATGTAAAGTTTCCAGAAATCTTTATGCCATGGGGGAAAAAAAAAACGTTTCTACTTAAATTGAAACTCATTTTATTACACTGGAAAGGTGAAATGAAGGCGTGTATATAAAAGTATTAAAGTGAAATAAAAGTACAGCTTATTCAGTAAATAAACTAAACTTGCTTTTTAAAATTTTATTTTTTATTACAAATAGAATAACTAACAAGGACTGTATATGTTAAGAACATTTCAACTATACATGAGAACAGGTAACCAACCCCCTTTCCCTCAAAATAATTTATAATCTTCCTGTCAATATGCATTTTCAGTTATTGACAATGCTGATCCAGAAGCAAATATTGCTCTTGCAAGAGCTTGATCAATAATCTGATTTGCAGGTGTCATTTTCTCTATAAATGAAGGGATTGTGTATTTTTGGGAGGCCGTGGTTTGTAACACTTCCTTACTTGAAGGTGCTGCTGGTGGAGAAACACTTTGTAATGATCCAGAAGCAGCCGAAAGAGTGTTTCTGGAATGAGAACTCTGGAGGGAAAAGCTACTCGTACATTCATTATGGTCCTCATCATTTCATTCCAAAGTATCATTCATTCTTTTTTTTTTTCTTTTCCAAAAAGATTTTATTAGAGTTTTCCATGAAATATACAGCTGAATACATCAAACTGGGATTCAGGTTCTATACATAATAAGCTTAACAGAGGTTAACAAGTTGCTGGCATCAGAGTTGTCTAGATGATAAGCTAGAGCTTTCAAGAACACTGTAACTTCACCGCCCCTGAGCAAGGTCCGAGAATGTCATGGTTTCTCTCGTTACTCCTGTTGAAAAAAAAAAAAACGGCATGGATTCCCCTCCAGAGGCATACCAGGCCCTTAGGTCTGGTATGGATTTTGGCGGCTACAAACAGTCTCGGACCATCCAAAACACCTGGGGGGGCCCTTATCTTAGCATCCCCCGTATATAAGGGGGCCCCCAGATCCCCCCCCATATTTGTATGCTTCTTGGAATATTAACCTGGAGGGCAGAGCCACCGCCTTCTTCTTAAGATGTTGACTCGTCGCTCTCTCTGGCCGGAATGGCAGTCCGCTCCAGCCTCCAGATCCCCGATCCTAAGGTGTTCAGAACATAGAGACGAGAAAAGAGCAGTTTTTTTTATTTACACTTTAAATAGTAAAGAATTAAGGGGGGGGGGGGAGAGGGAGGGGGTGGAGGGAGAAAAAATGGGGCACTGGACAGAGGGGGGGGGGGTGCCCGGATGCTCGGATAAGGGTCTGGTGTGGATTTTGGGGGGACCCCCACCCCCTACCCCCCAGACCTCCGGTACAGTTTGCTGTCTACTTCAACAAGGTCCTCCCGGAACCCGGGACAAACCGTCCGTTATGTCTAGACACCGAACTACAGGATATGTTTTAGCAAATCCTGGTATGATTGGGATTTTTTGAAAGTGATCCATTTTTCCCACGTTGCTGAAAAGTTTGAGATCTTGTCTAGTGAGGCGAATATCAACTTCTCCATTGTCGCTATGCGATTAGTACGTGTCGCCCACTCTTTTATGGAGGGCGACCGTGCGGACCTCCAATGTACCGGAATGCACAGCCTAGCAGCGTTTATCAAGTGCATCGCTATTGACTTAAAATATTTTTTTGGGGGAACTTTGCAGAGGTGCAGGAGGTACTGTGCTGGTGTAAACTCCAGTGGGAGCGAGGAGATAGCCATCGTCACTTCATGTACCTTACGCCAGTATGGCTGAATTAAAGGGCATGTCCACCAGATGTGGAGAAAGGTGCCCACTTCTCGTTCACAACGCCAACAATGGTCTGGCACTGTCGGAAAGATCCTGTGGAGTAACTGTGGTGTCTTGTACCATCTAGTTTTGAGTTTATACCCATTCTCTTGTGTGTTTACATTAAGAGAGCCTTTGTGTATGAGTAAATGTATACGGTCTCAATTGTAATCTCCTATCTCTCTGTCTAGGGCCAATTCCCAGACTGCATGATCTTTACTCAGAGAAGAGTATGGCTCCCCGAACATGGAGGCATATAGAGCCGAAATCACATGGGATTGGGGTGATGAGCTTGCACATAGGGATTCGAATACCGTGGGGTTTCTGGTGAATTTGACTACCTTCGCTGAGATATCCAGAAAATGTTTTATTTGCCTATAGGGCCAGGAGGGAAAGGATTTAGTATTAGACCGTGCCGCGAGGTCTTGTATCCTCATAAATTTGCCCCTGAGAAAAAAGTGCTTTGCCTGCATTTGTGCATACGGCCATTCTGCTAAGAGATATGTCTTTGATAGACCCAGGGGGGAAGTCCGGATTATCTCTAATGGGAGTAATCGGGCACTCCCCTTCTGAAAGTGCATGTGCTTTACATACCCTATCAAAAGCCTGGAGGGTCGCTCCCACTAGAGGGTGGGCGTGAAGTTTGGGTATCCTATGTTGTTTAGAGACCCAGGGTATCGAGCCAAGCTCAGTGCCCACAATCAGTCTGTCAAGATTTACCCAGCTTTTACAGCGGGTGTGCACATTCCAGTCCACCACTCTCGTCATCTGAACCGCCCAATAATACCGCTGCAAGTCCGGGAGCCCTATTCCACCTTTTTCATTAGTCATTACAAGCTTTTCCCAGCTGATACGAGCTGATTTCATCCCCCATAGGAAGGATCTACACATCTTCCTGTAGGCTGTAAAGAAGGCAGGTGAATCGGGACAGTCTGCATCTTGTACAGCAGACGGGGTAAGACCGTCATCTTTAGGATGGACGTCCTTCCAAACCATGAGAGGGTGGGTACATCCCACTTCAGAAGATCTTGTTGTATGAGTTTTAGTTCGGATTGAAAGTTCTTATCATACAGTGATGTCAGTTTTTTCGGGAGCTGGATACCTAGATAGGTAATAGCCTCTGTTTCCCATTTAAAAGGGAAGTTTGCTTGGCATTGCCGTACTAGGTCATTCGGTAGTGAGATATTTAGCGCAAATGATTTTGACAAATTGATCTTTAAGTTCGAGATCCATTGGAAAAGATCCAAGACAGGCATGAGGTTGGGCAGGGATGTCAGCGGGGAGGAAAGAAAGAGCAGGATGTCGTCCGCAAATGCCGCAATCTTAAATTCCCTTTGGTGAACTTCTATGCCTTTTATATTCGGATTAGCTTGGATGCACCATAATAGCGGTTCTAGGGTAAGAATATAGAGTAGAGTTGAAAGCGGGCATCCCTGCCTAGTGCCATAATGGATGGAGAAGGTGTCCGATAAGTGGCCGTTGACTCGGTCTCTAGCCCGTGGATTCACATAAAGTGCGCCTATAAAGGCACGCATACAGCTTCCAAGGCCTAGAGCTGTCAACACTGCTTCCATGTAATCCCAGGCCACTCGATCCAACGCCTTCTCCGCGTCCATTGCTAGGAAGAAGCCTTCCTGTTTGGAGGAGGTTAGCCAATAGTGTAGATTCAGGGCCTTTGTGGTGTTGTACCTGGCTTCCCTGCCAGGAACAAAACCAACCTGGTCCAATCCTATCCAGGCAGGTACATGGTAAGCCAGGCGTGTAGCTAGGATTTTAGAGAAGAGTTTGACGTCCACATTCAAAAGTGAAATTGGCCTGTAGTTGGCCACATTAGCTGGATCTTTCTTGTCTTTAGGGATCACCGAGATATAAGCTTTGCGTAGGGTGTCTGAATAGCATTGGGTATTGGCCAGAGTATTAAAAGCTTTAAGGAAGCGTGGGGCCAGGAGATCTGCAAAGCATTTATAGTATTGTGCTGAGAAGCCATCTGGTCCCGGACATTTGCCAGGTTTTGCAGCTTTTAGGGCTTCCGTCCATTCCTCGGAGGACAATGGAGCTTCTAATGCGCTTCGATCAGATTCCAATAGATCCCCCGGACTGTATGAGTTAAGAAAGTCTTGTATCAATCGGGAGCGGGTTTCAACTGTCGCTGAACTCTGGTTCTGGGTCTCCCCTTTAAGATTGTAGAGTTTACTATAGAAGCAATGAAATTGTTGCGCAATGTCTTTATTTTTAGAGTGGTTCTTCCCTGTTAAGTCAGTCACATGGTGTACCGTGTGTGTGTTAGGGTACGTTTTTGTGTAAATCTAGCTATAAATTTGCCTGGCTTGTTGCCATGTTCATAGAACACTTTTTGGGACAAAATGTGTCCCCTTCGCGCCTTATTATAAAGTTCCTCCAACAGAAGGGCTCTTGTATCTGCTAATTCCGTAGCTATCTGGATGGCCTGTGAGCATTTATGTTGGGCTTCCAGATGAGATATTTTCTTTGAAAGGGATAGTATTAAAGCTTGGTGCTCTTTCTTTTTCCGAGCTGCAATGGCAAGTAGGTGTCCCCGTATAACGCACTTATGGGCCTCCCATTGTGTCATAGGAGACACCTCAGGTGTGTCATTGTGGCAGAAATAGTCAATAAGGGCCTGTCTGATACTCTCTAGATCTCCAGGGTCAGCTAGAATAGAAGCATCTAGCCTCCAGGTTTTGAAGGATTCCATCCTCTGTGGAAATTGCAAGGTTAAGGTGATTGGGTGATGGTCCGAGAGGACCATGTTTTCAATGGTCGCCTCCGCTAGATATGTGAAGTCCGATTGACGGATGAACAGATAGTCCAGCCTTGAATAGCGATTATGGGGTGTTGAAAAGAATGTGTAATCCCTCTCACGAGGGTTGAGTGTGCGCCATGTGTCATGTAGCGTGAGCGAAGCTAGTTGAAGTTTCACCTGTCTCAGTGCCGAAAAGGGGAAGGAGGAGGTGCCAGTGGAGGTGTCTAACAGCGGATCCAGTGCCATATTAAAGTCCCCTCCCAGGATCAGTAGGCCTGTGTGAAAGGAAGTGAGTTTCAGAAGGACATCTCTCAGAAAGGACACTCTCTTGGAGTTGGGACAGTATATATTCGCTAGGGTTACCGGTTTGTCTCTCCAAGTACCCTTTAGAAAGAGGAACCTGCGCTGGGGGTCTAGCATTTGCTCTGTCAAGTGAAACATGAGTGACTTGGCCATCAAAATTGAGACCCCCTTTGTTTTGGAGTCAGCACAGGTTGCGTGATAGGCATCAGGGAAGTGTTTATTAGCAATTCGGGGCACGGACCCCTTTTTAAAATGGGTCTCCTGGAGAAAGATAACTTGTGCTCTGCAATGTCAAGCTTCTGCTAAGACGCTGCTACGCTTTTCCGGTACATGAGGCCCTTAGCGTTCAAAGAGTATATTTTAAGTGACAGAGGAGCTGACCTGTGTAGAGTAGAAGTCATGGATGAACGTGAACGGTGTATATAACCAATTCATGTGTAGTGTGAAATATACCGGGGGTGAGTGTAGTCCAGCTACCCCACCTAATCGGAAAAAATCAAGGGGTGAAGGGGTAGGGAGAGACGGGAAAAAGGAGAAAAAAAAAAAAAAAGGGGGGAAAAATATATATAAAGGGGAACCTCCCTTCTTGAGGTGAGGAGGAGGTCTAACACTAGAGAAGAAACCTGTACATCTACCACCCAGAACTAAAAGATTAGAGAGTCATGCCTGTGGGACAATCCCGAGCTAAGGACCCGGAACATTCCGAGTCTGGCCCGCTTATGCTGGACGACCCCATTCCTATCTAGAGGCTCCCTTATTCCCCTGTTGCATATCTGGTTTCAAAGTAGGAGAAGAAGTATGTATTCACATTTAATTCTCTGAGATCAAAAGAGGAATTTCTCTGTATTTTTTTATATGAAACAGGAGGTTTCTGAGATCACTTAAAACATTGTATAATAACTACAACAAACCCCTAACCCAGGCCCCCCTCCCCCCGACGTTTCCAAAACCCAGATCGCAGCAAAAGCCACAAATCTGAGGTGGCGGAGTCTCCGAGATTCAGGGTCACACCCTGACTGAGGAATACGTCTACTCTCTAACAGGAGAGTAGGACGCTCTCCTGATACATTCACATACTTCAAGAGACTATCTGAACAGCAAAGCAAATAACTAGACATCAAAATACAAAAAACACATATAATCAGAATGTAATCACCTTTGAATGTATAATGGAGACACTGGGTCGGGCCATATGTGTTACCTATTTCCAGTCTTATAGCCTTGCTTTCCCTCCCCCCACCCCCCTCTAACTCTCCCTCTTCCCTCACCTCCAGGAGGGGGAGGAAGACCCACACTTACATAAAAGTCTCGTACGCCAGCAAGGGTCAGCACAGCAATGTCCACCTTGAGCTATGGTACCTTCTTTACCTGAGAGAGAGAGGGGACAAATAAAAAAAAAAAAAAAAACACATCCCCATACCAATATATAGGAAGGGTGGTCATGGACTCGGACACATTTACCAGTTCAGTATGGTGGACCACAGGAAAAAGAGCTGCATAGGAGAGCACATACTCAACGTTCAGCGGCCAACTAGTGTCTCTTAGGTTTTGTTGTGGGAGCACACGCAGCTCCCAAGGAGATAACTGAACATGTGGCCCACATGCTTCTCTTTGGAGCTTCAGCGGCAGAGTAACTGTGACCTGCCTACACAGGAGGGGCAAGCCTCCCCTCCTAACTGTCATCCATTTCTCGAGCTAGCAATCGGTCCTCGTCTTGAGGTTTCAGAAATGAACAGGGGATATGATCGGGGAAGAACAACAACAACTGCTTCCCTGTTTCAAAAAGTTACCCAGGGGACTCAGCTGTAGGGGACGTGAGTCAGTTGACCATGAAATGTACATGCGCTTATAGTTTGGCACCAAAGAGCTGAGGGCTACCCTTGTGGGTATTGCCAGTTGACTGTGTAACAGTGTAGGGAACAATTATCATTAGTATAAGGCCCCAGAGTCATAGTCAGACAAACAAAGGTGTTGTTATCAGCTCACCCAACCATCAGTTCCACAGCTAGTGGTCCATTCTGTGCCGAACGGACTATGGCGAGGCTCTTGGGCTTGCTTCCGTTTCCATGTCCCCACGATATCTCAGTGGGGAATCGGCTGATGTTCTGCAACGTCTCTGCCTGTGTCTTTGCGATTTCGGAGTGTCGTCAAAATGAGCGGGGATCCATGGGTCTGGTTGTAGGAATGTGCTATACCAATCCAGGACTTCTGTCAGCGGGATACCCAGGGTGTCACAGAAAGGACGTAGGTCAGCTGGGGTTCTTAGCTGCGCCGTGTGATTTCCCGCGGTTGCCTGTAAACAGAAGGGAAATTTCCATCTATATGCGATGTGCCTGTGACGTAAAACATACAGGAGGGGACGTAGGTCTATCCTATGCTGCAGGGTGATTGCAAAAAAATCTTGAAAAAGCTGTATGCGTGCACCCTCATGTTCCAGTCGATCGTGATGACATGCCAAGCGCAGTATTTCCTCTTTTTGTGTGAAACTGACCAGACAGCATAATAAACAAAACTTAATACCCGTGCCAAAGAATGCTAAATAAACATAAAAAGTGAAAAACGCATAACACCATGCGATAATTTGCAAACGATACTGCTGCTGCTGCCTAAAAGGTTAAAAGGACCTTAAATATGAAATACAAGGGAATGAGGCTGCGCTAGCAGGTGTGAATCACCACTAGGGGTGTAGGTGAAACAAACAAAAGTGTATAAAACAGATTGTGCAACTATAGTAGCAAAATTGCTGGTACACGTGACTCACCACTAGGGAGTGGTGCAATTGGTGCAACTAAGATGGCTAATAAACGTGACTCACCACTGTGAGTATAAGTGAGAAAACAATCCCATATATGATATTAAACAATTGGTTTGAACAACAATGGTTACAAAATAATGATTGAAAAAGTCAAGATACAATATTATGAGGTTGGGATGAATTGCAGGTAGTCCTAGAGGGATGATCCCCTTAAGAACCCTACTCACCAAAACGATGTGACCCACGGCTTTGCAGTCCTAGGGTCTAGATACGCATTAATAGAATGGTGAGATGGGTGGTGTCAGAAATCCTAAGAGATACTTCAAATGGTCCAATGGAGACTCCAGTTGAATGTGGGTGCCGTGAAGAGGAAAAAAGGAACATACATGTGTAGTATCGCCGTGCTAAACCTCTGCAATGCTAAACAATAGTAACTCACTACTGAGCAGACTTGGATCAGCGAGTTCCGGGTGCGCGCTTGGCGTGCGCTCCAAGCAGAACAGGAAGCAGGCGTCACAGGCTTACTGGCCGGAAATTGAGTCTACGCGTTTCGCCCCTCCTCCAGGGCGTCATCAAGGACAAGGACCACATCTTGGCCAGCATTGATGTGAATTCGCTTTACACCAATATTCAGCAGAATCACGCACTACAGGCGGTTAAGTGGGCCTTAGATGATACCACAGTGAAGTCCAAACAGAAGGACTTTATTTTGGAATCTCTTGAGTTGGCCATGAGCCATAACTTTTTTTGGCACGAACGAAAATATTTTAGACAAAAGAAAGGAGTAGCCATGGGTGCAAAATATGCTCCATCAGTTGCCAATCTCTTTATGAGTTGGTGGGAATCACAGGCCATTTATCCAGGATATTCCTCATTTGAGGTTTTACAAGCGGTATATTGATGATATCTTTGTCATATGGGCAGGATCAAAAGACAGCTTTCTGCACTTTTTTTAACAGAATAGGTACTAATCCTTATGGAATCTCTTTTACAGAGGTTTCTAGTGTAGAGTCCATCAACTTTTTGGATCTCGTGATCTACAAGGAGCATGGTAGACTTTCCACACGGACCTTTTTTAAAGAAGTTGACCGTAATGGGTATATACCCCTAACTAGTTGCACCCACGGCACCCACATTCAACTGGAGTCTCCATTGGACCATTTGAAGTATCTCTTAGGATTTCTGACACCACCCATCTCACCATTCTATTAATGCGTATCTAGACCCTAGGACTGCAAAGCCGTGGGTCACATCGTTTTGGTGAGTAGGGTTCTTAAGGGGATCATCCCTCTAGGACTACCTGCAATTCATCCCAACCTCATAATATTGAATATTGACTTTTTCAATCATTATTTTGTAACCATTGTTGTTCAAACCGTTTGTTTAATATCATATATGGGATTGTTTTCTCACTTATACTCACAGTGGTGAGTCACGTTTATTAGCCATCTTAGTTGCACCAATTGCACCACTCCCTAGTGGTGAGTCACGTGTACCAGCAATTTTGCTACTATAGTTGCACAATCTGTTTTATACACTTTTGTTTGTTTCACCTACACCCCTAGTGGTGATTCACACCTGCTAGCGCAGCCTCATTCCCTTGTATTTCATATTTAAGGTCCTTTTAACCTTCTAGGCAGCAGCAGCAGTATCGTTTGCAAATTATCGCATGGTGTTATGCGTTTTTCACTTTTTATGTTTATTTAGCATTCTTTGGCGCGGGTATTAAGTTTTGTTTATTATTTTTCTCACTATTTGAGTGCACTCTGCAGCCATGGAAATTTTTACATTTGTTAATAACAGACAGCTCGATGCTGACACTTTCTTTTCACAAACTAACACCAACACAGATATAAACCAAGATTTCAAACACCTTAAGGGTGCTTTAGACAAACAGGTTAAGACTTGGTGGGATGTTTTCACCCTCAATAAATATCTCAAAGAAAACATCACCCCAAGAAGACTTAGGTGGGATATAGGTCCTAATGATGTCCTGACAGATAAAGACCTAGAAGATGAGTGGTTCTCCTTCTTCAATCATGCTGAAAAGAAATTATTACAAATTATTATAGCAAGAAAGGAGAAAAAACTCAAACTATTGGAGGCTACTATTAATGCTGTCAGGTCAAAACTAGGACCTTCTATTAGTACAGGTGACTATAAAGAAAAAATGAAACAACTGCAGGATTTTGTCACCAAATTAGACAAAGATTTACAAAAGAAAAAGATGAAAAAATATGTCAGAGATATCAATGATTACAAATCAAACAAGGTATACAGATGGCAGGAGTTGGCAGAGGATCCATCCAGCATCCCGGGTGATGATGGTTCGGATATGGATGCTGGATTGGTTCCTCCAAAAACTCCTGTTCGTCATGTCCAATATGAGGGCCAATCGAGTATTTCTACTCTTAGAGGTAAAGGGTCAACCCAATCACCAGCGCCTCAATATGTAGTTCCCGTCTCAAATAGGTATGAACCCTTGAGACAGGAATACTCTCAACCAACTCCGGGTCCTTCTAATTATAGAGGACAGGACACCAGAGGTGGCTATGGAGGCCCTTCCTGGACCCCATATTATTACAACCAATACCCCCCTAGAGGTAGGGGTGGATATCCCAGTAATCAAAGAGGGGATTTTCACAAAAGGGGTTATGGAGGTCCCCCCTGGCGAGCCAGAGGAGGTTCCAACCCCAGAAGCCGAGGGAGGGGCAACTACCCTCAGGATCAGAGGGAGGAGGAATGGAGACCATGGTACCCCATGGCCCAACCGCCCTTCTCCCAAGATCCAAGAAACGGAGAACCAGAGGATGTCGAGGGGGGAAACGGAAAGAGAAAACGAGAAACTTAGCAGCTGGCATTTTCAATCTCAGTGACGCCGTTTTTTCAGATGATGAAAACAAAGTCCTCCAACTAGGACTCAAATACGCAATTGACAAAGATTTTAACAAATTCAATGTTTTTATTGATTTTCAAAAGTTTATCCGTAAGATTAATATTAAAAAATTTTTTGTTAGAAATAGTTTATCCTCCAAAGATTTGAATGAGGAATATATCCATACCAATTTGAGAAACAATTCTGTTTTCAACCCCAAGGTGTCTAATAACCATTTTGTTGAGGTGTTCAAGTCCCTAGTGGAGCAGGATCTGAAACACCTTAATATTCGTCCAAGTAGACAAAAGAAAGACATCCTAAAAGGTCTATCATTATTAGAACACAATAAAAATATAGTTATCAGACAAGCAGATAAAGGGGGGGGTTGTCATTTTGAATAAAGACGATTATCTCACTGAATTAAATCGTCTAGTTTCAGATGTTGAAACATATGAAGAATTAAAGGGGAATCCTACTAATAAGTACAAAGCTAAACTTAAACTGCTAATTAGAGCCGCCTATCGAGTTGGAATAATTAATAAAAAAGAGAATAGATATCTGATCCCAGATGCACCTAGAGTGCCGGTCATTTACCAATTACCGAAGATACATAAGGATCCCACTAAACCACCGGGGAGACCCATAGTTAGTGGGGTGGACTCATTATTCGCTAGATTAGGTGAATACCTAGACCATTTTTTGCAGCCCCTAGTACAGAAATGTCCTGCATATCTTAAGGATAGTAGAGACCTTATTGGCCTTATTGATCCTTTGGATATAGCTGATGACCACATCTTGGCCAGCATTGATGTGAATTCGCTTTACACCAATATTCAGCAGAATCACGCACTACAGGCGGTTAAGTGGGCCTTAGATGATACCACAGTGAAGTCCAAACAGAAGGACTTTATTTTGGAATCTCTTGAGTTGGCCATGAGCCATAACTTTTTTTGGCACGAACGAAAATATTTTAGACAAAAGAAAGGAGTAGCCATGGGTGCAAAATATGCTCCATCAGTTGCCAATCTCTTTATGAGTTGGTGGGAATCACAGGCCATCTATGGCCAGGATATTCCTCATTTGAGGTTTTACAAGCGGTATATTGATGATATCTTTGTCATATGGGCAGGATCAAAAGACAGCTTTCTGCAC
>JAQSEC010004270.1:0-13965 GCA_028564925.1 Lithobates sylvaticus | reverse complement strand
GTGCCTAACTTGCAGCTGGAGTTCTATATGGATGCCTCAGGCTTCTGGGGTTTTGGTGCCTTTTTGAAGGGTCTGCTGAAGCTTGGCCGGTGGGTCTAACTTGCCCAAAGTTTTTGTGGACCCTTGTTTCCGATGCCTGTTAGACCCTGTCCGTGCCTCTCTTTCCCATAACATTGGTTATCCTACCAGCGTATTTGGGATGAATGGGTATCTGCACTTGGCAGTGAGTTCCTTCTTTCCTCCCTGCAGGGCTGGCGCCTGGCTCTTTTTTCCTATCTCATCTACTTGCAGGACAAGGATGTCTCTTATTCAGCGCCCGCTCCTAACCAACATTCTCTCCACTTGCCCTCTATCTGTTTCTCTGAATACAAGTCTCTTTTGTGTTCAGCTTGCTTTTTCCTGGGCTTTCTTCGGTGCCTTCCGGATCAGCAAGCTTGTTTCCAAGGATAGAAGCACAGTTTGTGGTATCTTGGCTGGTGATGTCCTCATCACTGATTCCATACTTTCTATTCTGTTAAGCTCCTACAAAACTGACAAGTCAGCAAAAGGAAAACATATTGTTTTGAAAAGAGATTCTCCCTTTGTGGTGGGGTTTTTAGGCAGCAGTTCGTCTGGTAAAATTTATCAGGCGAATATATTGAGTGAGAGACAAAGTCTTGTCCAAATCAGTTTCCACGTTTATTCAAATTAAAATAGAAATGACACATAAAAAAGGGGGGTATAAAACACAAACCCATACAGGAAAAAATATAAAGGTACAGTACACAAATTTAAAACCAACAAATAGCACCTAGCACCACAACTGATATGATCAGAGGGGGTGATTATGTGGGGTGTGACAAAAACACTGACGCGTTTCGACCTGTTGTCTATATCGGTCTTCCTCAGAGCATTTTTGTCTGTTGGGAAAAAGAAACAATGTAATATCAACTACTCAATTATGTGTCATTATACACTTGCACTCATGTCACTATACATTTTTTATCATCAGTATAGTTACCAGTATGGGTGTAGTGTACGGAATAATCCTCTGCATGGGTGTTTATAAAAATCCCATAGTTTATTCCCGGTGGCCTCCAATTCCAGCTCCTACCGGAGGATCGAAGCACGGTGAGTCATCCAGGCCATATGTGGCTTGCAAGGAGTTACACTTATGGTCGACTCGCCAGAGAGGGACCCCACAGGAGGCCCCCGGAGGGCACGGTGGGGATAGGGGGGGAGGGGGGGGAAACGGGAGCAGAAAGCCAAGTGGGACACCACCAGCAACGGACTCCTGGAATATACCAAGGAAACTTTTATGGGCACATTTGTATAGAAAGGGGAACAGATGAGGAGAGGAAGAACTCTCTATAAAAAAGAAAGAAGAAATCCCTCATTTCAAATTCTGAATAGTATTGTTATATACTTTGGGAATGTGGTTCATATCATTAAACTCACACTCTTAGAGAACAGGATTAACCTCATACGAAAGGAGAAAGAGAGAGATGGAAACCTAATATTCTGAGACAAAATTCCTACAGAGAGAATAAAGGGGAAAGAAAGGAAGGAGGGATTGGAGAAAAATGGGGATTGCAGAGGTAGGAGACAGAAGAAAAGCAGATAAGGAGAGAAAGGAAAAGGAGAAAGGAAAGGGGAAGAAAGGAAAAAAGGGGGGCAGGATAACGGATAACGGATCTCTGTTAAATCTCCCAAAAAGCTGCTGTGCCTTGGTTGAGAACCCCATGCCCTGTCACTTTGCGGCCTATGTGATTAAACATCATACTGAAGGTAACAACCATTACCATCTCCAAAGCACAGGTTCCCCCCTCCTTTTCTCTTTTTCCCCACTACCCCTTTCCTCTCCTTTCCCCCCCCCCCCCCCCCCCCCCCGCTCCCCACATCCACACCCCAGGTCTTTTCCCTTCCCTCTTTCCTTCACCCCCCTTCCCCCCCTTCCCAAAAATCCCTTTGACACACACACATGTGCACAACCCACATTGTGTTTTTATCACAACCACCTAATCTGGGTTTCTTCTCCCTTTTTTTCTGGTCCCCCTTTTTTTCCCTTCCCCACCTCTGCCCCCCCCTTTTTCCCCCCTCTCTCTCCACAACCTTTCTCACTCATGTATCTTTTCTCCCAACACCCCACAATCCCCTCCCCTCTTTTCTTCACATAATGCTTCACACGGTTTTTGCACTGTAATTTTTGCACACTCCTTCACTCCTTTTTCCCACTTTCCCCACCAGTCCTAGCTTCTCCTTCCATCCCATTTCACATGGTCCCATATTTTCTTTTCCCCCTCACATCCCACCCCTCCTCTCTTTTCCCCTTCCAATTTCTCCCCCTTATTCGCTCCACACCCCCTTATATGTATGAAGCGTGCCATACATATACATTCCCCACCGTTATCCTGCCCCCCTTTTTTCCTTTCTTCCCCTTTCCTTTCTCCTTTTCCTTTCTCTCCTTATCTGCTTTTCTTCTGTCTCCTACCTCTGCAATCCCCATTTTTCTCCAATCCCTCCTTCCTTTCTTTCCCCTTTATTCTCTCTGTAGGAATTTTGTCTCAGAATATTAGGTTTCCATCTCTCTCTTTCTCCTTTCGTATGAGGTTAATCCTGTTCTCTAAGAGTGTGAGTTTAATGATATGAACCACATTCCCAAAGTATATAACAATACTATTCAGAATTTGAAATGAGGGATTTCTTCTTTCTTTTTTATAGAGAGTTCTTCCTCTCCTCATCTGTTCCCCTTTCTATACAAATGTGCCCATAAAAGTTTCCTTGGTATATTCCAGGAGTCCGTTGCTGGTGGTGTCCCACTTGGCTTTCTGCTCCCGTTTCCCCCCCCCTCCCCCCTATCCCCGCCGTGCCCTCCGGGGGCCTCCTGTGGGGTCCCTCTCTGGCGAGTCGACCATAAGTGTAACTCCTTGCAAGCCACATACGGCCTGGATGACTCACCGTGCTTCGATCCTCCGGTAGGAACTGGAATTGGAGGCCACCGGGAATAAACGATGGGATTTTTATAAACACCCATGCAGAGGATTATTCCGTACACTACACCCATACTGGTAACTATACTGATGATAAAAAATGTATAGTGACATGAGTGCAAGTGTACAGTGACACATAATTGAGTAGTTGCTATTACATTGTTTCTTTTTCCCAACAGACAAAAATGCTCTGAGGAAGACCGATATAGACAACAGGTCGAAACGCGTCAGTGTTTTTGTCACACCCCACATAATCACCCCCTCTGATCATATCAGTTGTGGTGCTAGGTGCTATTTGTTGGTTTTAACCACTTCCCGACCGCCCCATGTATATATACGTCAACAGAATGGCACGTACAGGCAGAATCACGTACCTGTACGTGACATTCTTCAGGCGGTTGGGGGGTCCGATCGGCCGGCGGGGACGGTCGGGATCGTGTCAGGAGCGATCCGGGACGAGGGGACGGCCAGTGGTTTCTGGCCACCCCCTCGCGATCGCTCCTGGCCAATGAAAAGCTTCCCCTTCCTGTCTATTGTATAGACAGGAAGGCGGAAGTGATGTCACGCTCGGTGCGCCGGTCTATGTGACCGGAGACGCCGAGCGGTGAACATGTAAAGGTTAGTGCACAACAGTACACTGACACCAGTACAGTTAGGCACATATTCCACCCCCCTGTCACCCCCTGATCACCCCCCAGATCACCCCCTCCCCCCCCAGTCACAGTGTCACTAATTGCAGTGATCATTTATTTACTGATCACTGCATTTAGTGTCAGTGTGACTGTAATAACTGTCAGGGCAGTTAGTTTTAGGTCCAAGGTAGCCCCCTACCCCCCCCCCTAATAAAGGTTTAACCCCCTGATTGCCCCTAGTTAACCCCTTCACCCCCTTTTGCCAGTGTCACTAAGCGATCGGTTTTCTGATCGCTGCATTAGTGTCGCTAGGTAACCATTTTTTTTTTTTTTTTAACCGCCATGTTTATATAGGTTCATAAATAGGTTTATAGGTCAGGTACCCCCATATTACAACCTAAATAAAGGTTTTAACCCCCTGATTGCCCCTAGAGTTAACCCTTTCACCAGTGATCACTGTATAAATGTCACTGGTGACGCTGGTTAGCCAGTTAGTTATTTCGTTATTTAGGTTCCCCGTCAGGTTTTTATATAGCGTCAGGTACCCCCATATATTACCTAATAAAGGTTTTAACCCCCTGATTGCCCCTAGTTAACCCTTTCACCCCCTTTTGCCAGTGTCACTAAGCGATCGTTTTTTCTGATCGCTGCATTAGTGTCGCTAGGTAACCAGTTTTTTTTTTTTTTTTTTACCGCCATGTTTATATAGGTTCATAAATAGGTTTATAGGTCAGGTACCCCCATATTACAACCTAAATAAAGGTTTTAAACCCCCTGATTGCCCCTAGAGTTAACCCTTTCACCAGTGATCACTGTATAAATGTCACTGGTGACGCTGGTCAGCCAGTTAGTTATTTAGGTTCCCCGTCAGGTTTTTATATAGCGTCAGGTACCCCCATATATTACCTAATAAAGGTTTTAACCCCCTGATTGCCCCTAGTTAACCCTTTCACCCCCTTTTGCCAGTGTCACTAAGCGATCGTTTTTCTGATCGCTGCATTAGTGTCGCTAGGTAACCAGTTTTTTTTTGTATTACTGTTACGGGTGACGCTGGTTAGTTAGCTTGTTTTTTATACTGTCAGGGCACCCGCCATTTATTACCCAATAACGGTTTAACCCCCTGATCGCCCGGCGGGTGATATCAATTAGGTTTTAGGGTCTAATAAGGTCTGCGTCGCCCCAGGTTAGTGCCAGTACCGCAAACACCCACGCGCAAAGCATACACCTCCCTTAGTGGCACAGTATCTGAACAGATCAATATCTGATCTGATCAGATCTATACTAGCGTCCCAGCAGTTTAGGGTTCCAAAAAAAACGCATTGTTAGCGGGATCAGCCCAGATACCTGCTAGCACCTGCGTTTTCCCCCTCCGCCCAGCCCAGCCCACCCAAGTGCAGTATCGATCGATCACTGTCACTTACAAAACACTAAGCACACATAACTGCAGCGTTCGCAGAGTCAGGCCTGATCCCTGCGATCGCTAACATTTTTTTTGTGGTAGCGTTTTGATTCAGTCGCTTCAGTCAGGAGCTTTTTTACCTGTGAATCTCAAAAAAAAAAAAAAAAAAAAATAGTTGTCGTTTTATTGTTCTCTCTCTCTCTCTCTCTATTGTTGCTCTTTTTTTACTCCATTCTATTCTGCAATGTTTTATTATGTTTTATCATGCTTGCTTTTCAGGTATGTAATTTTGTTTACTGTGTTTTAGTGTTAAGCATTTTTTTGTTTTCAGGTGCGCCATTCAGTTGCAACGCGGATTTATTTATCTTGACAGCAACAGCGTTTGCTCCCACGATACATAAAGCCGCGACTCCAAAGCTGTAGGAGGTGATTTCACCACCACAGTTAAAAAAAAGAGCATATATGCCGAAGCATGGGGGCAGCAGGGGGGGGGGGAGGTGCGATTGGCTCCTAATGCCACGTACATACGGTCGAAATTCCGACCGTGTGTACACGGCATAACTTTTGCGGGAGGATGCCCCCATGCATCGGCATATATAAATGGTGCATGTATGCCCATCATTAGAAGTGGGTGGATGAAGGGAGGTATTCTAATGGTGGGCACACCCACCAATCAATCTCTTTTTTTCGTTCAGCCAAGAGGCTGCATGAAAAAAAAAAAGATTACAATATATGTCCAGTATGTTGCTGGACTTTGAATGATTATACCAGAATGATGCCTGCAGGTTTAGGTATCATCTTGGTATCATTCTTTTCAGCCAGTGATCGGCTTTCATGTAAAAGCAATTCTAGCGGGTAATTAGCCTCTAGACTGCTTTTACAAGCAGTGGGAGGGAATGTCCCCCCTCCCGGATATAAACCGCGCCATTGGGAAATTGGGAAAGCATTTTATCACACCAATCTTGGTGTGGTCAGATGCTTTGAGGGCAGAGGAAAGATCTAGGGTCTAATAGACCCCAATTTTTTCAAAAAAAGAGTACCTGTCACTGCCTATTGCTATCATAGGGGATATTTACATTCCCTGAGATAACAATAAAAATCATAACAAAGAAAAAAAATGGAAGGAACAGTTTAAAAATAAAATAAAAAAGCTAAATAAATAAAAAAAAAAACAAAAAAAAAAAAAAAAAGCACCCCTGCCCCCCCTTCACTTGCGCAAAGGCGTACACAAGCGTTGGTCTGGCGTCATATGTAAACAGCAATTGCACCATGCATGTGAGGTATCACCGCGAAGGTCAGATCGAGGGCAGTAATTTTAGCAGTAGACCTCCTCCGTGAATCTAATGTGGTATCATGTAAAGGCTTTTAAAGGCTTTTAAAAATGTATGTAGTTTGTCGCCACTGCGTGTTTGTGCGCAATTTTAAAGCATGTCGTGTTTGGTATCCATGTACTCGGCCTAAGATCATATTTTTTATTTCATCAAAAATTTGAGCAATATAGTGTGTTTTAGTGCATTAAAATAAAAAAAAAAGTGTATTTTTTCCACAAAAAATGCGTTTGAAAAATCGCTGCGCAAATACTGTGTGGAAAAAAAAAATGCAACACCCACCATTTTAATCTGTAGGGCCTTTGCTTTAACATTATATATAGTGTTTGGGGGTTCAACGTAATTTTCTTGCAAAAAAAAAATATGTTTTCATGTAAACAAAAAGTGTCAGAAAGGGCTTTATCTTCAAGTGGTTAGAAGAGTGGGTGACGTGTGACATAGGCTTCTAAATGTTGTGCATAAAATGCCAGGACAGTTCAAACCCCCCCCAAATGACCCCATTTTGGAAAGTAGACACCCCAAGCTATTTGATGAGAGCAATGTTGAGCCCATTAAATATTTTTTTTTTTTGTCCCAAGAGATTGAATAATGAAAAAAAAAATATATATATATTTTTTTTACAAAAAGTTGTCACTAAATGATATATTGCTCAAACATGTCATGGGCATATGTGGAAATACAACCCAAAATACATTCTGTTGCTTCTCCTGAGTACGGGGATACCACATGTGTGGGACTTTTTGGGAGCCTAGCTGCGTACGGAACCCCAAAAACCAATCACCGCCTTCAGGCTTTCTAAGGGTGTAATTTTTTTATTTCACTTCTCACTGCCAATCACAGTTTCGGAGGCCATGGAATGCCCAGATGGCATAAAACCCCCCAAAATGACCCCATTTTGGAAAGTAGACACCCCAAGCTATTTGCTGAGAGGTATTGTGAGTATTTTGCAGATCTCGCTTTTTGTCAAAAAGTTTTGAAAATTGAAAAAAAAAAAAAAAAATGTTTTTTTTTACTTTACTTTCTTCATTTTCAAAAACAAATGAGAGCTGTAAAATACTCACCATGCCTCTCAACAAATAGCTTGGGGTGTCTACTTTCCAAAATGGGGTCATTTGGGGGGGTTTTGTGCTATTTTGGCATTTTATGGCCTTCGAAACGGTGATAGGTAGTGAGGAGTGAAATCAAAAATTTGCACCCTTAGAAATCCTGAAGGCGGTGCTTGGGTTTCGGGGCCCCGTACGCGGCTAGGCTCCCAAAAAGTCCCACACATGTGGTATCCCCATACTCAGGAGAAGCAGCAAAATGTATTTTGGGGTGCAATTCCACATATAACTATGGCATGTGTGAGCAATATATCATTTAGTGACAACTTTTTGAAAAAAAAAAAAAATCTTTTTTATTTTTGTCTTTATTCAATCACTTGGGACAAAAAAAAAAAATATTCAATGGGCTCAACATGCCTCTCAGCAAATAGCTTGGGGTGTCTACTTTCCAAAATGGGGTCATTTGGGGGGGTTTTGTACTTCCCTGCCATTTTAGCACCTCAAGAAATGAAATAGGCAGTCATAAATTAAAAGCGGTGTAAATTCCAGAAAATGTACTCTAGTTTGTAGACGCTATAACTTTTGCGCTAACCAATAAAATATCTTTTTTTTTCAAAATTTTCGCTCTTTTTTTTATATCGCAAAAAAAAAATCACAGAGGCAATCAAATACATCAAAAGAAAGCTCTATTTGTGGGAAGAAAAGGACGCAAATTTCGTTTGGTTACAAAATTGCGGGGTGTGGCTTGGCGCGCAGCGTGCATGGACGCTGACTGAGAGAGCTCCGGCGGATCGGGAGGCCCACAGCTGAAATACGGCCACACACCGGGTTGAATATGCCCACATACAACAAAAAAGGGATACACAACCGCTCCCTCAGATCGTCCGGGACCCCAAAAGGGAAACTATCGGCGGCAAGCCTGAACAAATTCCGCTATAGCGGCGAACACAGCAATTCCAAGATGGCGCCGCCGTACGGAGCACGAGGAGAGGAAGACAAGGAGGATGATGAGATCTCCCTCCCTGCATCAGAAGACTCCTCACGAGGTAACGCTACCCATGACCTACCCCTCACATACTCCACAATGACTGAGATAGCAGCAGATATCAAAAACTCATTCTCTGTAGCCATCACTGACCTGAAGACGGAGCTCCTCAGACTCTCTGAGCAGATGGCGGTAAGCGACAGAGCAGGGAAAAGGAGGGATAGAGCCCTGGTGAGACTAGACGATATCACCGATAATCACTCCACTCACATGCTGGAGATGAACCGCCAAATAGAAGATTTGGACAATAGGGGGAGGCGCCACAATATCAGGGTGCGGGGGGTCCCCGAATCGGTCACCCCTGAACAAATTAAACCAGCCCTGTCCTCCATCTTTAACGGTCTGCTCGAACGGCCCGCAGACTCCCCCATAGAATATGACAGAGCCCACAGAGCTCTTAAACCCAAGGCACCTGATGACAACCCACCAAGAGACATTATCTGCTGTCTGCCAAACTACCCCCTGAAGGAAGAGATCCTCCAGAAGGCCAGACTCAACGACCAAGTGACCTTCAATGGCGTGAATGTCCAACTTTTCCAAGACCTCTCCCCAATTACGCTGAAAAACAGGAGAGCACTCAGACCACTTCTAGAAGTATTAAAAGAAAAAAGAATACCCTATAGATGGAAATTCCCCTTCGCTCTCCAAGCAGCCTATAATGGCAAACAATACTTTCTCAGAGTCCCGGACGACTTGCAGAAGTTTTTTGAAAACTTACAGATTGCTCCAATTGACCTGCATGACTGGTACGCAGAATACAAGCTACCACCGTACGTGAATAATATGCCACCTTCATCAGGCCCCTCTCCAGCAAAATCCCCTTACCACCAGGGAAAGATAAAAGGAAATCCCAGCAGACACAACTACAGTTCCCCTTTTGGCAAAGGACCCAGGATGTAATCAACCAACAAGCCAGACATTGAACTCGGAGACCCGCAGAGTAACCCCGCAATCTGTCTACCCCTTGAAAACCAATGCCTTCCACTACATGCAAGGGCATATGTCCCCCACCCTTCCCTCTCCTGATGTCCCCGGTCTTGTGTCCACAGCACTAACGTCTGACAGTAAGCCACCTAAATAAGCACCTCAAACCCAATGCTTGGAAGGCTCATGGGAACAATAGCTTCCCTGCAATTTGCACTCTTCGCCACTAGATGACAGAAGAGCACCTGAATCAGAATAGCAATGAACTTATAGTGCTAATTGATCAGAACCACTCCAATTTCAACGACAATAGCAGATATTCCCCATAGACCCAACTAGGCATGACGACCAGGGGAAGGAATAACCTGCCTAGGGAAAACACAACCAGGGTCTTAAATATACCCCACCTCAGGTTACACAAAGTTCATGGATAACCTTGTTGATTTTCCTCCCCATTTTGCTCTATAGACCTGATGTACCAGTTAATTCCTGATTCAACTCCTCACAGCAAGCTGCCGGAAGACACGAGCTCATGGGCATGGTATACTGGAGCACAGGTCAGTACAACACCTCAACATAAACACCAATGCCCTAATCATATAAAGACCGCATAACCCCAGGGCAAGAATCTACAGTACTAACAGGTTTTTTTTTTGACACACAACCGCACCTATGGAGGTCAAACCTAGAGTACACTTTCCTCCAAGGCACTGGCTTTCTCAGAACACACAACTTCGTGTTATTGATAAGGACACGCAAGCTCCAACAACCCCGAACCAGGGACTTCCTACACCTGGCAACAGATAAATACCTGAAACCAATAAATAGGAAACTCAGTGCTACACTATAATATCACCCCTCTTGCATAATACTCTCGGTTGTCCTCCTTCCTTTTCACCCTATATCTATGGATCATCCCTTTACGCATACGCACCATAACTGAGAAATATTGATGAACTCAACCAAATGCTCAGCCCTTGGCATGTTAGCCAAATGGATAGAAGGCCATCAAGATCACCCACAATACAGACTGTGATTGCTTTAAGTGTGCAACACCCAACACAGGACGACTAACAGTTTATATATAACCACTCAGTTCATATTTGTATTTTTGTTTTACTATGCACAAAGTAAAGCCTTCAGCATTTCTGACCATATACAGCACCATGATCACTGTGAACTGTCGCACTGTTGGGCCTGATGGGTGGCGGACCCTTCACTGAGACGGGCAGCAAGGATCATGACATATGCTGATCTTACGCTGATAAGATATCCACACCAAAGACTCAGGTAGATACAATCTCCCTTGGGACACGAACCAGAGGATATACTGAGGAATAAATGTGCAGTTGGATTATAGGAACTCATATACAACCGTATGGTTTTTCATTTGTATTTCACCTTTGATGTAGTTTAAGTTTTGACTTCAACATTCCTCGGTAAGACAGACCATTATAACCATTGTGAGATGTCACACTGTTGGGCCAGACGAGTACTGGACCCTTCGCTGAGACATATAGCAAAGGCTCTTGATATATGTTATATATGTTACAAAGTTTTAGAATGCTCCATTACAAACTACACATCCTGATGACCTTAGCAGATATCGCCCCCCTTATGACTTGAATACAGGGACACACTAAGGGATACTTATGCAGCAGTACTATGCTACACTCATGCATGTTCTAAACCCGGACCTTATACCACTCATTTTATTTAACACTAGGCCTAAGACACCTTTCATAAAACTTCACATGTGGGCTCTCCCGAGGCGCTCGGTACTCCAGGGAAACCCCACAAACAGTTCCACCTTTCGAGCATCCACGGGTGCGCCTCCCACTAACCCCCCAGAGTCAACCGGCGTTACCCAATAACGTCATTACTGATTCAGATCCAAGCGACCGCTTGCCTGAATCCAGACTCACCACACCACTAACCCACCCTAATCACCTACAACAACTCCAACCTATAACCTAACACACCCCCCCTCTCCCCCACCTCCCTACTTCTCCTTCCCCCCCCCATTTTTTTTTTTTTTTTTTTTTTTTTTATATCCCACCCCCCGACAATGACTTACTCTTTCCTAGGTAAATCGCCGACACTGATATCACACAATATCAACGGCCTCAATATACCAGAAAAAAGATCTAAACTTTTTAGAGAACTTAGAGCGGTGAATCCCCTACTGGTATACCTACAAGAAACACACTTCAAGGGACAAAATATACCCAAAATCACCAATAATCTCTATACTAAAGCATACCACGCAACAAATCCACAAGCCAAAACCAAAGGTGTCTCAATTCTCATAAACAAAAATGCCCCATTTGAACTGACAAGTCAACTCATAGATCCCGAAGGGAGATACATTTTCCTGAAAGGTCACTGGGAGGGCTCTCCCATAACCCTAGCGAACGTGTACTTCCCAAACAAGGCCCATATTACTTTCTGCAACACGATAATCAACGAACTTAAATGGTTCGCTGAAGGATGTATCGTCCTAGGGGGGGATTTCAACATACCATTATCCCCACTCCAAGACACCTCAACAGGACACACTCATGTATCCTACAAAGTCCTGAAACGCATTAAACTTTTACTACACTCCCTCACACTAGTGGACTCATGGAGGACAACACATCCCACTGACAAGGACTTCTCCTACTTTTCGCCCCCTCACAAACGTTACTCGAGAATCGATATGATTTTCATAACACAACGTGACCTGACAAACATTGTTAGGGCGGACATAGGCATTATCACAATATCCGACCACGCACCCACAGCCATCACCCTAAAAATTAACCAATCAAAACGCCCCTCCTTCAACTGGAGATTGAACGCTTCCTTGCTCACTGACCAAAACATCCATGATGACATACATGAATCAATTACTACATACTTTAGAACCAACATCGACTCAGACACGAATCCACTTAATAATTGGGAGGCACACAAAAGCGTAATTAGGGGGGAGTTCATTAAATGGGGAGCCAGAAAGAAAAAAGAAAAGAACAAAACCATTTCAGACCTAACAATTAGAATAGCCCAATTGGAAACGCAACACAAACAATCCCTCATGGCCACAACAGCTGATGAACTTACCCAATGCAGAAGGGAGTTACTGCAAATTTTGCAACTCCAAACACAAAAAGCCCTGTTCTTCCGGAAAAGTGTTTTCTATGAACAAGGAGACAAAAGCGGTAAACAGCTGGCCAGAGCTTTGAGGGATGCCACCATGGCAAACCACATACACGCCATCCGCAACAAAGCAGGCACCCTAGAACACAACTCTGAAAAAATAGCCTCATTATTCCAGGAATTTTATTCTAAACTCTATAACCTACCCCCACAACACAAACCAGCATATATACAGCAAGACAAGGAAAGCCTGATCAAAACCTTTTTGGAAAACAGCAAACTACCCTCCCTATCTACCTTAGACACAGACACGCTGAATACCCCCATAACCCTAACTGAAATTCAAGACGCAATCAAACAACTGAAAACAGGGAAAAGCCCAGGACCAGACGGACTGACTTCCCAATATTATAAGACATTCTCACCCCTACTCTCCAAACCATTACTAGCAACCTTCAACCATTTAGCGTCCCATAAAAATAACTCAGATTCCCTACTTATGGCCCACATAGCAATCATTCCCAAGCCCGACAAAGACCACACAGACTGTGCAAATTTTAGACCGATATCACTCCTCAACATAGACGTCAAATTACTGGCAAAAATCATAGCCAACAGACTAAAACCCCTATTATCCCAAATCATCGGCCCTGAACAGGTAGGCTTCATGCCGGGCAGGGAAGCGAGGGACAATATCACAAAGACCCTGAACTTAATACATTACGCTCACCAACAGAAACTAGAAGGTCTTCTGGTCTCCACAGACGCAGAGAAGGCCTTCGATAGGGTCTCATGGGGGTACATGTTCGCAACCTGCACACATATAGGCCTACACGGCAATATGATGAACTGGATCAGAGCCCTGTATCAAAAACCACAGGCCAGAATCAAAATCAACAATACCCTATCTGACCCAATTCATATACAAAATGGGACGAGACAAGGCTGCCCCCTCTCTCCCCTACTCTTTATCCTCACACTTGAACCACTCATTAGAACGATTAACCAATCACCTGACATAGCTGGGTTCACCATACACAAAAGAGAGTACAAAACAGCTGCATACGCAGACGACCTCCTATTCTTTATCACACGTCCACACACCACACTCCCAAACCTTATTGACATATTCGCGACATATAGCTACATTTCAAATTTTAAAGTAAACCAATCCAAATCCGAAGCCCTGAATCTAAATATACCACCAGACAAACTTAACCGACTCCAAGGGAATTTTAAATTTAAATGGGAACCCGAATCCCTCAAATATTTAGGAATCAGACTAACTCCCCAAATCGACGCCCTATATAAGACAAATTTTACAACTCTACTGACTAATATAACTAAAGACCTCCATAGATGGTCCCCAAAACAGTTTTCATGGTTTGGAAGGGCATCTATTTTAAAAATGACAATACTGCCCAGACTATTATACCTCTTTAACGCACTACCCATACACATCCCCAACACCTTTTTCTCAAAAC
>JAQSEC010004423.1:0-13660 GCA_028564925.1 Lithobates sylvaticus | reverse complement strand
AAGCAATGAGGTCCACAGTCCGAATCTCCACTTCCACACGGACGTGTCACCAAAGATAGCCCTCCACTCGTGGATATAAAAGAGTGCACCGCAATCCTGCAGTGATGGCTCACCCTCCGTGGGTGGTGCGGAGTTTGCCAATGAGAAAAAGTGGAGAGAGGGACCCGATCGTGAAGTATATCAAACAAATTTATTGGTAATAAAAGTAAATGCTTACATGAATAAAAGCAGCGGATCTAATTAGTGTCCACTGTTTTTTCTCTTCACAGTAATGTTTGGTATGTTCTATGATAGGGTGTTGTTTCATGTGTGCATAAAGTCACAATCAACTACGTGAGCGCTATGCGCAATTGCTAAAATGTGACTTAGTTACATCGAACGCCTAGAACCAGTACCGGAGCCATTCATAAGTGGCACAGAGTAATGGTGCAAAAAACGGCCATTGAACTAAAACGCAATGAGGAATATTTCAATACTATTTCACTGGTACATTGGAGAAACGATCCCTGACAATTTGTAGATCGTCATGATGTAGCCCCAATATAGCCTCTTGACACAGTAATCTAATTTATCTCAATCTATGCGTGTATGGTCAGGAAATGGGTAATTTGACCAAATATGCATAAACGGAAGTTAGGTCAAACCTATATATATATATATATATATATATATATATATATATATATATATATATATATATATATATATATATATATATATATATATATATATAAATATAAATGTGAGAATCAAGCAGAGTTCTGCCTCATATTGGTTACTGCATTATCAACAATCCGATGTCCATACTGGCTATACAGTTGTTGGTTAATGTCAATAAAAAAAGGCCATTGAATAACAAAAATAATTATAATTAAACGGTGAGGTCTTCAAAGACATATAATTTCTCTTGAGTCCCCAAAAATCCCATCAATAAGGGATAGAATAATCAGAACAATATATACTACTATGTCAATATTATATCATAAAAATATTGGTAATAAATATTTAAAATAATTTTAAAAATATTTTTAAAATCCTTTTAGCATAGATTAAAATTTGTATGAAAGTAAACATAATGTTAACTATTCCCAAACATGAGGTTTATATGAAACAATATGTGGGATACCTGTATTGCAGATATATGAGAAGATGTATTTTAACCCCATCCTCATAATAGGTATGGTTTTGGATACCGAAAATGTCCTACAGGGCTAGTTGATATTCATACAGTGTGTCAAAACCATACAGATATAATAAACGCAAACATAATATAAAATATATAAACACTATATAAAAAATATATAGAAGTATATATATATATATATATATATCTCTAAAATCCATAAATCTATATAAAATACTCTGCACTATTTAAAAAGGTGTGCTCATGTGTCTATTGCACTAAAGTATCTTGGAGCAGTGAATAGTGCCTCTAGACCTTGTTATCTCTGTATGTGAGTGTCAATATCTTTAAAAATTGCTTAAAAAGCAATTTAAATCGAACTCTACATTCAACCCCTCTGGAACCAAAGTGCGCATAGAATAGATCCACATCGATTCCTTCTGGCTAATCGCCCTTATTTTGTGGCTTCCTCGCCAAGAGGGGTTATAGCGTTCTATCCCCCAGAAGCGCAACTGATTTGGGTCTTTATTGTGCACTAGGGCGAAGTGCCGTGAGACATTATGTTTGGGGCAGCCTTTAATAATTTTCTGAATGTGCTCCTTAATGCGAACTTTTAGCTCCCTTTTCGTTCGCCCTATATATTGTAAGTTGCAGCTACACTGCAGACAGTACACAACTCCCTCTGTCCGACAGCTGATAAAATCTTTGATAGAGTACTTTTCTCCTGTGGTCGTGGCCATGAAATCGGTTCTTTTGCCTTGAAATTTCTGGGCTTACCGGCAGGCATAACAACTTCTGCACGGAAAGAAACCTTTTCCAGAAAAGAACGAGAAACCTTTTTTCGGGGGTGGGTCCACTACGGTCTTAACCACTAGGTCTCTTACTGTCGGTGCCCGTTTGTATATGATCTTCGGTTTTGTTGGGAGGATTGTTTTGAGGTCTTTGTCACTAGTAAGTATGTGCCAGTGTTTCTGAATGATTTTGGCAACATCCTTGTATTGAGCATTAAAATCCAAGATCAAACATGGAGCTTCACTCCAGGTGACAGACTTATTCTTGGGTTTATCCTGTAGCATGTTTAATCTACTCATTTTCTCTACCTGCAAAATTTGTTGTTGGATCCAGGATTCCTCATATCCTTTTTCTTTGAACCTAACACCAATCAACTTTGCTTGTATATTGAAGTCTTCATCTCTGGTACAGTTTCGTCAGATCCGTACCAATTGTCCCTTCGGGATGTTAAATAACCAAGGTTTGAAATGACAGCTATGTAGTGATATATAGCTGTTTGTGTCAACGTTTTTGAAATGCGTTTTAGTAATAATCTTATCCGATTTGATGGAAATATTAAGATCAAAGAAGTCAACAGTGGTGGCGTGGATATTCCACACAAGCTTAATGTTTTTCCATTTTTATTAAGATTGTTTAAAAACTCTTCTAGAGTCTCCTGACTTCCGTTCCAAATGATAATCAAGTCGTCAATATACCTTTTATATAAGACTAATTGGGCAGGCATATTTGGGAGGAAGATTCCGTTTATGCTAATATGCCTGCCCAATTAGTCTTATATAAAAGGTATATTGACGACTTGATTATCATTTGGAACGGAAGTCAGGAGACTCTAGAAGAGTTTTTAAACAATCTTAATAAAAATGGAAAAACATTAAGCTTGTGTGGAATATCCACGCCACCACTGTTGACTTCTTTGATCTTAATATTTCCATCAAATCGGATAAGATTATTACTAAAACGCATTTCAAAAACGTTGACACAAACAGCTATATATCACTACATAGCTGTCATTTCAAACCTTGGTTATTTAACATCCCGAAGGGACAATTGGTACGGATCTGACGAAACTGTACCAGAGATGAAGACTTCAATATACAAGCAAAGTTGATTGGTGTTAGGTTCAAAGAAAAAGGATATGAGGAATCCTGGATCCAACAACAAATTTTGCAGGTAGAGAAAATGAGTAGATTAAACATGCTACAGGATAAACCCAAGAATAAGTCTGTCACCTGGAGTGAAGCTCCATGTTTGATCTTGGATTTTAATGCTCAATACAAGGATGTTGCCAAAATCATTCAGAAACACTGGCACATACTTACTAGTGACAAAGACCTCAAAACAATCCTCCCAACAAAACCGAAGATCATATACAAACGGGCACCGACAGTAAGAGACCTAGTGGTTAAGACCGTAGTGGACCCACCCCCGAAAAAAGGTTTCTCGTTCTTTTCTGGAAAAGGTTTCTTTCCGTGCAGAAGTTGTTATGCCTGCCGGTAAGCCCAGAAATTTCAAGGCAAAAGAACCGATTTCATGGCCACGACCACAGGAGAAAAGTACTCTATCAAAGATTTTATCAGCTGTCGGACAGAGGGAGTTGTGTACTGTCTGCAGTGTAGCTGCAACTTACAATATATAGGGCGAACGAAAAGGGAGCTAAAAGTTCGCATTAAGGAGCACATTCAGAAAATTATTAAAGGCTGCCCCAAACATAATGTCTCACGGCACTTCGCCCTAGTGCACAATAAAGACCCAAATCAGTTGCGCTTCTGGGGGATAGAACGCTATAACCCCTCTTGGCGAGGAAGCCACAAAATAAGGGCGATTAGCCAGAAGGAATCGATGTGGATCTATTCTATGCGCACTTTGGTTCCAGAGGGGTTGAATGTAGAGTTCGATTTAAATTGCTTTTTAAGCAATTTTTAAAGATATTGACACTCACATACAGAGATAACAAGGTCTAGAGGCACTATTCACTGCTCCAAGATACTTTAGTGCAATAGACACATGAGCACACCTTTTTAAATAGTGCAGAGTATTTTATATAGATTTATGGATTTTAGAGATATATATATATATATATATATATATATATATATACTTCTATATATTTTTTATATAGTGTTTATATATTTTATATTATGTTTGCGTTTATTATATCTGTATGGTTTTGACACACTGTATGAATATCAACTAGCCCTGTAGGACATTTTCGGTATCCAAAACCATACCTATTATGAGGATGGGGTTAAAATACATCTTCTCATATATCTGCAATACAGGTATCCCACATATTGTTTCATATAAACCTCATGTTTGGGAATAGTTAACATTATGTTTACTTTCATACAAATTTTAATCTATGCTAAAAGGATTTTAAAAATATTTTTAAAATTATTTTAAATATTTATTACCAATATTTCCATAATTTTTATGATATAATATTGACATAGTAGTATATATTGTTCTGATTATTCTATCCCTTATTGATGGGATTTTTGGGGACTCAAGAGAAATTATATGTCTTTGAAGACCTCACCGTTTAATTATAATTATTTTTGTTATTCAATGGCCTTTTTTATTGACATTAACCAACAACTGTATAGCCAGTATGGACATCGGATTGTTGATAATGCAGTAACTAATATGAGGCAGAACTCTGCTTGATTCTCACATTTATATATATATATATATATTTTTTTTTATGAATTTTTGTTGTCAATTTACTGATTGCCATGTTCACTAACATATATATAGGTTTGACCTAACTTCCGTTTATGCATATTTGGTCAAATTACCCATTTCCTGACTAGGGATGGGCCCGGTGCTCGATGCGAACCCACGTTCGCATCGAGCACCGGGCGTTCGCTCGCTCGGCGAGCCCAGAACTATTTTGGCCGCTCGCATCACATTCGTGTGATGCGAGCGGCCCCGCAATGCATTGCGGCCGGCGCGGCCGGCGCAGTGCATTGCAGGCTGATGATTGGCCAAGCATGCACTGTGACCCCGCATGCTTGGCCAATCACAGCGCCGGAAACTCGAAGAGCCATAATTGGCTACAGGCAGGACGCCTGTAGCCAATTACAGCTCAGGGGCTTTAGTACACGCCCCCTCTTATAAAAGGCCGCCACGCCGTCTGCGCCGGTCACATGCTGTTCCGGCGTAGATAGAGCAGGATCGTTCTGTGTCACTCTGCTGGATTGGAGTTAGATAGATTCATTTAGAAGGATTGATTTAGAAAGAGGGGCTTGTAGTGTGTTCGTGGCAGGCAGGCACTGGCAGCAAACAGAGCTCCTGTATTTTGTTCCCAGAAGCACCTATAGGACTTGTAGTGTGTTCGTGGCAGGCAGGCAGAGCTCCTATATTTTGTTCCCAGAAGCACCTATAGGACTTGTAGTGTGTTCGTGGCAGGCAGGCAGAGCTCCTATATTTTGTTCCCAGAAGCACCTATAGGACTTGTAGTGTGTTCGTGGCAGGCAGGCAGAGCTCCTATATTTTGTTCCCAGAAGCACCTATAGGACTTGAAGTGTGTTAGTCCCATCACACAGAGATCATATATTTTGTTCCCAGAAGCACCTATAGGACTTGAAGTGTGTTAGTCCCATCACACAGAGATCCTCTATTTTCTTTGCAGAAGCACCCATAGGACTTCTAGTGTGTTAGTGGCATCACACAGAGCTCCTATATTGTCTTCTCAGCAGCACCCACAGGACTTCTAGTGTGTTAGTGGCATCACACAGAGCTCCTCTATTTTCTTTGCAGAAGCACCCATAGGACGTCTAGTGTGTTAGTGGCATCACACAGAGCTCCTATATTTTCTTCTCAGCAGCACCCACAGGACTACCGACTACAATGGCGGGAAGACCGCCAAGGGGAGGCAGAGCGTGCAGAGCCAAGAACACAGGGCAGGCAGGCTCTGTTTCTAGTGGACGTGGACGTGGCCGTGGACGTGGTCGTGCATCGTCATCAGCACGTGGCCATGGGACACGCGCGTCTTTGTTTTCGGCAGCTGGACATGTGGAGCCGCATCATGCTGAAGGCTTGGTAGAATGGATGACCAAGCCCTCCTCATCCTCCTCATCCTCTCTCACCCAGGCTCAGGGTACTGGCAGAGCAGCTGCCAACTGTAGTGATCTAATATAATCGTCGTTCCTTCCTCGTAGATGGTATATGGTTATTAAAAGTATTGTCCGCAGCAAAACCCGATTCTCCCAGAGAGAGATTTTATTGACTTCCAAAACAGAACATTCTTACAGACGACAAAATCCAACCGAGTACATGACAAAGAATAGCTTCTCCTAGACCCGTCTTTCTCTAGACTAGCTGACAACCTGCCTGTCTTCTCATATACTGATCTGACACTGGGGGGGGGGGTCAACCAAATGTTTACCATGAATACCCCCCTCAATTCTAATTACCATCAGTAAATACTAGGTTTAAAAGGCTATCCCTCACACACACAACTTGCATAAGATTTACACATCAAAGGGTAACAGATAACATTGTCTTTGATGTGTGCGACTACTGATTAGATTAAGAGATGACACCTGGACACCCTTTTGAGGTGTAGAATAGACTTGAATCCCCAATCTATATTCTTGCATAATGAATTTGTCTTAGAATGCCTAAATAGAATGCCTATACGAACTACATAAAAAACACTACATATATATATATAAACATATATATATATATATATATATATATATATATATATATATATATATATATACATACATATATATATACACACACACATACATATACATACTAGATACAATATACTACATACAACACATATGTATATATACAACACATATGTATATACATATACACACACATATATATATATATATATATATATACATATATATATATATATATATATATATATATATATATATATATATATATATATATATATATATATATATATTATATATATATATATATATACACACACACACACACACATGCATACACATATATATATTAGATATAATATACTACACCAACGCGTACTCAATGGCATCATCAGCCACCCCTTCCCTAGACCCACCATGTCCTCCTGAGGAGTCCCCCGAACTCTTTGAGCACAGTGTTGGGTACATGCTCCAGGAGGATGCCCAACGATTCGAAGGCTCGGATGATGATACCCAGCTTGAGGAAGTCAGTAGTGTGCGCGCAGAGAGAGGGGATGCTGAAGGACAGCAATCTGGCAGTACTGTTCCACCAGCTGCAGCTTACTGCCAGGTTTGCTCTAGTGGTGAAGAGGGAGGGGATGATGAGGTCACTGACTCCACGTGGGTGCCTGAAGGGAGAGAGGATGAGGAGGAGGACGAGGAGGAGGAGGATGCGGCGTCACATGTCCAACGAGGCAGGATGCCCCCTGGAGGCCAGCTAGAGGCCAGCACAGCAACTGTACAACACCGCAGAGCTCCGCCTGTGCAGGGCGCTGCCTCTGCACGTTATCAGAAAAGTTATTTGGTGTGGGCCTTTTTTGAGACGAGTGCATCAGATCGCACCACTGCTATTTGCAATATTTTGTCTCAAGCGTATCTCGCGTGGCCAAAACATCAGCCGCTTGGGCACCACAAGCATGAGCAGACATATGTCGACCTGCCATGCAGCTCGTTGGCAGGCACACATAAAAGACCCACACCAAAGAACTAAGCGGACCTCTCCTTGCTCCTCATCAGCTGGGATCTCCATCCCCACTACACCTTCAGTCCTCTCTGAAAGCTGCTCTGAGAGGACTGAAGGTGTAGAATTAGGTGTGTCACAACCAAGTACTTGCAGTACACCGACGTCCGATTGTAGCAGGCAAATTTCCCTGCCCCAGCTGCTGGACCGTCGAAAGAAGTACACTCCCAGCCATCCACATGCCCAGCGGTTGAATGCTAGCTTGGCTAAATTGCTAGCACTTCAACTGCTGCCTTTTCAGTTGGTAGACTCGGCCCCCTTCCGTGAGTTTGTTCAATGTGCGGTTCCTCAGTGGCAGGTTCCCAAACGCCACTTTTTCTCACGGAAGGCGATTCCGTCTCTCTACCGGCATGTGGAAGGCAATGTCCATGCCTCGCTGGACAGGGCGGTCAGCGGTAAGGTGCATATTACCGCTGACTCATGGTCCAGCAGGCATGGACAGGGACGTTACCTTTCTTTCACGGCCCATTGGGTCACTCTATTGGCAGCTGGGAGGGATGCAGGACAAGGTGCAGTAGTGTTGGAGGTTGTTCCGCCACCACGCCTCCAAAATGCTACTACTGCTACTGGTTGTGACACACCTCTCTCCTCCACCCCCTCCTCTTCTTCTTCCTCCAGTGCTCTGTCCTCGGAACCAGCGGTGCTCCGTAGGCGTACAAGGGGCTACGCAAGTACGCAGGCAAAAAGATGCCATGCCGTGCTTGCGCTGGTGTGTTTGGGGGACAGGAGCCACACTGGGCCAGAGGTTCTGGCAGCTCTGCAGGGGCAGGCCGAGAGGTGGTTGACGCCACGTCAGCTTAAGCCAGGAATGGTCGTTTCTGACAATGGCACCAACCTCCTCTCCGCCCTGCGACAGGGGCAGCTCACCCATGTGCCCTGTATGGCTCACGTCCTCAACCTGGTGGTGCAGCGGTTCTTGGGCAGGTTCCCAGGCTTACAGGATGTCCTGAGGCAGGCCAGGAAAGTCTGTGTGCATTTCTGCCGATCTTATAATGCCAGTGCTCGGCTGACTGAGCTGCAAAAGGAGCTGAACCTGCCCAAGAACCGCCTAATATGTGACATGCCCACCAGGTGGAACTCAACGTTGGCCATGCTGCAGCGACTGCACACGCAGCAGAGGGCCATCAATGAGTACCTTTGCGACTACGGCACCAGGACAGGGTCAGGGGAGCTTGGTTTTTTTCCCCACGTCAGTGGAGCATGATCAGGGATGCATGCACTGTCCTCTCACCATTTGAGGAGGCCACGAGGATGGTGAGCAGTGACAGTGCATGCATCAGTGACACTGTACCTCTTGTCCACCTGTTGGAGCATACGCTGCGTGGGATAATGGACAGGGCACTTGAGGCAGAACAGAGACAGGAAGAGGAGGACTTCCTTGCCTCTCAAGGCCCCCTTTATCCGGACAGTGTTCCTTCTGTCCCACCCATCACACAGGAAGAGGATGAGGAGGAGGAGGAGGAGGAGGAGGAGGAGGATTGTGTGAGCATGGAGGTGGAGCCTGGCACTCAGCATCAGCAGCAGCAGTCTTTTAGGGATGATGTACAGTCCCAACAAACCAGTGGACTTGTACGTGGCTGGGAGGAGGTGGCTGGCGATCATGTCATCCTCAGTGACCCAGAAGACTCCGGACCGAATGCCTCAGCTAACCTACGCTGCATGGCCTCCCTGATCCTGCAAAGCCTGCGGAAGGATCCTCGTGTTCTTCGGATCAAGGAGAGGGACCATTACTTGCTGGCCACTCTCCTTGATCCACGGTACAAGGGTAAGGTTGCGGACCTTATCTTGCCGTCGCAGAGGGAGCAGAGGATGAGAAATCTCAGGGAGGCCTTGCAGAAAGGTCTGTGCAACGCGTTCCCAGAAACTGGGAGGTTACAAACTCCTGGTCCTGGGCGATGAGTTGCTGAGGCTTCGGTCAGTAGCAGAAGGAGCGGTGGGGAAGGTGGACGTCTGACCGATGCGTTTAGACAATTTTTTAGTCCGCAGCCCCAAGGTATGATCGGTTCCAGCAACCATCGCCAGTGCTGCTGGAGGATTTGTCACCGATCCTAGGGTGCGCCTGTCCACCGACTCGGTTGATCGACTGACCTTCATCAAAATGAATCAGTCTTGGATCACCACCAGCTACCAGGCACCTGAAGCGGATATAACGGAATAATTTATAATGTCACATCCCTTCAAGACTGCCTATGCTGATGCTGAGTGACTGTCCTCTTATGTTCACTGACTATCCTCTTCCTCCTCCTTAATGATCCATGCCACCACACCAGTGCCTAAGGCACAATTTTTCAGCCCCTGTATAACAGAGGCGTGTACTTACAATTTTTTTTAAAAATGCTTCCCAACACGTGTGACTGCTGTGCTCCAAGTACAGTATCTGTGAGGGGTTGCAGTGTTGTGGCACCAGCACCAGTGCCTAAGGCACAATTTTTTCAGCCCCTGTTTAACAGGGGCGTGTAAGTACAATTTTTTAAAAAAAAATGCTTCGCAACACGTGTGACTGCTGTGCTCCAAGTACAGTATCTGTGAGGGGTTGCAGTGTTGTGGCACCAGCACCAGTGCCTAAGGCACAATTTTTCAGCCCCTGTTTAACAGGGGCGTGTAATTACAAATCTTGATCTAATAGTTCACAGCAGGGCCCATTCCTGCGCCCACCAAGAGTAACTATGAGGGCCTACAGTCTTGTGGCAACACCGTCCACCACCACCAAAGGCCCAATTTTTCTGCCCTGTTCAACAGGTGCATGCAATTACAAATCTTGATCTAATAACTCACAGCAGGGCCCATTCCTGCGCCCACCAAGAGTAACTGTGAGAGCTTACAGTCTTGTGGCAACACCGTCCACCACCACCACCACCACCACCGCCAAAGGCCCAATTTTTCTGCCTGGTTCAACAGGTGCATGCAAGTACAAATCTTGATCTATTAACTCACAGCAGGGCCCATTCCTGTGCCCACCAGTCTTGTGGCTACACCAACATCTAATAGGGCAAATTTCTGCAGAGTATATACGCCAGGCCCCTACTTTCAAACATCCAACTTACAAACGACTCCTACTTGCAAATGGAAAGAGAAAACAGGAAGTGAGAGGAAATCTACCCCTAGGAAGGGAAATTCTATCCTGTTAGATTTAATTTGGGAAAAAGGTATCTCCTCTCTACTGATACTTTATCACCAATCCTTGTTTCAATTAAAACCCCACTTTTCCAAAAACATTTGTCATTGGGACAGAAAGTGAGGTGACATGTTCTGAACAGATGTGCAAAGACAGGAAATGTTACAGGGGTGATAACCCCTCCCTATGTTCTCCAAAAAGCTTAAAAATAGATTTTTTTGGGATGGAGCTACACTTCATAATGTACCTGTTCAGATTCTACTTAAGAACAAACCTACAGTCCGTCTCTTGTTTGCACCGCCTATATACTGCTGTTCAGAGTATATAGGGTTGTAGGTATAGGGTTTTATTTTGGGTGCGGGGTCCCCCTTAATATCCATACAAGACCCAAAGGGGCTGGGGTGGGGGGGGGGGGTGATGGGGTAGCCATGCCATTTTTCTCAAGGATTTTCAGCCATATGGCGGCCAGGACAAGACATGACATTAAAGCCGCATGTGGTTTTAAATGGCTTCTTTTTTTCCTTTACAAAATGTCATTTTGTGCAAGGACAGTTCTAAACACGGGAAACACATGCCACTTCACAGGCATACTTTAGACACCCCCCCCCCCCCAGGTACCATATTTAAAGGAAAATTTCACTTTTTTTTTTCACTTTATGCATCATTAAAATGACTGCTCCCGAAAAAACGTTAGTTTTTAAAAGTTCTTTTTGCATTGATATATGTCCCCTGGGGCAGGACCCGGGTCCCCAAACCTGTTTTATGACATTAACATGCATATTGGCCGTTGTAATTAGCACTTTTGATTTCGAACGTTCGCGTCCATTATAACGTATAGGGTTCGAAAATTCGCGCGAACTTTCGGTCCGTTCGAAGGTTCTGGTGCGAACCGAACCCGGGGGTGTTCGGCTCATCCCTATTCCTGACCATACACGCATAGATTGAGATAAATTAGATTACTGTGTCAAGAGGCTACATTGGGGCTACATCATGACGATCTACAAAGTGTCAGGGATCGTTTCTCCAATGTACCAGTGAAATATTCCTCATTGCGTTTTAGTTCAATGGCCGTTTTTTGCACCATTACTCTGTGCCACTTATGAATGGCTCCGGTACTGGTTCTAGGCGTTCGATGTAACTAAGTCACATTTTAGCAATTGCGCATAGCGCTCACGTAGTTGATTGTGACTTTATGCACACATGAAACAACACCCTATCATAGAACATACCAAACATTACTGTGAAGAGAAAAAACAGTGGACACTAATTAGATCCGCTGTATAGAGCGCAGTAAGACCACAAAAAAATGGCCGCGCTTTGTTTACATGCGCGGACCACGGCAAAATGGCCGCCACGCAACTTCCGGTTGTCACATATAAAAGACAACCTAAGGCAACCAATCAGCATCCCCTGATGAAGTCACGAGGTCACGTGACGTAACGCGTAGGGATTGGTCAGGATACCGGAAGTGTTGGACACGGAGACCGCGCGTACACTCATCTTGCTGCTTTTATTCATGTAAGCATTTACTTTTATTACCAATAAATTTGTTTGATATACTTCACGATCGGGTCCCTCTCTCCACTTTTTCTCATTGGCAAACTCCGCACCACCCACGGAGGGTGAGCCATCACTGCAGGATTGCGGTGCACTCTTTATATCCACGAGTGGAGGGCTATCTTTGGTGACACGTCCGTGTGGAAGTGGAGATTCGGACTGTGGACCTCATTGCTTGGAGACAGATTGTACTGGGGACCATCCGGGGGAATTGAGAGCTGGAAACTGCCACATTTGGTCTTTTAGATGCCCATATTGATCATAAGAGAGGTGAGAGGCTAGAGAGCACTATTGATGAGCAGGCCCTCACTACCCAGCACCCCTCACTTTTGGAGAAAGAAAGAACCTTTACATATCTGTGTTGTAGAGACTATTACAGTTTTACTTATGGGTGTCACTTTTATCACACCATTTCTTGTATGAACCACTTTGCAGACTTTTTCACTTACCCACCGATTGATTTATTCATTTATTCATCCATTTCTCCTGTGGTTTTTATATTTGATTTGAGATCTAGTGTTTTTATCTGATATATTTTATTTATGTTATTCACTATTGATTGCGTATTTATGAAGTGTTTATATTTATCTTTTATTGCATTTGTATTTATTATTGATTCACTTCACTTAGTGTAATATTAGCCTCTGAGTCACGACTGAGTGACCATTGACTGGTTCTATTATACACTCATATAGCACTTTAAACGTTTGATGCACTTATAGAGCACTTTAATATTTGATGCACTTTAGCGCAAAATCACCTTCTATGTATTTTGATTCACGGGTTTGCGTTTACTCATAGATTTTGCAGCTTATCTTAGGATTTTTTCCACTTATAGCATCAGAGCGCTCACATTTTAGATCACCTTTATTTATTTTTTATTCATCTATTTATAACATCAATAGCATCTAGTTCAACAATCAGCGCAAAGGACACCCACATATATAACTGTGCTGTCTTACCACCAGTTGCTACAGGCAACAGCCCATTTGTAACAACTTTTGCTCTGAAAGAACCTGGGGTTTTCCCAACAGCAGCAAACTTTTCATTAATAGTAACACTTATAGCATTTTTAGCTTTTGCAGGCTGTCCTAGCCCACTGCCAACTTGAGACTGACAGACATTAGACACAATACTTTTAGACATCAACACAGGTTCTGTTTGGACTTTAACTCCTGCAGTCCCACTGTATAGGAAAAAGTCAGTCATTCTCAAGCGTACATTCAGTGGCCCCACTAACTGGGGTCACTCTCACATCATCATGGACAGTCTCGTAACCAGTCCTTTTATACATGAAATCAGCAGTTCCAGCCATCATTTCATTAAAGACAATCTTACCCACCGCAGTAGTTGGGGTCACCATCTTCATTTGA
>JAQSEC010004037.1:0-13683 GCA_028564925.1 Lithobates sylvaticus | reverse complement strand
GGAAACATCGGCGAACTGTTGGAGGGGGTGCGATCAAAGGGGCACAATGGGTCATTTATGGTGGGGGTGTCCTAAAATCAAAAAATGTTGGGAGACTATCCTAAAATACATAAAAGAAATAACAACAATTGAGGTAAAAAATGACCCTTGGGTGGCACTTATGCACGCCACACCCAAAGAAATTAAACAATATAAAGGCTCATTGATACCCCATCTGCTCAATGCGGCCAAAAAGGTAATTCCAAGGAGGTGGAAAGACAAGGAAAGCCCACCCTTATGGGAATGGGTTGACGCAGTGGAGTCCACCTACATGATGGAATGTGTGTTGTACACTGGGGAGGAGGACAGAGAGGCCACGAGGGCTAGATGGGAGAGCTGGAGAAAATTCAAGAGATCTTGGAGTTACAGGGAGGCTTTGCGAGTGCAGCCATGACAACTGAGGATCCCTGGGGGGCGAAACCGAAAAGATATCTAGCCATGGAAAGGCTGACCCCAAGGGCAGAGAAGATACTGGGAGAAAGGACCACCTTATAATAACAAAACAGCGGACGGGGATGGGGAGGGTGGGGGTATGGGAGGGATAGGGGGGAGGGGGGGAGGAAATAAAAATAAAAACCCCCAGGGGGGCTAACTGGAAGAGTGATGGAACAGGATTTGGGATAAAGGAAGCGGAGGGGGAGTGGAGGCTGGGTGGGATCACGGAAGTATACATGTATTTTTGGGCTTTGTAAAATTTTATAGATGCCCGACTCAGGACCTCGATTCCCCCAACCCCAGGGGGGAAAAAAAAAAAAAAAAGAGGGCGAGAATGAAATAATCCACTAATGATGCTAAGACAAATTGGAGGGATGGAGACGCGAGCATAGCTGACACTCACCCACAAATATTCTTTCTGAAGTGGAAAAAAAAAAAAATAAAAAAAAAATAAAAAAATCATATATTTATTTCAGAAATGGAAAAATGGGAAAAGAAACTGCGCTAAGGTAAAAAATGTGCAAAGTATGCAGCTATAAATGCACTTAGATGAATGAGGTCTATATGAGGACCTCTAGGAAGCAGCAACTAAACTGTATCACATAATTACAGAAAACAAAACAATGGAAAATAAAAAAGCTGCGCTAAACCGATGTCAAACAAAATTGAATGGAGAGCGTGATAAGCGTCCACCCAAGCGCCTAATCACATCTGCCAATCTGATGCTGACAAAGCAAAAAGGTGTAAAACAACTTATTAATAATTGCCTTGAGTGTGTATAATGGACATAAAGTCCAAACATGAATATGTACAGCAAAAAACATATAATAGTGCTGACAGTGACTAATGAAAACTCATACAAAATGATAAATATGGTGACTGTGAATAAATGAAAAAAATTAATAGATCAAGTCCAAATTCAAGTGATATCAATAAAAATAAAGTAATGTCCAAATAAACTTAAGTCCATAATTAATACCTTCACTTTATTATTTATTTATTTGGATATTTAAAATACAAAGATACACTTACAATTAGGAAGAGTATGTTAAGCCTTGACACACACGAACAAACCCGACCTCCCTAGACACTTCTACTGCTTGTACGAGGTGACGTCATCGCGTCGCTCTGCCCTACGCGTTTCGTAACAAATTACTTCGTCCCCCCCAAAAAATATTGTACACCATCGGCCACTGGTGATTTCAAAGCCGCATTCAGTGTGAACAGTAGGTTTTAAGTGGTTGTAAACCACAGTCTTGAAATCTGAACGTAGCACACATCTGTAGTGTTTACTTATCTCCAAAGATCCAAGTGTGGTTTCTAACTGGTGCTTTGTTCCTCTGTTATTAGCATGAGTCACTTCTGAGAAGTTTCCCCAACACATGAGATAAATTTGTGATGGGAAGGGAGCTTAGCACACAGCTTGTCTATTCAGAACAAAGCTCTGTATCCTTCCTTCGCTCCCGTTTCCTGTGTGGAGGGGGGTGTGTGCGCCTTTCCTCCAATCAGCTCTCACAGCGTAACTGCAGCTCTCCACCCTCTCCTCTCTGCTCCTTACAGATCTAGAAGGATTTTAACATGATTCTGCCCATTTGAAGGGGTGTAGGGAAGAGAAGACTGCAGATAAACAAGTAAAACTAGTAAGAAGATTTGTTTCATTTCATCTCTGTGTATCACCTGAGACCAGTCACTTCACTGGGTATATAAGAGGGTTTACCATCACTTTAAAGAGCAGAAGCTAGCAGCATTGAAAGTTGTAAACTGCAAGTGTTGGGGTAAGAATTTTAAAGTGGTGTTTCCACCCAAAAAAAAAAAAATAGCTTAAAATTCATAAAATAATAAAAAAATTAAATTATTGGAAAAAAATGTTTTTACTCACCTCTAAATGCCTGTTGCTAGGAGTTCCCTCGTAGTCTGCCTTCTTCAGTGCCCGGGCACTGACATCACTTCACCTCTGCGCAGTCAGTCATCTGGGACACGTGACAGGTCCCAGATGACTGCGCGGCGTATCACGATGCGGGGGACAAGGGGGGGCTTTGTTCTTCCGCATCCCTGGACCCTGGGACAGGTAAGTGTCCGATTATTAAAAGTCAGCAGCTGCAGTATTTGTAGCTGCTGACTTTTACATTTTTTATTTTTAGGGTGCACCCCACTTTAAGAAATAGTTTGCTGGGAATGTTTATTTTGTTGCACTCAGCTATGGTTGCCACCTCATCCCTTTAAACCGGGACATATATTAAGTGAAATCGTGCAAGTTCAGCTGAACTCGAACGGCTTCTTTCCTGCAGCTCAGTGTGAACCTGGGCTCAATGTGTTAAACTAAAAGGATTTTAATACTACTTTAAGCTGGTATTAATATATACAATGCCATAACCCCTAGATACACATATGCAACACATGAATGTTATCATACCACTGCAATACTTAGGATTACTATAACTGCAAGTGTGATTCTTTGGAAAGTATCTTTTCAAAAGTCATGTCATGTAAGTGAACAACTAATTATAGTAATCACAGCTGGTTTAAACTACTTGTAACAGTTTGTGCATAATTCGTACTCAAAAGCATCATTCTGGTGTTACTTGTGAAACAGAACACCTGTTTGTTGTTTAGCATGTGTTTATGCAGATGATTGCTGTTGTCAAAGCACCTTGATGCAGACTAGGCTTGTTTACATTTTTTTCTCCCTGAAGAATTAACAGTGTTCTTTTTATACATTTTCAGCTGATTCTAATTTCAGAAGCTGCTATTCTTTGGGTGAAATGTGCAACAAGCAAGCAATCATTCAAACATAAAATAAGTTGGCAAATACCTGTATATTTATCTTGACTGATGTTAGTATTTAAAAAGTGTCATATAATACACTGTAATAATAAAGGTGAAACAATCTGCTGCAATATGACTTGTGGATTGGATATACATAATATTTTTGTATGAAATATCAATGCCAGTTGGAAGGGCTTGTACGTAAATTAAATTTATTTAATTTTCTCATATATAGAACAGGAAAATGTTGGTTACCTAAGAAAAGATGATATTAAAGTACAACTAAAGGCTCCTTTGTGACAAGTCTGAAATCCAGTAACTATGGGGGTTTACTATGGCGCTTATATGAGATTGCGCAGTACATGATAATAGCGCCCAATTAAGCCAATTAAGACTTCAACTCGGCGGACATGCCTGTCAAATCGACATATGCAGGAATAGTTGAAGTCAATGGGGCTCAAACCTGCAAAATCAAAAGTCCTCATTGAAGGCTCGTATGTAAGTTATTTGCCATAAAAGAGTGTATGGGGACCCGGGTCCTGATTTTAATGATGCTTAAAGTGAAAGAATTGAAATTAAAAATTCCTTTAAATATTGTGTCTGGGGGTCCCCTTAGTCTGCCTGTAAAGTGGCGCATCTTTGCAATGTCTAGAACATTCCGCAGCAATAATTAAATTTCTAAAGAAAAAATATGTAATTTAAACTTGCTTGCGGCTGTAATGTATTGCCAGCTACCAGCAATATAGATTTAAAAAAATGAAAAAACGGCGTGTCGTACCTCAGTCCATACCAGGCCCTTCGGGTCTGGTATAGATTTTGAAGGGGAACCCCATGCCAAAATGTAAAAAAATTACGTATTACCCCCCAAAATTCATACCAGACCCTTATCCAAGCATGCAGCCTGGAGGTCAGGAAAAGGGGGGGAACAAGCGAGCACCCCCCCTCCTGGACCGTACAAGGCCACATGCCCTCAACATGGGGAGGGTGCTTTGGGGTCCCCCCCCAAAGCACCTTGTCCCCATGTTGATGGGTACAAGGGCCTCTTCCTGACAACCCTGGCCAGTGGTTGTCGGGGTCTGCGGGTGGACCCCCAGATTCCTGCCCCCTATGTGAATGAGTATGGGGTACATCGTACCCCTGACCATTCACCAAAAAAGTAGTGTAATGGGACAACAAATAGCCAGATTTGGACCAGTCCTTTATTAAAAATGTTGTCTTCTTCTTCCCCCACTTCTTCCTCCAGTCTTTCTCTGGCTTCTCCTTCCCCATTACTTCCTCTAGTCTTCTTCCTTCGGTCTTCCTCCGGCTTCTTCTCCCCCCCCCCCTTCTTCCTCTGGTCTTCTTTCTCTGCCTTCCGCTCCTTCCGCTGCCGCCACTGACCCACTGAAGATGAAAAAAAACTAACCTCCAATGATGATGCGATGGGGCGGATGATGTGATTCAGAGACCCCGCCCCTTGTGACTTCATCACCTGGGGCAAGTATGTGTCAGTGATAATTGAATAATTCACCAGATCACACATGTAAATTGCCACCATCCCTTGGTAATACATAGAATAAACCTCATAAAATTGGATTTTATGGGCAATTGAATATATATTGTGTACAGTATTCCCAGTGTATAATGTGTAATGAGCGGTGCTGAGTGCTATCTATGTAAAGCCAAACTTTACAGTAGAGTGAAATTTAGTGTATCAAAATAAATTAATAAAGTGATACAAATGACACACTTCTGTGCAATGTAACAACTTAGATTGAAAACAAAATCACCCTGTGACATAAGTGATTGAAAACAATAAATAATTCGGTACACAGAAATAACTGATGTATAAAAAAATTTGAAAAAATAAAGAAAAAGTGCACAACAATAAAAAATATAAAAAATATACAATAAAGTGTCCAATTCAGATGACCCAAAAAAAGTCCACTTCAAATATAGTTCATAATAATATGCCTATATATGGTGACCAGTGAACCACTCAAAGTGATATTCCAAAAAAGATTTTTTTCAGGAACACTCCTCCACCACACTGCCGTGTCTGTGACTTCAATCCCCTTATGTTCACAAACTCACCAGCTGTTTAAGCCTTACACTCTCGTGCTTGGCTGAAAGTGCTTTTTACCCTCTTTATACAGGGGTGATAGGTAGAGACCTCTAGATTCCAATATAGGGATGATTATGTACTTCTCAGGTGGTCCTCTTTAAAAAAACTCCAAATCAGTGGTCTTCTACAGAGAAGAAGGATTCAACTGGACCTTCTGCTCCTTAGCAAGGCCCCATTCACACTTGCAGGCAGTCTGAGTCAGAGTCCAGGGAGATATCCAACGCGTTCAAAAATATTGTTATGATTCTTCTTCAGGGTATAATACCACTTCTGAAAAAACAGCTTCAATTAGTAAAACATTAATACAAATTCCATAGGCGTGCCCACAGGGTGTTCCGGGTGTGCCCAGGCACACCCTAATCATCCCTGTGCTCTGTCTGTGTTTCACACCTTTTGTTTTGTGCTGACTGCTTACAACATGTCCCTGTGTAACTCAGTCACCAACACTGCCTGAGGTCGGGTCTGCTGTGTGCTGCGAGTGGGAGGATTGATCAGGGATCATCAACAGAAGAGTCACTGTGGAGAGATAGGAGCTGCCAATTAGCCGACAGCTGAGGGGCCAGCTCAGAGAAGGAAGGGCTGGGCCCAGCCATGACACAGGACAGGTAGATGTGTCTCATCTCTGCTTCCTTTCACCACTCTGCATATCATAGATAAGAAAAGGGTACAGCGGTGGAGATGAGCAGGACGGTACAGCAGGGAGGAAAATGAGCAGGGGGAGTTCAGAAGTGGGACAGATGAGCAGGAGGGTACAGCGGTGGGGCAGATGTGCAGGGAGGTACAGTGGTGGAAGAGATGAGAAGGGGGTACAGCAGTGGGACAGAAGAGCAGGGGGTACAGTTTTGGGGCAGATGAACAGGGGGTTCACTGTTGGGTCAGATGGGCAGAGGGGTTCACTGTTGGGCCAGATGAGCAGGGGGGTTCAGTAATGGGTCTGATGAGAAGGGGGTTCAGTGGTGGGACAGAAAAGCAGGGGGATAGAGCAGAAGGGTAGATGTAAAAGGAGGTGTATTGGTGGGGCAGAAGAGAGCGGGGGGAATAGAGGTGGGGCAGAAGAGAAGGGGTACAGAGGTGAGATAGATGTGCAGGAGGTACATTGGTGGGGCAGTTGAGAAAATGGGTTACAGTGGTGCGGCAGATAAGCAGATGGGTTCAGTGTTAGGACAGATGAGAAGGTGATTCAGTAGTAAAACAAAAGAGCATGGGGGTACGGTGGTGGAGCAGATGTGCAGGGAGGTACAGTGGTGGGACAGAAGAGCAAGGGGGTACAGTGGTGGGGCAGATGTTCAGGAGGTACAGTGGTGGGAGGGATGAGAAGGGGGTTCAGCGGTGGGACAGAAAAGCAGGGGAGTACAGTGATGGGGCAGATGGCCAGGGGGTTACAGTGGTGGGACAGATGAGCAGGAGGGTTCAGTGTTGGGACAGATGAGAAGGGGGTTACAGTGGTGGGAAAGATGAGCAGGGGGGTTTAGTGTTGGGGCAGAGGGGAAAGGAGGTACATTGGTGGGACAGATGAGTGGTGGTTACATCGGTGGGGCAGATGAGCAGGGGAGTACAGAAGTGGGGCTGATGTGCAAATGAGGTGCAGAGGAGAAAGGAGGTACATTGGTGGAACACATGAGCAGGGGGTTACAGTGGTGGGACAGATGTGAAGAAGGTACAGTGGTGGGGCAGATGAGAAAGTGGGTTACAGTGGTGGGGCAGATGAGCAGATAAGTTCAGTGTTAGGACAGATGAGCAGATGGTTCAGCGGTGAGACAGAAGAGCATGTGGGTATGGCGGTGGAACAGATGTGTAGGGAGGTACAGTGGGGGGGGCAGGTGAGAAAGGGGAACATTGGTGGGGCAGATGAGCAGGGGGTTACAGTGGTGGGACAGAAGAGCAGAGGGTTACAGTGGTGGGACAGAAGAGCAGGGTGGTACAGTGGTGGGACATAAGAGCAGGGTGGTACAGTGGTGGGACAGAAGAGCCGGGTGGTACAGTGGTGGGACAGATGAGCAGGGGGTACAGAAGTGGGGCAGATGTGAAGGGGGTTACAGTGGTGGGGCAGATGTGAAAGGGGGTACAGTGGTGGAGTTTGCTTGCCAAAATGTTGTACATTTTTTGGTGTTTCCACTGTCCTGGTGCTCCACGGCCTCCAAAAATGTGATAGATAGCCAGGAAATTAGTATTCCCAAAGGTGCTCCTTGGATTATGTGCCCCTCTATGTAGCTAGGCTGTGAAAATGTTTTAGACATGTGGTATTCCCATACTTGGGAGGTGTAGCAGAATGTGTTTTGGGGTGTAATTCAAAGTATGCCTATGCAGTGCGTTTGAAATAATGGAAAATTGTATCAAATACTTACCGTAATTTTCCTTTCCTGACACCAATACATGGCAGCATACATATGATATAGCCCCGCCCCAATATCCACCCACAGGACACATTTACCTCTATAAAAGTCTGACTGAGAGTTACCTCCCCCATTCTCCGTATAAAGCACAAAGATCAGAGGGAGGGTTCGTATGCTGCCATGTATTGGCGTCAGGAAAGGAAAATTACGGTAAGTATTTGATACAATTTTCCATTTTCCTGACGCCAAACATGGCAGCATACATATGATACATAATGAGCTTTTAAGAGGGAAGGTTTAATGCTCAAATCTTTATTTGACAATAGACATAAAAGCGTGGATGGGTTTTCCTCCCAAACCCTACTGTAGTAAGAGCTGCTGGATCCACCCTGTAGTGTTTTAAGAACGTATGATGTGATGACCAGCTAGCCTCTTTGCAGACTGTCTCCAAAGACAATTCTGCACATGCCGCCCAAGAAGACATCGCCCTGGTTGAGTGAGCTCTAACCACCTCTGGAAGATCCTTCCCGGCCACTCTATATGCCCGGTGAATATTTTTTACCATCCAGGCCGAGATGGTTCTGGCCGAGGCCTCCTTCCCATTAAATTTTCATGATGATGAAAAAGTCTGTCAGAACGTCTGAATGTAGAAGTAGCCTGGAGATAGGCTTTGAGGACTTTTGGAATATCCAACTCGTGTAGATCAGCATCTGATTCCGCTGGGAAGGTTGGAAGCACTCATTCACTGGAGAGATGAAATATCGGTGCCACTTTTGGGACAAAATGATCCAATGGTCTCAGCACAACCCTGTCTGGGAAGAACATATGGGAATAAGGTTCTGCTGCCCCCAATTCTTGGAGTTCGACACCCTTCCCCCTGCAGTTATGGCTAATAGGAAAGCCGTTTTTAAGGTGATATCCCATAATGAACAGTCTTCTGTCGGAGTACGAGGAGGGTTTGCTAAAAAATTGATGACTACTGCCAGGTCCCATTGAGGGAACCAATTTCTCTTAGGAGGGCATAGTCTAAGTACCGCTCTCATGAAGTGCTCCACCAGGGGGTTTGCTGCCCATTTCTTTTGGGTAAAAGCCAAGATGGCTGAAATTTGCACCTTAAGCGAACTGAGCCCCAAATCCAATCCAAATTGCAGGAAAGACAGGATTTCAGATACATTTGGGTCACTAGGGTCAAACTGACGTCCAGCTGCAAAGCTTGTGAACCTATTCCATATTCTGGAGTAAATGGCATTGGTTGACCCCTTTCTGGAATGCTGTAAAGTTCTAACACTCTCTGGAGAACAGTCTAAAGCCAGTCGTGATGGTTGCGGATGTAGGGTATCTCCTTCAGACAGGAGATGAGGAGACTCCGGCAGAGTGATCGGTGTGCACATGCTGAGATCCATTGCCAGAGAGTCCCATGGTCTGTGAGGCCAGTAAGGAAATACTGTGATGACTGTCAAATTCTGTCAATAATCTCCTCAGGAATTTCAGGATTAAAGAAATTGGAGGGAAGGCATAGGCCAGTTGCCCAACCCAAGGATGGGTGAAGGCATCCGTCCCCTCTGCTAATGAATGAGGGTATCGTGAGAGGAACCGGCTCACCTTGCAGATGGTTGATGAGGCAAAATTATCCATCTTGCGGACACCCCCACTCATGGATGATCTGTTTGAACACTTCGGGGTGAAGGGACCATTAGTTGGGGTCCATGAATTGTCTGGATAGGCGATCTGCTTCCAAGTTCTGACAGCCTGGAAGATATATGGCCCTCAAAGGAGATATTGTTGTGCCAATGTCATGATTGTTTCCACCTCTCTCAAGAGGGATTGGCTGTGCGTCTCGCCTTGTCGCTGTATGTAGGACACTGCTGCCGTGTTGTCCAGATGGAGCAGGACTGGGCAACCCTGTATGTAATATAAAAGAAAAAATGTGCAGCGCAAAAAGTGAAATTAAGATAAAATAACATAACATAAAAGTTCATATCCAACAACTGATGCAAAGTGATGTGGATGAGAACACCCAGTGACTGTCAATCATCAATCGAATATTGCAGTGATAAATCCTCCACCATACGAATAAAATACTCTTACCAGATGTGATAAGTAAAAACGCATGGACCCAATGAGGGATAAAACGTGAGACACTGATCTGGCCAATCCGAGACTCAATCTGGAGCTGTATGCTGATCAGGAACGATCCAAGATGTCCTTAGGTTGAAGATGCAGCTTCAAACAGGATGTAGTCATACAAGTGTGATGCCCAGAAAAAAGAGAGGAATGCGATCTAAGTGCACACTGTCATCTTCATTTATTTAAAAAATGTAGCAAAATTAAACAGGAACATTCTCTCATAAGAGCAGCGCACTGAAAGTGTATACTAGAAATAGCCAGTCTCTGAAGCTCCAAGAGCGCAAAGAGATACACTGAAGAGCAGTGGAAATAAACAAAAAAGATTTGCCAAAACAGACAAAAAACTTTGTAGTATAAATACACAGCACAGTGTGCGGCCACTGTATGCAGTGATGAGACGCGGGTGACACGGTAACTCCTCCCCCTTACGTACGTTATGTCTCCAGGACTTCATCAGCGCTGACGAAGTCCTGGAGACGTAACGTACGTACAGGGGAGGAGTTACCGCGTCACCCGCGTCTCATCACTGCATACAGTGGCCGCACACAGTGCTGTGTATTTATACTACAAAGTTTTTTGTCTAAAAATTTTCAGAGCTCACCAGACTGGAGTGTTCTTCTAAGGTTTTGCATAGATAATGTACAATCATCCCAGATTAATATACGGTAAAAAATTATTGGAGATTTGGGACTATCTATGGTACATACAAAAAAGAAAATAATTTCATAGAGGTATGATAAAATATCTTGTTTTATTAACATAAAAATAAAGAAAAAAGAAAAAAGTATACACTATTAGACTCTATGTACATCAGAATGTGAATTATAGGGTTCAAAGGTGCTACATACAATTCCTAGTGGAACACCTATATTGTCATACATTCAAAATACACAGGTCATAATACTTGTCCAAACGCTCGACATGTTTCGCCTATAGAGGCTTCATCAGGAGACAAGGATAAGATATGTTTGTAGATGGACGAGGATTTTTGAAAGTTATTCCGTATTCTATGGTATGTATACAAAACAACATATTAGTTAATGTACATAAAAAGAAAAAACAGTTTAACAACCATTGAGGCGTTATATATGCTGCATAGGATATGCGATGACCAGGATGTCTAGTGAAGTCTGATTACATATGCATGACTCCCTACCTCCAATGTCATAGGGGTTCTGAACATGGTCAGGCTTCTGAATAGAGGTGCCGATGGTTGCACTGGAGCACCCCCCAGGGGACCCACACAGGGACGTACCCAGCGAACACCACCAGAAAACGTGGCTGGGAAATTGTCGGGGAGATTGAGATCCTGTTCTTTTTCCAAAAAATGTTTATAGGGCCTGTGGGGTACAAATGTACTTATTGACCACAATTGTATTCACATAAACCATAATCATGCATGCGGTAGGCAAATAGTGCGACCATGCCCAATATTAATTGTCGGACTATACCTACCTCTACGAAAGCTTGTAAAAATATGTATTTATGAGAGGCTCGGGTCGGTCAGCCCCCTAGACAGCAAGAACCGAATGGGGGAAGACGGGCGGGAACTTCTGGATCAACTTCTGAAAGATAGCAAAGCAAACAAAAAGAGACCCCAATAAAGATGCATGGGAACCATATCCAATACATTTTACGGATCCCCACAAGATGGAGGGGGGTGTAGTCCCCTACCTTATCATGAGGTATATATGGCATCAGAGCATATCAAATTTGATGGCTGGTCAACCCATATACTGCCCCTCAACAGGGGCTAGGTAAGATATCCAGTGCCTATAGAAAGGACATTAAGAACAATTGTAATGGTTTCCTATAATCGAGATTATGGTGGGCAAAATGTCCACCGATTAAAGGATTTAGTTAAGTCAAACTACCTGTTTTGGATCGTTCCCAGAGCGTCCCGAGCCTCACGTCCACCTCAGTCTGACACAGCGTCAGACTGGGTTTAAATGGTCTCCCCCGTGGCGCCAAATGCGCACGGCGTGTGACGTCACGCCGTGCTGACGTCACGCGGACGTAGTACGGAGGTCAGACAGCGCCTAGCCCAGCACAGGTGACCGGAGTGTTCTTGTGAGGAACACCTTCCGGTACACAGTTCAAGTGGGGCTGACCTGACATGCCCTGCTGACAGCAGCCCAAACTGCGCTGCCAGCTATTAGGGCATGACAGTGTCCCTCTGGATGGAAAACTCAAACCCAGTGGCCGGGTCAAGGCTGGCGACCGATCCCCGACCCGGAAGCGTGGCGGGCAGAGAACCACCCTAGGGTGGACATAATCAACCGCGCCACGCCACCGGAACGGTCCGTACAATTCCCCAAAACCCTGGGGTAATCGCTGTATGGGGCACCCCCCATGCATTGTCCCCTGAGGCCCGCGCCAGCGCAAGGTCCATCGGGACCGATGAAAGCTTGTAGGTAAAAAGGAAGAAAATAATAAAAATAAAAAGAAAGGAAAAAAAAAAAAAAGGGAAATATGAAAACGGAATAAAAGGAACACCCTGCATACACATATCCACTGCAGCACATAATTCTTATATTTCTATTGTAAAATTATTATTATACATATAGTTTTTTAGCTCAAAAATATGTTTACAAAGCAATAGACATATCAGTTCACACTCTCAACCCCACGTAGGGGGGGGACAGCATAATATTACATGAGCAAGCACGTCTCAGCACACACAGACTGGGGCCATGTTTTGGCCCTAGGTGGCTCACGTATAAGGCCTATCGGTGCTCTATTACTCATACTGGTGGGGAGAGGAGGGGGGGGGAGGGGGGGAAAAAAGAACGGGAGAAGTGAGAAGTGAAGGGATGGGGAAGGGAGGGAAAAGGGATAGAGGGAGAGGGAAGGAAGGAAAGGAAAGGGACGGACTGAGGGACCACAGCTGACAGAGAAGTGAAAAGCCGAAGGTGAAGCTTGAGAAGCCACACATTTAAAGGAAAGGTTTAAAACTGATTCCTTCGTTGAGGCCCGGGTACCGGGTGGCCCTCAACAAATAGATCCATCTAGTTTCGATCTGTAAAAGTTTCTTGTCTAGATCACCCCCTCGTTCCTGTTGGGGGAGGTGCTCAAGGCTATAGAAACCAATAAATTTAAGATCAAAATTATGATATAAGCCTACATGACGGCTAATCGGTGTCTCCATTTTGCGTTTGCAAATTAGTGATACATGATCTCTCATACGGCAAAATAGGGGGCATTTTGTTTTTCCCACATAGAATGCTCCACATAGGCATTTCATCAAATATACTGATCCTACTGATTGGCAGTTAGTGCGATGTTTTGGAGTCCATGTTCTACCATCTGGCAGATCTATATTTTTGCCCTCCAAAATGAAGCGGCAAAATTTACATTTGCCACATTTAAATGTGCCCGGGACTTGTTTCTTATTATTCTGATCACTTGAATAGTGACTACTTACCAAAGTGTCACGTAGTGAACGTGACCTTTTGTATGTAATCTCTGGATATGGTTTGATGTGCTTGGATATTTTTTCATCAGTGGACAATAAATACCAAAATTTTTTATATATGTTGCGTACCTTTTTGTGTTGTCGATTGTATTTGGTAACAACTCTTGTGCTCTCCTGGGTCTTAGCCCGTCTAGGTTTGTATAGTAGGAGTTGTCTATTCATATCCACTACCTGATTATAGGCTTTCCTGAGGCATGTTTTACTGTATCCTCGTAGTAAGAGGCGTTCGCGCAGAAGATTCGCCTCTCGTTGAAAATCATCGAGATGCGTGCAATTTCGCTTTATCCTTAGAAATTGGCTATAAGGGATGCTTTTGATTAATTTCTCCGGGTGAGAGCTGCTAGCATGCAGCATACTGTTGCCTGCTGAGGCTTTTCTATAGAGGGTAGAGCACAGTGTTCCAT
>JAQSEC010003101.1:0-13655 GCA_028564925.1 Lithobates sylvaticus | reverse complement strand
CACAACATTGCTCCAGACCCTGCTCTGGCTATCTTAAATTACACTGCACAGGACTATACCAAGGCGCAATTACGCCTCCTGTTGCAACTCACTACAGCCGCTAAGCAGACTATAGCAAGAAATTGGAAGACCCCTAATCTCAGCATTACCGAAGTCAAGAATAGAGTTACCCGTGCAATGATACACAGCAAAATAGAGGCCAAGGTTCTAGATAGAACCCCTCGCCACCTTAAGATCTGGCGCCCCTGGACGGAACACTTTCTACCCCGCGACTTTGACAGACTTCTTTTAGAACCTTAATCTGCACTCTGACCTTTCTCGCAACCAGTGCAAAGTCACTGGTTTCCGGGAGCCACTCGACCAAACTCAAACTCAAGCTTAAGTCCTTTTTTCCTCTTCTTCTCTCCTTTCTACCAACCCCCCCCTTTTTCTTCTATTCTATTTACTCCCCTCTAACTATCCACTCTCCTCCTCTTACTTCTTACTATCCCCTCAACAATTCTCTCTCTTTCTCTTTTTACCTCTCCACCTCCCTCTCCCCTACCTGGAATCTTGAATAGGGCGTGGACGAATCCGCACCCTAAGCGCTACCACTGTTACCACGTTCTTTTATTGCAGAGCACCTCATGCCCAATGTATGTATGTGTATGTTGGGGCCTGGCCCCAGTTACAGTTACGGTTTACTCTTGACTCTGATAAACTCTAACTATATATAGATATACCCTTCCACTTGCCTCAGAAAATTGCCGTCATGTTTGTACCGCATTGTCACATGCTCTGTATGTCATTTGGATCTGTTCGTATGCTATTTGTAACAGTAAAAATTACTTTCGTTTTCTTGATGTTACTGTAAACCTGTTTTCAATAAAAAAAATTGAAAAGAAGAAATTAATACAATACATTAGCAAACAAACATACATAGAGTGTGATATTAAAGGATAAAACTTCCCCGAATATAGTACTTCTGCAGGACTTGAATTATGGCAGAACAGGTCTCTGGAGTAATGATTCCCAGAGCCTGGGGGGAGATCCCAGTCGTGAACTTGAGGTCATGGAGACTTCTCCCCAACGCCAAGTACCACAAGGTGGCGATGAGCCTTTGCTGGGGAGAGATGGCTTGCCGCATGCTGGTGTCCTGCTTCGTAATATAAGGGGACAGCAAAGCCAATAGACGGTGAAAGATGGGGTCTGTCATCAGGAGATAACTCCTGAAATCATCAGGATTATTCTCCTGGAGCTCCCGCAGCAAAGGCATATGATGGAATTGGTCACGATTAAGCAACCAATTCTTGGTCCAAGAACTCCTCCTCCCCCTGTTCATGGACTGGGCATGGGTCAAAGCAATAACTCCAAGCCCAACAACAGCACAATCTCTCCGACAAGAAAGCCACATGGCTAGTAAATGAGTGGCTGCTCAGAACGAACTGAAAGAACGCACTTAAAATCAGAAAGGCCCTGACAAGCATGACTTGAAAATCAGAAACGACCAGACAAGCACGCACTGAAAATCAGGAGCAAGCTATAAATAGAACGCACTGAAAAACAGAAACGACCTGACAAGCATGCACTGAAAAACAGATAAGCACAACCTGAAAAGCAGAAACTAACTAAAAAGCATGAGGCTGAAAAGCGCGAATCGTCACTCACCAAATTTCTACTAACACGAGATAAACACGAGATTAGCAGAAGGAGCCCAAAGGGTGGCGCATGACTATTGAACTTCCTTTTTATTGGCTCGTTATACGTCTTGTACGTCACTATGTTCATAATTGTTGGCCAACATATGTGTGACCGTGTGTATGCAAGACAAGTTGAAGCCAACACCCTTCGAACAAAATTCCACGGTTTTGTTGTCAGAAAGACTGATCGTGTGTACGAGGCTTTAGTTAAACGCCCATGGAGCCTCCATCCTCCCAGCTCCCTTCTCCCTTTATACCACAGCTAAATCAGTCCTCCTCAGAGCCTACCTCTGATGCAGGAACATTTTCCTACCAGTGACACCATAGATGCAGGGACATTAGGGCATTTTTACTGCTATTTAAACCACAGATGCAGGACATTTTTTTTTCATTTCAGTGACACCACTGATGCAGGGACATTTTTTCATCGATGCAAGGACATTTTTAAATTTCAGTAACACCACTGGTGCAAGGGCATTTTTCCTTCCAGTAACACCGCCAATGCAGGGACAATTTTCCTTCCAGTGAAACCATAGCTACATAAGGGAAGGTACGGGGATAGTGGTGACTTAATTTCCCAAATATGGATATGGCTTTGCTTAAAAAGGGGTGGAGTTTCCCTGTAATGTCAGTTAGGGATGCCACAGGTGCCACAGGTGCAAGCACAGCAGTGGTGGAAATACTGCTTCTATATTTGACTTTCATCTGCCACTGAACAGGGTGCTGAAAGGATATAGTTTGGATGTTTGTCAGAATGCCTGAACAGCCAAAGTCCGACCTGACCTTTTTTCCCTCACACCGATGCCAGGGTATTTTTTTTTTTTTGTCACTATTAGTCCCATATTTTGCTACAGGGTACGACTATTGACTATTGAATTCATATGTTACATATATTTCAGTGGGGAAAGCTGCGTTCACCTCCAATAACCCCACCCCTACTCCCCTGGGGATGGAATTTGGCATCTTTGCCCTGGTACTGGGTGACCTTTTCCTGAAACTGACTACAGTCATGTATTTGGTAGGCCAGCTTAAGCTAATGTCCAGGTACAGACTAAAAATAAGTCATATGGCTTTAATGTAGCTTATAGACAGCTTTCTGGAAAAAGTGTGAACACAAAGGTGAAGAAACATAGACCCCTTTCACACTGGAGGCGTTTTTCAGGTGCTTTAGCGCTAAAAATAGCGCCTGTAAAGTGCCTGAAAAAAGTCTCATCTGCAATCCCAGTGTGAATGCCCGAGAGCTTTCCCACTGGGGCGCTGCGCTGGCAGGACGTAAAAAAAAGTCCTTCTTTGGACAGCTTCTTTGAGGTGCTTTAGGAGCGATGTATACTCCTAAAGCGCCCCTGCCTATTGAAATGGGGTAAGTGCCAGACCAAAAAAAACACCAGCCGCCACTGGTAGCGCAACTGATGTCTACATAAACCTGCTCTCCCTACACTGCACTATTTATATGGGGTATTTATATGGGGTGTGTACAGGAGTGATGGGGTGCTAACAAGATGCCTATATGATGGTATGGGAAGGTGATAGGTACTCTTTAATATGTGTAATGCTTGTCGCTTCTGGGTTCATTAGTCACAGGATGGATCGAGGAATGAGTTCCTTTGGCTTTTACTGGGGAAGCAGTTTCCCACAGAATGTGTTTTGGGGTGTAGTTGCAAGTATGCATATGCTGTGTGAGAGAAATAACCCGTTAATATGATCATTTTGTGGGAAAAAAAAGAAGAAAAAATCTTCATTTTGCAAACAATTGTGTGAAAAAATTACAACTTCAAAAAATTCACCATGCCTCTTACTAAATACCTTGGAATGTCTACTTTCCAAAAATGGGTCATTTGGGGGATATTTGTACTTTCCTGGCTTGAGATAGCAGGAATACAAGGTTAGAAAATCGACTGCTTGCTCGACCTCTGACCAACGAAACATTGTTCGTTGGTCGAAATCGTTGGCAACATTAATCAATCAAAAAAATCTTTAAAAGAGCAATCGATTTCATACATAGTGTTGATGTCCCACATCTTACAGATTACAGTACTGTATACAAAAAATACACATCCCATTTGTCCCTAGTGGTCTGCCCAGTGCCCTGCATGTAATTTTATATAATAAAAATATTTTTTTTCTGCCTGGAAACTGGAGATTGTCTATAGCAACCAAAAAGTGTCCCTTTATGTCAAAAGTGGTTTTAGACCAGCTAGAAAACACAGATAAAAAATTAGAATCACAATTTATCATCAAACAATAAATTTAATGACAGCGACTATTCTGCAACTGAGCAAATTTCAGTGTTTTTGATTTGATTACATTATTGAATCATTTTTATATATATTTTTATTATATTATAATTCATGATTTTGTGTTTCAAACTTTATCATACCCGGGATGTCTACTAGACTCTGGTTCGGACAGATTTAAGTGAGTTATTCATAAGAATTGCATGCCTACAATATAAAAACGCCAAATTTCCATGCAAAATAATTGTACCGCTTTCAGCACTAAATTCCAGACAGAATTATACCGCCAGGGAGGTTAAAGTACTTTTAGGATTATATAGTCCATTTTGTGGGAGGATTGTGCTTGTGTAGGGTGCAGTGTGTCTCCCTTTGTGGCTGTTTTATGAGAAGTACCTTTTTTACAGCACCTCTGGGTGCTCATGTGACCTGCCTGAGCTCTTCTTCTCCGCTCCGAGATTCCCACTGATGCCAGCCCGCTCCGAGCACTGCAGAGGGAGGGGCCGCAGACGTCAGCCCGAAGCAGAGGAAAAGAAGGAAGAGCCGATATCTCCGCTGTCAGCCAGCTCCGAGCACTGAAGAGGGAGGGGCTGTCAGCCAGGAGGAGAGGATAAGACCTCCGGTGGGTCAGCGGCGACTGTGGATGAGGTATTTTGCATGATGGCTGCGGGGGGGGGGGGGGGGGTGACGACACACTGCGCCTTATGCCAGTGTGGTCGTTTTACAAAGCTGATTCCACTTTTTTAAATGAACTTTACTAGGGCTTATTTTTGGCGCAGGGCTTATTTTAGGGGAAACTAATTCGCTAAACTTTATAACAGAAATGAAGAAAAATGCATTTCTTTACAACATTTCCAGTCTTTTTTCATAGAAAATAAATAAAAAACCCAGTGGTGATTAAATGCCACCAAAAGAAAACTCTATTTGTGTGAAAAAAAGGACAACAATTTCATATGAGTACAGAGTTGCATGACACTTGACACCCTTTCCTACTCAACTTGGGAAAAAAAAATGTTTTCATTGCAGTCTGTTCTATTGTACTCCCATTTCCTTAGTGAAAAGCTTATCAATGGGGCCACAGACAATAATAATAACCCAATAAAAAAATTTATCAATCTACTTGAAACTTTTTTTTATTATTATCTGTGTCTCCTTTTAGGATATTTCCTGACACCTATAACCTGCACAGGAATTAAGGAGAAACCTTCCTACTGGGGACACATACATCAATAAAAGTCTGGTAGATGTTGTAACCCTTCCCTATTCCCAAACTAGCAAATCAATTTTGTTTGAAGTTGCACTTTAATCCAGACACTGATGGGCTTGGTGGAAACTTGCTATTGAAACTAATTAGTTAATGATTGTGTGTTCCAGAGCTCTTTTGTTAGTGACAGGAATCTTTGAAAGCTATATTTGAAAACATTATCAAAGTACGGGAAAGCAAAGTGCCTATGTTGCACATAAAAAAAACAACAATATCCCAGATGTCATTTTTCAAATACCTATAAGAAAATCCTTTTGGCTGATGTCGGAGATGGAGACCATTTTTTGGAAACCACATTCACCCTGAATATGTTCTGCTGTGTAGAATACTGTTGATTATTCCTCAGCCAGAGGCAGCCACTTTTGCAATGATTTATGGAACACTTTTTTGTCTGTAGCAATCACTCATAATTAGGATCATCAATTAAAGCTGACGCGTACTCTGCTTTCTAAAATGTTACAAGTTTCTAACCAAATAACTTCAGGTTGTTAAAGTCTAGAGTAATGTGATCTAATAACATCCCTTCTGGTTAAGAGTCTGATTCACATAATTACACACTGGCTGTAACTATATTTAGAAGATGAACTGGCTATCAAAAAATGTAGCTTCTAAGCACCATTATCATGCAATTTTTTTCTGCCATATAAAATAATAAACTATCAGAGTATCACTCAAGAGTCAGTTATATCACAACTTTCCCAGTGTTTTAGTAAATACATGTATCACCTATGAAGTTTGAAGGCAAAGTACACAAGAACCTAAAATGAAATCCAGTACTCTATCCACATGTGGATGCAATCAAAATAGAACTTGCTCTAATGAAAGCACGTAAATGAGGGAGAGAAGACAGAGTGTGGTAAAGGGGCATCGGTAGGACCAGGCACTGGGGGCATGTTTTCTAGGTCTCTTCCTTGGTGCATCATGCTTTCAACACCTACACATCCACTATGTCGGATGTCCTGTATAATAGTAATTTGCCCAAAGCTGACTTCAGATTTAGAGCACTGTAGAACCAAGGAATGTTGAAAAAGATTGAACTCTTACATAGAGACACTAAGGTTGCCATCATCCCCAAGAATATTGGAATTTTAAACCTCTTAGAATGGGATTTTAAAGGCAACAACAATTGAATTTGTATAAAGTGTATAAATTTATTGTACAAAAGGATAGAATTCTAACATACTATACATATTCCACATAAATATAAAAACAACTAGCATATGCTTGTAATTGATATATAAACAGATGGATGAAAATTCCGACGCGTTTCCAAACGGCCTTATAATTGCCAGTCTTCATCAGGGAATTTTTTGATCATCATATCAAAAATTCCTAAGATCCAGTCCAACAGGATAAATATCCTGTATGTAGGAGAGAGCACTCCTGCAGCACCGGCTGCGGAGAGGGAACACGGTGTTCCCTCTCCGCAGCCGGTGCTGCAGGAGTGCTCTCTCCTACATACAGGATATTTATCCTGTTGGACTGGATCTTAGGAATTTTGCTGGAGACTTTGACGGCTCTTTATTTGCCGATTTAAACATCAAATACAGCAATGAAAAATTATACTTTTTCAAGCCGTCTTGTAGAGAGCTAAAAATAAATATCTGCTATATCCTTGGCATCCACCCTGGATTTAAAGATATATGGGGGAGCAACACCACATTTGATGCTATGTTTGTTGATATGATGATCAAAAAATTCCCTGATGAAGACTGGCAATTATAAGGCCGTTTGGAAACGCGTCGGAATTTTCATCCATCTGTTTATATATCAATTACAAGCATCTGCTAGTTGTTTTTATATTTATGTGGAATATGTATAGTATGTTAGAATTCTATCCTTTTGTACAATAAATTTATACACTTTATACAAATTCAATTGTTGTTGCCTTTAAAATCCCATTCTAAGAGGTTTCAAATTCAGACCAAGGAATGTTATCTACGACCGTTGCTTGGCTCTTGCATATCAAATGACACAACCTATATTAAACTAAGGAAAAAAATATCAATATAAAAAACCCACAAAGAAAATTTAACTCCCAAAATACCACCCCAGGAATATAAGCCTACTTTTTTTTTTAAATAGAAGACTTTTGGGCACCAGTTTTTAAAAAGAATATCGGGGAACTGGAGAAAGTGCAGAGGAGGGCAAGCAAACTGATAAGAGGCATGGAGGAGCTCAGCTATGAGGAAAGATTAGAGGAACTGAATTTATTCTCTCTTGAGAAGAGGGGAATACGGGGGGATATGATCAACATGTTCAAATATATAAGGAGTCCATATAGTGAACTTGGTGTTGAGTTATTCACTTTACGGTCAACACAGAGGACAAGGGGACACTCTTTACGTCTAGAGGAAAAGAGATTTTATCTCCAAATATGGAAAGGTTTCTTCACAGTAAGAACTGTGAAAATGTGGAATAGACTCCCTATACTGTATAGAGGTGGTTCTGGCTAGCTCAGTAGATTGCTTTAAGAAAGGCCTGGATACTTTCCTAAATGTACATAATATAACGGGGTACTAACATTTATAGGTAACGTTGATCCAGGGAAAATGCAATTGCCTCTTGGGGGATCAGGAAGGAATTTTTTCCCTTGCTGTAGCAAATTGGAGCATGCTCTGCTGTTTTTTTTTTTTTGCCTTCCTCTGGATCAACTGTGGGTACAGAATTGGGTATATTGGATTGTACGATATTTTTTAATTTTTTTTATTTATTTTTTTATGGTTGAACTGGAGGGACTTGTGTCTTTTTTCAACCTGACTAACTATGTAACTTGCATCAATAAAATAAATAAAAGTTTAACCTGAAATGAAGGCCTATAAATATATATATATATATATATATATATATATATATATATATATATATATATATATATATATATATATATATATATATATATAAAATAAATAAATACATAAACTATGACCCCATTTAAAAATTAAAACACCAAAATCCAAAATTGGTTCAGAGGACATCAATCTTCAAAGAAAGTAACTGAGTGGGATCCAATAAAGACCCCATGTTTATTACTGCAGCGGGATATGAGGTTGGAATTGCTACAAGGGGTTATAAGACTGGAATTCCTGCCTCTGGGATAGGCATGACCTAATAATAAAATATAGCATTTGGTTGTTGGGACAGTGATGAGACAAAGTGGACATTGCTAAAGAAAAATTGTATATTCTCCATCTCTGTATTTTTCAATGTAGAACCGTGGTTATGCATATGTCCTATACCAGGGGTAGGTAACCTGGGGCACTCCAGCTGTTGTGGAACTACATTTCCCATGAGGCATGATGGGACTTGTAGTTCTGCAACAGCTGGAGGGCCCCAGGTTGCCTACCCCTGTCCTTCACCAACTGACCACTACACACCGTTGCAAATTTCTAACTGACATTGGAAAATTGAAAGCAACTTGGACTGCTTAGTTTTCAGTACAAGAAAAATACCTAATGGAGAAATGTCGGTAGGGCAGCAACAGCTCAGTCCTCACATATAGCCCAGAAGACAGCTTGTCATATGACCCCTATGTTGCTCAGTTAGGGAATGGGTATAGGACATATTTGTTAAAAAAAGCAGTATGTCTGCAGGAGTACAATATTGACATTTTTTAAATGGCAATAAAATCTGGATTCTAATTCTTATTCCATCCATAATAAAAATAATGTTGGCTTGGGCTGGGCTTTAGATCAAGCATATCAAAATGTTTATTTATTCCAGTCATATTTTTCACTTAATTTCCTTCTTTAACCTGTTTAATAAGTCAATCTAAGTGAAGCCCAAGACTGTTCTACTGGCTGTTACGCTTCTACCTTACTCTCCCCCGAGAAGTGTATATTGATTGTTTGCATGCAATCATCCTCCGAGCACCCGTTCTATGTACCCGATCTACTCTAGAAACATATCACTGGCATTCTGCACCTCTAAGTTGTTACCTCCGCTACTCCTTTTTCTTCACCAATGTCTAAGAGGCTCAAGGACAATCGAGCTCCAGCGGAGGACCTGGACCAAGATGGCGCCTTGCGGCCGTGCTCCTCAAAATACATATACAAGGAGGCTGCTCAGAAACTCTTTGCTCGGGCAGTACCCAAAGACCATCCAACCCCTTCTCTTGCTCTGGAGGATTCATCAGAGGGGTAAATCTGAGGCAGATGATACAGTTCCCGTATAGGATGCAGTTGGATACCCAATCAAATGGAACACATTTAGTACTCCTGTGGACATTTTTACCATGCCCTCTGCACCCTCTATGGATGCAGATAAACCGGAGCCTACTTTGCGAGACATACTAGCTGTTGTCTCCTCATGCAACTTGTCCATTACTGCCTTTACAGGTTAAAGCATTTGTTAACCCTAAAAAACAAACAAACAGATTCTGTTCCTTTAAAGCATGTTACACAGCACAGTGCTTGTGCTGTGTAATTTGTCTCCCTGTAACATCTATAATACCTGGCTGATTCTGGCTGCCCCCCCCCTGTAAACTGACCACGATAACTGACACCATGGTCTGTTTATGGACCTCCGTCATCAGCAGGCTTGCCTTCCTGTGTCTGTGTCTCCTCTATAATCCACCCCCTCCCCTCTTTGCCTGTCAGCGCCCCCCCCCCGCTCCTGCTCCTGCTGCTCTCATATTTCATATAAAATCATCCCATCCACGCTGTAATATACCAATACGTGTCCCTGTGCCTGTATTATGTAAAAGAATAAGCTTATCTGTATCCATATCAGCGTGGCTCCCAGCGATCAGCTGACACGCGTCTCTCTCTCTCTCTCCTCTCCTCCCCGGCTGACGTCAGCAGGAGTGCTCAGCCCCGCTCACTGGAACAGTGAGCTGGAAAGTGAAGAGAGTAAGCTGAGAGCTGGGAGCCGCGCTAATATGGATACAGATAAGCATATTTTTTAAATAACACAAGCACAGGGACATTTATTGGTATATTACAGCGCGGATGGGATGATTTTATATAAGTGGGTTAACAACCAATTTAAAAGAGCTAAGACAGAAATCTAATTTGTGTGGCAGGACATGCAAAAGTTGTGAGACAAGTTCTTCAGTCCTGGAGGGTTGAGTGAGCACTATAGAAGACGACATGGCGCCTCTGCAAAGAGATGTTAAATATAACAGCTATCTTGCAGCCCAGCACGCTGCCCATTTAGATGATTTCGAGAATAGACTGTGCCTCATCAATGTGGGTGCTCTGGGCATTCCTGAGCGGGCTGAAGGCAAGAATCCTGTGACCTGTTTCGAACAGTGGCCTCTCTCTGTTTTTGGCAAGGATACCTGTTTGCACATATTTGCAGTGGGGCGGGCACACAGAGTTCCACCGGGCAATTACCCACGCCATTCTTGTTCAAACTGCTAAATTGCAAGGACAGAGATGCCATCCTTTCTAAAGCTAAAACCATGGGTGGCGCCCTACTACTTATTCCCAGACTTTTCTGCAGAGCTACAAAAGGAACAAGCAAAATGTACAGACGTCAAGAGGAGGCTTCGATATTTGTACCTACAATATGCCATGTTGTATCCTGTTTAAAGTGAGGTATCCGTGCTACCCTAAAGGTAAATGTACATATACCCGGATTTGTATAGGTATCTAAATGACACCTAAATACAAACTGTGACTCAAATGGGGATATGTATGTTATTATAAAACAAGCAAGAAAAAAGGTGCTGCAATAAAAAAAACGAAATATTCGGCTCGTGAATGTGTGTAAAGAAACTTCAATTGCGCAACCTAAATGTTTTAAATAAGTGAATAATCACGGTTCACCTAAAACTGATTGGCGTGACTACTAATATAATAAATTATTTCCAATGACTGGAGTGACACACTGACAAAATAATAAATTACTTATTGAAAATTTTAATAAAATAAGTAAATAAATCAATAAATCAATAAATAAAGTGATCAATCAATAAATAAATTAATTAATTAGTTAGTTATCAATGTGATCTTATACCACAGCTTAAATTAGCAAATCCCAATGTTCATAGATCATATTAATTTAGGATATTATGAATAATGTAGCAAAGTAGCCAAGAATCCTTTTCAATGTGGCAAAAATATAAAAGTGGCAAAAGATAGCAAAGGTTCCTTTTGTTGAATGAGGTAGTAATTATTGTGTTGTTAAAGCCAGGAAAAGATGCTCTCCTGCCTGACTCATATAGACATATCTCCCGCCTTACAACTGATGTCAAGTTATTGGCATGGGGGCTGGCAACCAGGTTAAAGTGGTGCACAAATTGGTTCACAGGGACCAGTCCAGATTTATTCCAACTAGATCCACTGCCCAGAATCTACAGAGACTCTTCCTGAACTTGCAGCTACCTGTTGATAACCCTGGTAATCACATAATTTTTTCCTTAGATGCAGTAAAGGCCATCAACAGTGTCGAATAGCCTTACCCTTGGACAGTTTCGGAGCATCTGGGCCTTGGCGCCAACTTTATTAAGTGGCCAACTTTATTAAGTGGGTCAGGGTGCTGTACGCAAACTCCTCAACTTTATTAAGTGGGTCAGGGTGCTGTACGCAAACTCCTTAGCTAGAATTAGGGTGAATGAAGAGTTATCTGAGCCTTTTACACTTTATAGAGGCACCCGACAGGGGTGTCCATTGTTACCTCCTGTTATTTGCTCTAGCTTTAGAACCACTGGCATCACGGCTACGCACCAAGGATAAACTAGTCAGGTTTACACGTTGGTCTTGTTGAGAACTCTATGGTCTTACATTAACCACTTCAGCCCTGGAAGGATTTGCCCCCTTCCTGACCAGAGCACTTTTTGCGATTCGGCACTGCATCGCTTTAACTGACAATTGCGCAGTCGTGCAACGTGACTCCCAAACAAAATTGACGTTCTTTTTTTCCCACAAATAGAGCTTTCTTTTGGTAGCATTTGATCACCTCTGCGTTTTTATTTTTTGCGCTATAAACAAAAAAAGAGCACAATTTAAAAAAAAAGCAATATTTTTTTACTTTTTGCTATAATAAATATCCCCCAAAAATATATAAAAAAACATATTTTTTCCTCAGTTTAGGCTGATACCTATTATTCTACATATTTTTGGTAAAAAAATCGCAATAAGCGTTTATTGATTGGTTTGCGCAAAAGTTATAGCGTCTACAAAATAGGGGATAGTTTTATGGCATTTTTATTAATAGTTTTTTTTTTACTAGTAATGGCGGTGATCAGCGATTTTTATTGTGACTGCAAAACTTTTGGCACTATTTTGGGACCATTCACATTTATACAGCGATCAGTACGATTAAAAATGCATTGATTACTGTGTAAATGTGACTGGCAGTGAAGGAGTTAACACTAGGTGGCACTGTAAGGGTTAAGTGTGTCCTAGGGAGTGATTTTAGCTGTGGGGGAGGGGCTATGTGTGACACAACCCTGATCACCGCTCCTGATTACAGGGAGCTGTGATCAGTGACAGTGTCACTAGGCAGAATGGGGAAATGCTTGTTTACATGAGCATTTCCCTATTCTTCCAGGATCCACGGTCGGACTCACGGAGCTTGTGGCAGGCGCGCCTGCTATCCGGACCTCGCGAGATCACGTACAGCTAAGTGATTTTACGCAGCGGAGCCAACCTGCCGCAGTATAACTTAAAAATATGCTAGGGATACAGGGCTTCTTAACTCATACCCCATTATGGCGTAATATTAGCTATAAGGAAGTCCTTAAATTAGAGGGATTCCAGGAATGGGAGAGGGCAAGACTCTGTTATATTTCTCAGCTGTATCATGGCTGGATCCTTAAATCCTTTTCAGACATACAAGCAGAGTTTGCCCTTCCCCGTAGTAAATTTTTTAGATAGTTACAATTGAGGCACACCCTTTAATCACAATCACGGTACTCTCGGCTCTGTCTAACTGATCATACTTTGATTCAGGAGGTTCTTTTGGAGAGAGACAAGAAAGCTTTGATATCCAGAAGCTATGCCATACTTCTTAATGCCCTCTAGGATTCTACAGTACTATACTACCCTGTAGACAGGGCTGGGAAAAAGACATAGGTGCCATTGATGGCGAGTTGTGCTCCATTCGTTTCAGTGTTGGCCTCTCAAAAACTCTCCCATATATATTTACTACACAGAGTTTACAGAACACCAGTCCAATTACATACATAGGGGAAACGGAGTACCCCTTTATGCCCAAAATGTGAGCGTGATCACTGTGACTTTGTCCACCTGCTTTGGAGATGCCCTAAACTTTTTCGCTACTGGACTGAGGTCCTGGATACGATTTCACAAGTGTTTATGTTAAAAATTCTGAGAGATCCCATTGTGTGTCTGTTGGGTGCCTTGGAAGAGAAATCCTTAACTTCACAACCCAATACTGCAGTTTTGCGTTTGTTATATATGGCTCGTAAATGGATAGTTCCACATTGGATTGTCTTCAGGGTGCCTACCAGACAACAATGGGTGGAACAAATTAATAATCTACGAACGTGAAAAGTTTACATATCAACATAAA
>JAQSEC010002288.1:0-13633 GCA_028564925.1 Lithobates sylvaticus | reverse complement strand
AAACCATACCACATAATGACAACGTGAAAGAAGTTTGTTTCAAATCTTTGCAAATTTATAAAAAAAAAATAAAAAATAAAAATCCCAGGTACATAAGTATTCACAGCCTTTGCTCAATACTTTGGTGAAGCACCTTTGGCACCAATTACAGCCTCAAGTCTTTTTGAGTATGATGCTACAAGCTTGGCACACCTATTTTTTGGCAGTTTCTCCCATTCTTCTTTGCAGGACCTCTCAAGCTCCATCAGGTTGGATGGGGAGCATCGGTGCACAGCCATTTTCAGATCTCTCCAGAGATGTTCAATCGGGTTCAAGTCTGGGCTCTGGCTGGGCCACTCAAGGACATTCACAGAGTTGTCCCATAGCCACTCCTTTGTTATCTTGGCTGTGTGCTTAGGGTCGTTGTCCTGTTGGAAGATGAACCTTCGCCCCAGTCTGAGGTCCAGAGCGCTCTGGAGCAGGTTTTCATCAAGGATGTCTCTGTACATTGCTGCATTCATCTTTCCCTCGATCCTGACTAGTCTCCCAGTTCCTGCCACTGAAAAACATCCCCACAGCATGATGCTGCCACCACCATGCTTCACTGTAGGGATGGTATTGGCCAGGTGATGAGCGGTGCCTGGTTTCCTCCAGACATGACGCTTGCCATTCAGGCCAAAGAGTTCAATCTTTGTTTCATCAGACCAGAGAATTTTGTTTCTCATGGTCTGAGAGTCCTTCAGGTGCCTTTTGGCAAACTCCAGGCTGGCTGTCATGTGCCTTTTACTGAGGAGTGGCTTCCGTCTGGCCACTCTACCATACAGGCCTGATTGGTGGAGTGCTGCAGAGATGGTTGTTCTTCTGGAAGGTTCTCCTCTCTCCACAGAGAAATGCTGGAGCTCTGTCAGAGTGACCATCGGGTTCTTGGTCACCTCCCTGACTAAGGCCCTTCTCCCCGATCGCTCAGTTTGGCCAGGTGGCCCGCTCTAGGAAGAGTCCTGGTGGTTCCAAACTTCTTCCATTTACATATTATGGAGGCCACTGGGTTCATTGGGACCTTCAATGCTGCAGCAATATTTCTGTACCCTTCCGCCGGTTCTGTGCCTCAATACAATCCTGTCTTGGAAGTCTACAGACAATTCCCCGGACTTCATGGCTTGGTTTGTGCTCTGACATGCACTGTTAACTGTGGGACTGTATATAGACACGTGTGTGCCTTTCCAAATCATGTCCAATCAACTGAATTTACCACAGGTGGACTCCAATCAAGTTGTAGAAACATCTCAAGGATGATCAGTGGAAACAGGATGCACCTGAGCTCAATTTTGAGTGTCATGGCAAAGGCTGTGAATACTTATGTTCATGTGATTTTTTAGTTTTTTATTTTTAATACTTTTGCAAAGATTTCAAACAAACTTCTTTCATGTTGTCATTATTATTGTTTGTAGAATTTGAGGAAAATAATGAATTGAATCCGTTTTGGAATAAGGCTGTAACATAACAAAATGTGGAAATAGTGAAGCGCTGTGAATACTTTCCTTTTGGATGCACAAGACATATTTCAAAATATATGGCCAGTGTATGCATATACGAAAAGTTTGCAATTAGTGAGCTAGTTTAATCGAGGCTAAGTGTGTTCAATGAGGTCTTCCTTTTTACTTTATGTTTCTTGAGGCCATTACCCTGTTTTAGGGAACATATAATAACTTTAACCTAATTCTTTACAACAAAAAAAATTAGAAAGCAATTTTATCAACATTAAAACTTGTTAAAAAAAAGACACCATTGCTTCTATATTTTTACCATTTGTTGTTTCAAATTGCACTTGCATTAAAACTGCTTCTCTCCCTATACTAATTTATAGGAATGTAAAAGCTGTTTGAAGGAAATGTAGATCAACAGAAATCAGCTGCTGAACAAATGTGCCAATCAAAGTTGAAGCACCTCAAACTGATGTAGGAAAAATGCTACATTTTCCTCTCAAAACAGACCCAAAGTCCACTGACACAAGCCCTAATGCCCCATACACACGGTCGGACTTTCCGGCGGCATTTAACCACTTCAGCCCCGGACCATTTGGCAGCCAAAGGACCAGAGGTCTTTTTTCAATTTCGCACTGCACTGCTTTTACTGGTAATTGCGCGGTCATGCAATGTTGTACCCAAACGAATTTGGCGTCCTTTTCTTCCCACAAATAGAGCTTTATTTTGATGGTATTTGATTGCCTCTGTGATTTTTATTTTTTGCGCTATAAACGGAAAAAGACTGCAAATTTTGAAAAAAAAAGATATTTTCTACTTTTTGTTATAAGAAAAATCCAATAAACTCAATTTTAATCAAACATTTGGGCCAAAATGTATTTAGCCACATGTCTTTAGTAAAAAAAAATGCCAATAAGCGTATATTTATTGGTTTGCGCAAAAGTTATAGCGTCTACAAACTAGAGTACATTTTCTGGAATTTACACCGCTTTTAATTTATGACTGCCTATCTCATTTCTTGAGGTGCTAAAATGGCAGGGAAGTACAAAACCCCCCCAAATGACCCCATTTTGGAAAGTAGACACCCCAAGCTATTTGCTGAGAGGCATGTTGAGCCCATTGAATATTTTTTTTTTTAGTCCCAAGTGATTGAATAAAGACAAAAAAAAAAAAAAAAAAAATGTTTTCAAAAAGTTGTCACTAAATGATATATTGCTCACACATGCCATGGTTATATGTGGAATTGCACCCCAAAATACATTTAGCTGCTTCTCCTGAGTATGGGGATACCACATGTGTGGGACTTTTTGGGAGCCTAGCCGCGTACGGGGCCCCGAAACCCAAGCACCGCCTTCAGGATTTCTAAGGGTGCAAATTTTTGATTTCACCCCTCACTACCTATCACAGTTTCGAAGGCCATAAAATGCCAAAATAGCACAAAACCCCCCCAAATGACCCCATTTTGGAAAGTAGACACCCCAAGCTATTTGCTGAGAGGCATGTTGAGCCCATTGAATATTTTTTTTTTTTTAGTCCCAAGTGATTGAATAAAGACAAAAAAAAAAAAAAAAAAAAAAATTAAAAAAGTTGTCACTAAATGATATATTGCTCACACATGCCATAGTTATATGTGGAATTGCACCCCAAAATACATTTTTCTGCTTCTCCTGAGTATGGGGATACCACATATGTGGGAATTTTTGGGAGCCTAGCCGCGTACGGGGCCCCGAAACCCAAGCACCGTCTTCAGGATTTCTAAGGGTGCAAATTTTTGATTTCACTCCTCACTACCTATCACAGTTTCGAAGGCCATAAAATGCCAAAATAGCACAAAACCCCCCCAAATGACCCCATTTTGGAAAGTAGACACCCCAAGCTATTTGCTGAGAGGCATGGTGAGTATTTTACAGCTCTCATTTGTTTTTGAAAATGAAGAAAGTAAAGAAAAAAAAAATTTTTTTTTTTTTTTTTCAATTTTCAAAACTTTGTGACAAAAAGCGAGATCTGCAAAATACTCACAATACCTCTCAGCAAATAGCTTGGGGTGTCTACTTTCCAAAATGGGGTCATTTTGGGGGGTTTTATGCCATCTGGGCATTCCATGGCCTCCGAAACTGTGATTGGCAGTGAGAAGTGAAATAAAAAAATTACACCCTTAGAAAGCCTGAAGGCGGTGCTTGGTTTTTGGGGTGACGTACGCGGCTAGGCTCCCAAAAAGTCCCACACATGTGGTATCCCCGTACTCAGGAGAAGCAACAGAATGTATTTTGGGGTGTATTTCCACATATGCCCATGGCATGTTTGAGCAATATATCATTTAGTGACAACTTTTTGTAAAAAATATATATATATTTTTTTTTTTTTTCATTATTCAATCTCTTGGGACAAAAAAAAAAAAAATTTAATGGGCTCAACATTGCTCTCAGCAAATAGCTTGGGGTGTCTACTTTCCAAAATGGGGTCATTTGGGGGGGGGTTTGAACTGTCCTGGCATTTTATGCACAACATTTAGAAGCCTATGTCACACGTCACCCACTCTTCTAACCACTTGTAGACAAAGCCTTTTCTGACACTTTTTGTTTACATGAAAACATATTTTTTTTTTGCAAGAAAATTACGTTGAACCCCCAAACACTATATATATTGTTAAAGCAAAGGCCCTACAGATTAAAATGGTGGGTGTTGCATTTTTTTTTTCCACACAGTAATTGCGCAGCGATTTTTCAAACGCATTTTTTGTGGAAAAAATACACTTTTTTTTATTTTAATGCACTAAAACACACTACATTGCTCAAATTTTTGATGAAATAAAAAATATGATCTTAGGCCGAGTACATGGATACCAAACAGGACATGCTTTGAAATTGCGCACAAACACGCAGTGGCGACAAACTACATACATTTTTTAAAAGCCTTTAAAAGCCTTTACATGATACCACATTAGATTCACGGAGGAGGTCTACTGCTAAAATTACTGCCCTCGATCTGACCTTCGCGGTGATACCTCACATGCATGGTGCAATTGCTGTTTACGTATGACGCCAGACCAACGCTTGTGTTCGCCTTTGCGCAAGAGAAGGGGGGGCAGGGGTGCTTTTTTTTTTTTTTTTTTTTTTTTTTTTTTATTTAGCTTTTTTATTTTATTTTAAAACTGTTCCCTCCATTTTTTTCTTTTGTTATCATTTTTATTGTTATCTCACGGAATGTAAATATCCCCTATGATAGCAATAGGCAGTGACAGGTACTCTTTTTTTGAAAAAATTGGGGTCTGTTAGACCCTAGATCTTTCCTCTGCCCTCAAAGCATCTGACCACACCAAGATCGGTGTGATAAAACGCTTTCCCAATTTCCCAATGGCGCGGTTTATATCCGGGAGGGGGGACATTCCCTCCCACTGCTTGTAAAAGCAGTCTAGAGGCTAATTACCCGCTAGAATTGCTTTTACATGAAAGCCGATCACTGGCTGAAAAGAATGATACCAAGATGATACCTAAACCTGCAGGCATCATTCTGGTATAACCATTCAAAGTCCAGCAACATACTGGACATATATTGTAATCTTTATTTTTCATGCAGCCTCTTGGCTGAACGAAAAAAAGAGATTGATTGGTGGGTATGCCCACCATTAGAATACCACCCTTCATCCACCCACTTCTAATGATGGGCATACATGCACCATTTATATATGCCGAAGCATGGGGGCATCCTCCCACAAAAGTTATGCCATGTACACACGGTTGCACTTTTCCACGGGGCAAGGCTCCGTCGGAATTTCGACCGTATGTACGCAGCATTAGGAGCCAATCGCTCCTCCGCCCCTGCTGCCCCCATGCTTCGGCATATATGCTCTTTTTTTTAACTGTGGTGGTGAAATCACCTCCTACAGTGTTGGAGTCGCGTCTTTATGTATCGTGGGAGCAAACACTGTTGCTGTCAAGATAAATAAATCCGCGCTGCAACTGAATGGCGCACCTGAAAACAAAAAAATGGTTAACACTAAAACACAGTAAACAAAATTACATACCTGAAAAGCAAGCATGATAAAACATAATAAAACATTGCAGAATAGAATGGAGTAAAAAAAGAGCAACAATAGAGAGAGAACAATAAAACGACAACTATTTTTTTTTTTTTTTTGAGATTTACAGGTAAAAAAGCTCCTGACTGTTAGCGACTGAATCAAAACGCTACCACAAAAAAACTGTTAGCGATCGCAGGGATCGGCCTGACTCTGCGAACGCTGCAGTTATGTGTGCTTAGTGTTTTGTAAGTGACAGTGATCGATCGATACTGCACTTGGGTGGGCTGGGCTGGGCTGGGCGGAGGGGGAAAACGCAGGTGCTAGCAGGTATCTGGGCTGATGCCGCTAACAATGCGTTTTTTTTTGGAACCCTAAACTGCTGGGACGCTAGTATAGATCTGATCAGATCAGATATTGATCTGTTCAGATACTGTACCACTAAGGGAGGTGTATGCTTTGTGCGTGGGTGTTTGCGGTGCTGGCACTAACCTGGGGCGACGCAGACCTTATTTGACCCTAAAACCTAATTGATATCACCCGCCGGGCGATCAGGGGGTTAAACCGTTATTGGGTAATAAATGGCGGGTGCCCTGACAGTATAAAAAACAAACTATCTAACCAGCGTCACCCGTAACAGTTATACGGTGATCACTGGTGAAAGGGTTAACTAGGGGCAATCAGGGGGTTAAAACCTTTATTAGGTATTATATGGGGGTACCTGACGCTATATAAAAACCTGACGGGGAACCTAAATAACTAACTGGCTAACCAGCGTCACCAGTGACAGTTATACTGTGATCACTGGTGAAAGAGTTAACTCTAGGGGCAATCAGGGGGTTAAAACCTTTATTTAGGTTGTAATATGGGGGTACCTGGCCTATAAACCTATTTATGAACCTATATAAACCTGGCGGTTACCTAAAAAAAAAAAACTGGCTACCTAGCGGCACCAGTGAAACTAATGCAGCGATTAGAAAAACGATCGCTTAGTGACACTGGCAAAAGGGGGTGAAAGGGTTAACTAGGGGCAATCAGGGGGTTAAAACCTTTATTTAGGTTGTAATATGGGGGTACCTGACCTATAAACCTATTTATGAACCTATATAAACATGGCGGTTAACCTAAAAAAAAAAAAACTGGTTACCTAGCGACACTAATGCAGCGATCAGAAAAACGATCGCTTAGTGACACTGGCAAAAGGGGGTGAAAGGGTTAACTAGGGGCAATCAGGGGGTTAAAACCTTTATTAGGTAATATATGGGGGTACCTGACACTATATAAAAACCTGACGGGGAACCTAAATAACGAAATAACTAACTGGCTAACCAGCGTCACCAGTGACAGTTATACTGTGATCACTGGTGAAAGGGTTAACTCTAGGGGCAATCAGGGGGTTAAAACCTTTATTTAGGTTGTAATATGGGGGTACCTGACCTATAAACCTATTTATGAACCTATATAAACATGGCGGTTACCTAAAAAAAAAAAAAAAATGGTTACCTAGCGACACCAGTGACACATACAGCGATCAGAAAAACGATCGCTTAGTGACACTGGCAAAAGGGGGTGAAAGGGTTACCTGGGGGGCAATCAAGGGGTTAAACCTTTATTAGGGGGGGGTGGGGGGCTACCTTGGACCTAAAACTAACTGCACTGACAGTTATTACAGTCACACTGACACTAAATGCAGTGATCAGTAAATAAATGATCACTGCAATTAGTGACACTGTGACTGGGGGGGGAGGGGGTGATCTGGGGGGTGATCTGGGGGTGACAGGGGGGTGGAATATGTGCCTATGTGTACTGGTGTCAGTGTACTGTTGGTGCACTAACCTTTACATGTTGTCTCCTCGGCGTTCCGGTCACATAGACCGGCGCACCGAGTGTGACATCACTTCCTCTGCCTGTGTTTTGATTGACACAGACAGAGGAAGCATCTGATTCGCCAGGAGCGATCGCGAGGGGGTGGCCAGAAACCACTGGCCGTCCCCTCATCCCGGATCGCTCCTGAAGCGATCCCGACCGTCCCCGCCGGCCGGGGGGGGTCCGATCGGACCCCCCACGCGCCTGAAGAATGGCACGTACAGGTACGTGATTCTGCCTGTACGTGCCATTCTGCCGACGTATATGTACATGGGGCGGTCGGGAAGTGGTTAAAAAAACTAATTTATTCATTAGTTTAGGCTGATATACATTCTTCTACATATTTTTGTGAAATAAAAATCACAATAGGCGTATATTGATTGGTTTGCACAAAAGCTGTCGCATCTACAAACTATGGGATAGATTTTTTTTTTTTATTGTTTCTACTGGTTATGGTGGCGATCTGCGATTTTTAGTTGGACTGTGACATTGCGGTGGACAAATCTGACCCCAAGTGACACTTTTTGCTATAAAAATGCACTGATTAATGTAAAAATGACACTGGCAGGGAAGGGGTTAACACTAGGGGCGATCAAGGGGTTAAGTGTGTTCCCTCAGTAAGTTCTAACTGTAGGGGGGATGGGCTACCAGGGACATGACAGAGATCACTGTTCCCGATGACTGGGAACAGTAGATCTGTCATGTCATCTGTCAGAATGGGGATCCGCTTTGTTTGTTTGGGTATTTCAATTCCTCAACTTTTTTTTTTTTAAACATGTTTGGATAATGTGATTATCAGGTGGAGATACCTATGTATGATGGTTGAATAAATACAATAAAGGGGAGTGTGGCTTTCATCATTTCATCATATTTTGTTATATTTTTTAGACAGAAAAAAAAAATACTGACAGGTGCTACCAGACATTCGTGCTATTCTGTATCCCATGGGACTATATTAAAGTGATTGTAAAAACACATATATATATATATTTTTTTTTTTTAAAATAACAAACATGTTATACTTACCTGCTCTGTACAATGGAATTGTCCCGAATGTCCCCTTCTCATGTCCCCTGCTGGTGCTCCTAGCTCCTCCCCTCCACTGAGCGTACCTGTAGAAAGCTGCTTACTATGGGGGCACTCGTGCGGGCTCGGTCCTGATCCTTGCTGTCTGTGTCTAATTACTCAGCCCCGCCCCCGCTCGCTCATCACTGGCTTTAACTGACATCAGCAGGAGCCAATGAATCTAGCTGCTTCAGCAAAGCCCAAGAGAGCAGGACGTGAGGGGAGAGAAGAACTGCACTAGATCTATTGAGGGCTCAGGTAAGTAAAAGAGGGGGGGGGGGGTTGAGGCAGGATACTGATGCCTAAATATTTTTTACCCTAATGGAAGGAATACGATAAGGTAAAAAAATGTTTAGGCTTAATGACCACTTCAAACAATGTTGTCAGGGAGTATGTTAGGACTGCACCCCTCCTCCTTCCCCTTGTTATGGAGAAAAGGAGAGGGGGAGATGTTCTGTAATTGTAACACACAAAAAAAGTTCACAAGAAGTACATCCCTCACACTTAACCTCTGCACATACATTTGAATTATTATTGTTATAATTTTGCTTAAATTATAATAGTTTACGCAGTCATACACATTATTACATAATACATTATTTTACATGACAAACTTAGTACAAAATACTGACAATAGCATAATAGAGGAGAAAAGAACACACTGTCCATTTACACTTATAATCTAAAGAGGGTGAAAAAATATTTCACTCTGGTACACTGTTTTGAAAAAAAGACCCTGCTTTTTATTATGTTTATAAATTTAAAAAAGCATTTTTTTTTTTTGCATTTATTGTTATTTCTTTTAATACTGTAATTGTATCTCATATCTAAAGTAGTGAGTACACAATCAGAAACCACGCTGATTGGCCCCCAAATGGACAGGAAAGGGGTTAACACAACTGTAACTTCTTCTTTTCCATTCACTTTAGACCCCTTTCACATGTTTTTCAGGTGCTTTAGCGTTAAATAAAGCGCCTGTAAAGAAGCCTCATCTGCAATCCCAATGTGAAAGCCTGAGTGCTTTAAGAGCCCTTTCACACTGCCAGGACCCGAAAAATGCTGGTAAAGCGTCGCCTAAACTAGCGGCGCTTTACCAGTTTTTTGGAACGCTAGCAGGGATTTCAATGGGAGGGGGCGCTTTAGGAGCGGTGTATTCACTGCTCCTAAAGCGCTGCAAAGAAGCTGCTTGCAGGACTTTTTTTGACACCCTGCCAGCACAACGCCTCAGTGTGAAAGCATTCTGGCTTTCACATTGGGATTGCAGATGAGGCTTCTTTCATGCGCTTTACAGGCGCTCTTTTAATGCTAAAGCGCCTGAAAAATGCCCAAGTCTGAAAGGGACCTTAAGGTCTCATGCACATTGGACATTTCTTTGCCTCTTCTAGATGCCTTTCCTCCTGGCAGTGGCAGAAAAAATGCTTAACACTTGCAAACGTGTTTAGACCAGTGGCGGCTGGTGTTTTTTTTTTTTTTTTTGGGGCAGCAAACAACCACTGTCACCCCCCATCTGCTGGTCGATCCGGCACTTACCCCATCTAGGCAGCAGGCATTGGGCATTAGACATTAGCCATCAAGCAGCAGGCAGCAGGGATCAGGCATCGAGCAGCTCGCAACAAGCATCGAGCAGTGGGCAGCAGCTCCTGTATCCCTATGCTCCATGGCGGCTGTACATCTCCTCCCCTCCTCCTAGGCGTCCAATAGGATCACCTATCTTTTCAGCCAATTGGGTGACGGGTCTCAGACCCGCTTCCTAATTGGCTGGGAGGAGGATCAAAGGTCTCAGTTGCTATTCTAACACACCTGGTTGGGCTGTAAGGGCATTCTCTGCACCCCGAGTCCACCCTAGTTTAAAGCTTATTAGAGCCTTTGGCTCTAATCAGTGCTTCAAAAAAACACCCCTCATTGTAATTTGCAAGGGTCCAGACGCATGGATGGGGGGGGGGGGGCGGTGGCGATGGATGGGCAGGTGGGCCCGTGCGCCCTTTGGTTTTGAATGCATAGAATGTATTAAGGTGAAAAACCTTGAGGGCTTACAACCCCTTTAAGGTTAGTTTTGCAGTGGTAATGAAATTCTACAATTTGTAAAGTATCTTCTTGACTGTAGACCGACGGAGGCCAAAAATCTTTAAAAATCCTTTTTAGTCAAATGAACTGAAACTTTTTTTGTAAAGATATTCTCTCAGATTTCAAGATATGTAAAGGTAAAATCATCAAATAAAGCAACCCACTGTCATGCTTGCCCCTAACGCAGGTGCTCAGACACTATAACTGGCTACTGTGTTCTTCACTTATAATAACCCTCTTTCCCATAAGGCAAGCGGGTCTACCAATTCTTGGTTGCCCCCAGGACTTATACACCTTCACCTATAGCAGCCCTCTTTCCCATAAGGCAAGCAGGTCTACCGATACTTGGTTACCCCCAGAAATGATACACAATGCTATAGTGCCTGGCCACCACAAAAGGGCAGACGCAAACTGAGCAAAACAAACAGGTACTTGCAGTTGGCAGACAGGCAGAGTGGTTCAATGACAGTCCAGGTACAAGGCAGGCAAGGATCAGAATAGTCAGGGTCAATCCCTGGTCAAAAGACAGAGTTCAGAGAGTAGTCGATATCCAATCTGAGGTTGTCAATGAGGGAATGCAACAATCTAGCAGAGTAGGACAGACAAGCAGGGAGCTTGGAACACATGTAACAAAGGCAATATCACAAGTATGAGACTGCAGACTTGGCTGGCTTAAATCAGGTTTGGTCTCCACTCAGAGACTGGCCATACCAATCACCTTACAGGTGGACAGACAGACAAGGCGGTTGCCACAACCAAAACCAGGATGCTAGAATGAGGAGGTTACACGCTCCTGGCAACCACTCAAACCTAATATTTCATATTTTTATGGGTGCTAGTAAATTGAATCCCCCTTCTTATATGGCTTGGGCTCTTATGGCAATATTTACTGTATATAACTTTTGTCATGCCAGCAAAAGTTTTAAACATCTTTGCTTCTCTGTACTTTACTACACACCTCAAGCAGTATAAAAAAGCTAGATCCACAGCTGAAATACATACGTGTGGGGTGTTTTACAAGCCAACAAAATGTGTTATTCTTTTCAGTTAGCCATAGCTAAGTCTTAACCTTACTTGCTGTCACTGGATAGTGAAGGAACAGCAGCTTTCTGAAAGAAGTCATCTCTGGGGTGTCATCTGTAGTCATCAATCTTTATTTGTTAGAAAGTCAGCTCTGTATAGTTTTGTAAAGCCTGATTGGTTTACATGGCTGTTTGTCTCCTGTTCTATGATATCTGAATGCAGATATATAGAGGATTACAGTGAGATAGTATAAAGAGAGACTGCAGTACAGTTTTCAAAAAAATGAAGTCTTTTTAAATAAACCCATTACTGGACTAAAAGGGACATTTCATAGTTGGGAGTTGATTTTGACAAATTTCTCTAATTAGTAGACATAGGGGTAATTTACTAAAGGCAAACATTTACTAAAGGCAAATAGGCAGTTTATACTTTCCCCATCGAAGTTGCACTTTCCCCAGTGGTTAATGAATGTTGTAAAATGTTACTTTGCAAACAATACTCTTTCAGTGTCTCTATCATAGCTGTGCATGTCATCAGTATGGGTCTCATTAGCCTCGGTCCTGTTTGATATGTTTAGTTGATTGTTTTACTTTTGAGACTTATTCTCTATTACTTTATTTACTTTTTTGGAATTTCCGGCCATTTTTTCGGTCTTATCGACACTGACCATGCTCTGTGGGTGTATAGACCGGTGGTTCCTCTGACAGTATGTGATATGCCACGCAGCGCCGCTATATTTAGTGGCGCTATGTGTCTGCAGTATTTTTTGCTTCACTGGGTATTATGGAGCTGTTTGGCCTGCAGACTGCTGGGATCTTTACCAGCAGAGGGCATGTGATGCATTGCATTGCACGGCGCCATTTAATTATGTCACGGTTCCATACCATGGATGGATGGTGCTGGACGTGGAGAGGAATGGATGGATGGTGCTGGGTGGGGATGAGGATGCATTGTGGAGAGGGATGGATGGATGATGCTGGATGTGGATGGGGATGGATTGTGGAGAGGGATGGATGGATGGTGCTGGACGTGGATGGGGATGCATTGTGGAGAGGGATGGATGGATGGTGTTGGGTGTGGATGGGGATGCATGGTGGAGAGGGATGGATGGATAGTGCTGGGTGGGGATGGGGATGCATTGTGGAGAGGAATGGATGGATGGTGCTGGGTGGGGATGGGGATGCATGTGGAAAGAGAATGGATGGATGGTGCTGGATGTGAATGGGGATGCATTGTGGAGAGGAATGGATGGATGGTGCTGGGTGGGGATGCATGGTGGAGAGGGATGGATGGTGCTGGGCGTGGATGGGGATGCATGGTGGAGAGGGATGGATGGTGCTGGACGTGGATGGGGATGCATGGTGGAGAGGGGTAGATGGATGGTGCTGGGTGTGGTTGGGGATGCATTGTGGAGCGGGATGGGTGGATGGTGCTAAGTGTGGTTGGGGATGCATTATAGAGAGGGATGGATGGATGGTGCTGGGTGGGGATGAAGATGATTGAGTTGCATTGTGATGATGAGGATGAGGATGATCCAGTTCAACCCTAAAAAAAAAAGAAATAATAAATAAAAATAAAAAATATCGTACAATCCAATATACCCAATTCTATACCCACTTTGTTCTTTGTCTTTATGGGTGGAGCCATCAACATTTGGGGTCAGTATGCTCAGCTGTGCTTTTACTGTTGCAATTTTTAAAATGTATTTAGAATGTATATAAAATGCATGTATGTTTTTATGCATATTGTGTATCTCTGCATACCCCTGATGTTATACATTCTGTTATCATAGATATAAGCTACAGATCTGGAACCCGCAAGCCCTCTGTCCCTGAAGATCTGCATTTTGTTTTTTGAAACGCATTGGACGTTCTGTCTGACAGCGCTGGGCTTTTCCTTGCAGCTGGTTTCCATTTCTGCTCCCTATATTTGTGTTTGTTGCGTATATCCCCATGTTCATGTTGCTATATAATCGATGTGCAATACATTTTAAATATTTTTTACTATCAAACTGTTTGTGGCCCGGTTTAAAGTCCCAATCTGAGGAATTCTTGTTTTGACTCTATGTATCAGGGATGTGGTCCACAATCAGTTTTGGCAACTAGTTGTGGAAGAGGGTCCCTTTATGCAAACAATA
>JAQSEC010001718.1:0-23092 GCA_028564925.1 Lithobates sylvaticus | reverse complement strand
TAAGGATGAGCCCGGTGTTCGATTCGAACCCATGTTCGAATCGAGCACCGGGTGTTCGCTCGCTCGGCGAGCCCAGAACTATTGGGGCCGCTCGCATCAAATTCGTGTGATGCGAGCGGCCCCGCAATGCATTGCGGCCCGCGCAGTGCAATGCTGGCTGATGATTGGCCAAGCATGCACTGTGACCCCGCATGCTTGGCCAATCACAGCGCCGGCAGCGAGGAGAGCCATAATTGGCTACAGGCAGGATGCCTGTAGCCAATTATAGCTCAGGGGCTTTAGTACACGCCCCACGGTATAAGAGGCCGCCGCGCCGGCGGCCTCGCATATTATGTTTCAGACAGTGTCAGCGTGTCAGTGTGCTGCTGACTGCTGACAACAATATGTGCTTTATTTCTGGGGATATGTGTGTGCATGCTGTTAGAACAGCAGTGCAGTATCACATCTGGGGGGTGTCTATAGGTGGCCTGTGAAGGAGGGCAGGTTTCCTGTGCTTAGAACTTTCCCTGCAAAAAAGTGTCATTTTTGCAGGAAGAAAGCTATTTAAATCACTCGCGGCTAATGAATTGATGGCTCCTGTAACACAGAGAGCTGTCATTCATTAATAAAAAACAAAAAAAAAAGCGCGTAGGGGTCCCCCCAAATTCAATAACCAGGCCCTTCAGGTCTGGGATGGATATTAAGGGGAACCCCAGCCAAAAAAAAAAAAAAAATGGCGTAGGGTCCCCCTCAAAATCCATACCAGACCCTTGAGGTCTGGTATGGATTTTAAGGGGAACCCTAGCCAAAAAAAATGGCGTGGGGTCCCCCTCAAAATCCATACCAGACCCTTATCCGAGCACGCAACCTGGCAGGCCGCAGGAAAAGAGGGGGGGACGAGAGCGGCCCCCCCTCTCGCCTGAACCGTACCAGGCCACATGCCCTCAACATTGGGAGGATGCTTTGGGGGTCTAAGACCCCTAAAGCACCTTGTCCCCATGTTGATGAGGACAAGGGCCTCTTCCCCACAACCCTGGCCGGTGGTTGTGGGGGTCTGCGGGCGGGGGGCTTATCGGAATCTGGAAGCCCCCTTTAACAAGGGGACCCCCAGATCCCGCCCCCCCCCCCCCTGTGTGAAATGGTAAGGGGGTACAAAAGTACCCCTACCATTTCACCAAAAAAGTGGCAAAAATGGTAAAAATGACAGGAGACAGTCTTTGACAATTCCTTTATTAAAATCTTCTTTCTTCTTTCTTCATCCTTCGGTTTCTTCATCTTCTCCTTCCTTCATCTTCTTCCATCTTCTTCTTCCATTTTCTTCTTCCTCCGATCCGCTTCTTCTTGCGCTGGTCTTCTCGTCCTTCTCGTCCGGCATCTTCTTCCGTCGGCGTCGGTGTCGGTGTCTCTGTCTCTTCTTGGGCCGCTCCGCGCAATGGGAGGCTCCCGCTGTGTGAGGCTCCGCTCCGTCTGACAGGTCTTTTATAATGGAGGGCACCTGGTGACCCCGCCCCCTCTGACGCACAGGGACGTCATGGGGAATTCCATGATGGCTTTCCCCATGACGTCAGAGGGGGGCGGGGTCACCAGGTGCCCTCCGTTTTAAAAGACCTGTCAGATGGAGCGGAGCCTCACACAGCGGGAGCCTCCCATTGCGCGGAGCGGCCCAAGAAGACACCGACACCGACGCCGACGGAAGAAGATGCCGGACGAGAAGGACGAGAAGACCAGCGCAAGAAGAAGCGGATCGGAGGAAGAAGAAAATGGAAGAAGAAGATGGAAGAAGATGAAGGAAGGAGAAGATGAAGAATCCGAAGGATGAAGAAAGAAGAAAGAAGATTTTAATAAAGGAATTGTCAAAGACTGTCTCCTGTCATTTTTACCATTTTTGCCACTTTTTTGGTGAAATGGTAGGGGTACTTTTGTACCCCCTTACCATTTCACACAGGGGGGGGGGCCGGGATCTGGGGGTCCCCTTGTTAAAGGGGGCTTCCAGATTCCGATAAGCCCCCCGCCCGCAGACCCCCACAACCACCGGCCAGGGTTGTGGGGAAGAGGCCCTTGTCCTCATCAACATGGGGACAAGGTGCTTTAGGGGTCTTAGACCCCCAAAGCATCCTCCCAATGTTGAGGGCATGTGGCCTGGTACGGTTCAGGCGAGAGGGGGGGCCGCTCTCGTCCCCCCCTCTTTTCCTGCGGCCTGCCAGGTTGCGTGCTCGGATAAGGGTCTGGTATGGATTTTGAGGGGGACCCCACGCCATTTTTTTTTTGGCTAGGGTTCCCCTTAAAATCCATACCAGACCTCAAGGGTCTGGTATGGATTTTGAGGGGGACCCTACGCCATTTTTTTTTTTTTTTTTGGCTGGGGTTCCCCTTAATATCCATCCCAGACCTGAAGGGCCTGGTTATTGAATTTGGGGGGACCCCTACGCTTTTTTTTTTTGATTCTTTTTTTTTTTTTTTTTATTTTTTATCAATGACTTTTTTTTATGAATGAGTTTCAATGAATCACTGTTCTCTGTGTTACGGGAGCCGTGAATTAACATTAGCCGCGAGTGATTTTAAATAGCTTTTTTACTTTCAAAAATGACACTTTGCGCAGAGACAGTTCTAAACACGGGAAACATGCGCCCCTTTACAGGCATACTATAGACACCCCCCAGGTACGAAATTTAAAGGAATATTACACTTTTATTGTTTCAATTTAAGCATTATTAAAATCACTGCTCCTGAAAAAACGGCCGTTTTTAAAAAAAAAATTTTGCATTGATACATGTCCCCTGGGGCAGGACCCAGGTCCCCAAACACTTTTTATGACATTAACATGCATATTAGCCTTTAAAATGAGCACTTTTAATTTCGAACGTTCGCATCCATTATAACTAATAGGGTTCTAAAGCTCGCACGGACTTTAGGTCCGTTCGCGGGTTCTGGTGCGAGCCGAACGGGGGGGTGTTCGGCTCATCCCTAAACACTTTTTAATCATAGTATAGCATCAAGTAAATGAAAACTCCTGGGATACTGATCTGGTCAGTTAAGTAGCATAGGGGGTTGTTAATCAGTTTCTGCTGCTTTGGTGTTAAATAAATTAACAACAGGTGCACTAGATGGGCAAAAATGAGGTGACCTCCAAAACATGGTTTTACAGGTGGAGGCCATTGACATTTTTTTCTCTACTCATCTGTTCTGACTGTTTTTTCACTAGTTTTTCCACTAGTTTTGCATTTGGCTAGGGTCAATGTCACTACTGGTAGCATGAGGCAATACCTGGACCTCATAGAGGTTGTCCAGGCAGTCCAACTCCCTCAGGATGGTACATTATTATTATATTATACATGATTTATATAGCGCCAACAGTTTACGCAGTGCTTTACAATGTATAGGGTGGACAAGACAATTACAGTACAGTTCAATACAAAAGGTACAGGAAGGCCCCGCTCGTAGAGCTTACATTCTAAAGGTAGGGGGTGGTGGTACAAAAGGTAATAGCTGCAGAGAATGATTTGATGGGGGTGGCTCTGGGACAATTATTAGGTGGTTGTGAGATAAATGAGTTTTTTCAGGGATCTCCTAAAGGTGGACAGGGTAGGGGCTGATCGGACATACTGGGGCAGGGAATTACAGATGATGGGAGAGGCTCTGGAGAAGTGCTGAAGGCAAGCATGGGAGGAGGTAACAAGGGAGCTAGAGAGCAGGAGGTCCTGGGAGGAGCGGAGGGGACGATTTGGGATGATTTTGATATCTGCAGATGAGGTTGGTGATGTACAGTGGTGTGAAAAAGTGTTTTGCCCCTTCCTCATTTCCTGTTCCTTTGCATGTTTGTCACACTTAAGTGTTTCGGAACATCAAACCAATTTAAACAATAGTCAAGGACAACACAAGTAAACACAAAATGCAATTTGTAAATGAAGGTGTTTACTATTAAAGGTGAAAAAAAATCCAAACCATCATGGCCCTGTGTGAAAAAGTGATTGCCCCCCCTTGTTAAAACATACTATAACTGTGGTTGTCCACACCTGAGTTCAATTTCTCTAGCCACACCCAGGCCTGATTATTGCCACACCTGTTCACAATCAAGGCATCACTTAAATAGGAGCTGCTTGACACAGTAAGGTCCACCAGAAGATCCTTAAAAGCTACACATCATGCCGAGACCCAAATAAATTCAGGAACAATTGAGAAAGAAAGTAATTGAGATCTATCAGTCTGGAAAGGGTTATAAAGCCATTTCCAAAGCTTTGGGAATCCAGCGAACCACAGTGAGAGCCATTATCCACAAATGGCGAAGACATGGAACAGTGGTGAACCTTCCCAGGAGTGGCCGGCCGCCCAAAATTACCCCAAGAGCGCAGCGACGACTCATCCAAGAGGTCACAAAAGACCCCACAACAACGTCCAAGGAACTGCAGGCCTCACTTGCCTCAGTTAAGGTCAGCGTTCATGCCTCCACCATCAGGAAAAGACTGGGCAAAAATGGCCTGCATGGCAGAGTTCCAAGGAGAAAACCACTGCTGAGCAAAAAGAACATCAAAGCTCGTCTCAATTTCTCCACAACACATCTTGATGATCCCCAAGACTTTTGGGACAACATTCTGTGGACCGATGAGACAAAAGTGGAACTCTTTGGAAGGTGTGTGTCCAAGTATATCTGGCGTAGAAGGAACACTGCATTTCAGAAAAAGAACATTATACCAACAGTAAAATATGGTGGTGGTAGTGTGATGGTCTGGGGCAGTTTTGCTGCTTCAGGACCTGGAAGACTTGCCGTGATAAAAGGAACTATGAATTCTGCTGTCTACCAAGAGATCCTGAAGGAGAATGTCCGACCATCTGTTCGTGTACTCAAGCTGAAACGAACTTGGGTTCTGCAGCAGGACAATGATCCTAAACACACCAGCAAGTCCACCACCGAATGGCTGAAGAAAAACAAAATGAAGACTTTGGAGTGGCCTAGCCAAAGTCCTGACCTGAATCCTATTGAGATGTTGTGGTATGACCTTAAAAAGGCCGTTCATGCTCGAAAACCCTCTAATGTAACTGAATTAGGACAATTCTGCAAAGATGAGTGGGCCAAAATTCCTCCAGGACGCTGTAAAAGCCTCATTGCACGTTATCGCAAACGCTTGGTTGCAGTTGTTGCTGCTAAGGGTGGCCCAACCAGTTATTAGGTTTAGGGGGCAATCACTTTTTCACACAGGGCCATGATGGTTTGGATTTTTTTTCACCTTTAATAATAAACACCTTCATTTACAAATTGCATTTTGTGTTTACTTGTGTTGTCCTTGACTATTGTTTAAATTGGTTTGATGTTCCGAAACACTTAAGTGTGACAAACATGCAAAGGAACAGGAAATGAGGAAGGGGGCAAACACTTTTTCACACCACTGTATATGGGGGCAATGTTGTGAATGGCCTTGTATGCTATGGTTAGCATTTTGAATTTTACATGGTGGGGTAGGGGGGGCCAGTGAATGCGTTGGCAGAGAGGAGCAGCAGTCATGGATCGGTTATTCATAAGAGACTGAAGGGGGGATAGCCTGCTTAAGGGTAGGCCATTAAGGAGAGAGTTGCAGTAGTCGTTGCTTTGTGGTGTCATTAGTCAGGAAGGGTCAAATTCTGGAGCTGTTGCAGAGGTTAAGAAGGCAGGATTTAGCCAGTGATTGGATATGGGGGCTGAAGGAGAGGTCAGAGTCAAGGATTACACCCAGGACCCTGGCATGTGTGGAGGGACCAATGGTTGTGTTGTGGATATTAATGGTGAAGTCACGGGGGGGGGGGGGGCGTGAAGGAGGAAATATAACAAGCTTAGTTTTAGAAAGATTGAGTTTGAGGAAGTGGTGTGACATCCATATCAATATGTCATTCAGTAAGTTTGAGATCTGTGAGGAGATTGAGGGGGTGAGTTGAGGAGAGGTGGTATTGGAAGCCATTGGAGGTTATCAACTGGCCCAGGGAAGAGGTATAGAGTGAGAATAGGAGAGGCCCAAGGACAGTACCACAGAAAGAGGAAGGGGAGTGGAGGAGATGAAGTTGTAAGTGACACTGAAAGTGTGCTGAGATAGGTAGGAGGAGACACAGGATAAAGCAGAATCAGGGAGGCCAAGGGAGTGTAATTTGCTGAGGAGGAGAAGGTGGATAACTGTGTCAAAGGCAGCAGAGAGGTCTAAAAGTATGAGTATGGAGTAGTGCCCATTGGTTTTAGCAGTTAGTAGGTCATTGGTGAGTTTTAGCAGGTTGTTGTGGGGGGTGGAAGCCAGACTGTAGGGGGTTTGAGAAGGTTGTTGTCCGTGAGATAGCGACTCATTCGGTCATGGACAAGGCGTTCGATGAGCTTGGAGGCAAACAGGAGCAGGGAGATGGGTCTTAAGTTATTCAAACAGGTGGGGTCTAGTGAGGGTTTTTTGAGTATGGGGATAACCAGCGCATGTTTGAGCGGGGAAGGAAAGGTGCCGCAGGAGAGGGAGAGGTTGAAGATGTGGGTTAGGGAGTTTAGGATAGAGTGGGAAGGTGGTCGCAGTAATTGAGAGGGGACAGGGTCCAGGGGACAGGTAGTTAGGTGGGCCATGGAGAGGAGTTTATCAACTTAATCTGTGGTAACTGGGCAAAAGGAGGATAGTATTGAGTGTGGTGTTGGACCCGATGTGTTGGGTAGGGGAGGAATTTGAATGCTGGATATCTCCTTGCAAATTGTGTTGATTTTGCTATTGAAATGGTTGGTGGGTAGGGTTGTGAAACGGTAAGCAAGTTGGTGGGTAGGGGCAGTGGGGGGTGAAGTAAGGAATTAAGGGTAGAAAAGAGTTGACAAGGTTTGAATGAGAGGGTTTTGATGAGAGTGTTGTAATAGCTTTGTTTAGCAGTGTGGAGGCAGGAGTTATATTTGAGAAGGGCAGATTTCTAGAGGGTAAAGTCTTGCAGGGATTTAGAGTTACGCCATGCTCGCTTAAGAGCATGGCTGTGTCTTTTGAGACTTCTATTGTCATCTGTTTTCCAGGGTTGTGGCAGATGGGGCCTGGTTCTACATGTAGAAAGAGGAGCAAGTATATCTAGGGAGGATGACAACGTGGTGTTGTAGATGGAAGTGGTTAGGTCTGGGCAGGACAGGGGTGCGATTTTGTCATAAAGGCCATCAGTAGCAGATACATCAATACTTGCCATCGACAGAAGGTTTGCTGTGTTTCCCAGCACAGTCTCAAGAGTATGGAGGAGATTCCAGGAGACAGGCAGTTACTATAGGAGTGCTGGACAGGGCTGTAGAAGGTCCTCAACCCATCAGCATGACCTGTACCTGCTCCTTTGTTCAAGGAGGAACAGGATGAGCACTGTCAGAGCCCTGCAAAATGACCTCCAGCAAGCCACTGGTGTGAATGTCTCTGACCAACAATCAGAAACAGACTTCAAGAGCGTGACCTCTACAGGCTAGACAATGGCACCCTGGCTGCCATTTGGTATCAGGATGAGATCCTTGGACATATTGTCAGACCCTACACTGGTGCAGTCTGACAATGAGTCCAAGGGGTGGGTCCCTGGTTCCTCCTGGTACACGACAATGCTCGGTCTCATGTGCTGAGAGTATGCAGCCATTTCCTGGAGGATGAAGGAATTGATACTATTGAATGGCCCCCGCGATCGCCTAACATAAATCAAATTAAACACCTCTGGGACATTATGTTTTGGTCCATCAGACGCTGCCAGGTTGCACCTCAGTCTGTTCAGGAGCTCAGTGATTCCTTGGTCCAGATCTGGGAGGAAATACCCCAGGACACCATCCATTGTCTCATTAGGAGCATGCCCTGATGTTGTTAGGCATGCATACAAGCATGTGGGGGCCATGCAAACTACTGAGTAACATTTTGAGTTGCTGCAATGAAATTTCAGCAAAATGGACTAGTCTGCTGCATCATTCTTTCACTTTGATTTTCAGAGTGTCTTTAAATGAACCCTCTGTGGGTTGATAATTTTCATTTCAATCAAACTATGTAACATCCTTTCATTCCTAACACATTACCCATATCAGTATAGATAGTGTTCCTTTAATTTGTTTGAGCAGTGTATATATATATATATATATATATATATATATATATATATATATATATATAATGTATATACATCTGTATATACTGTATATACACCTGTATATACATCGGTTGTATATACATCTATATATCTATCGCTATATACAGTATCTCACAAAAGTGAGTACACCCCTCAAATTTTTGTAAATATTTTATTATATCTTTTCATGTGAAAATACTGAAGAAATTACACTTACTACAATGTAAAGAAGTGAGTGTACAGCTTGTATAACAGTGTAAATTTGCCGTCCCCTTCAAAATAGATCAACACACAGCCATTAATGTCTAAACCGCTGGCAACAAAAGTACCAGGGAAATCGGCTGCGCCAGTTGCGCGCTCTGGCGCACAATTGTGCACAATGGAACAGCGCTACGACGCACATGCATTTGCAGCCCCACTGAGCATCACGCGCGGATGCGCACAAGCGCACGCATGGCGTGACCCCTTGCTGCCCTATAAAAGGAAGCACCAGCACCCAAATAATTGCTGGTTCGTCTTTCAGCTCACCTGGTTTCCTGCATCTGTTCCTGTGAAAGATTGATTACACGTTGTGACCCGGATTGCCCCTTGACCACGTTGACTCTCTCCTGTACCTGACCCCTGGCTTGTTTCTCGGACTTCTGCTATCTCTGGTGTTTGACCCCCGGCCTGTATCTGGACTCTGCCTTCTTCTCCTGTGTTTGACCCTAAGCCTGCTTCCGGATTCTCCTTTGCCTCAGCGCTCCTGATACCTTGCTCCTGGACTCTTGAAACGGTGTTTGACCCTTGGCCTGCCTCTGGATTTGTTTACTGCCTGACGAACTGTATCTGTTTTCAAGGGCAACCGCTCTCGGCATCTTGGCCTCGGTGAGTACTCTGTTTATGATAAAAAGTGAGTATACCCCAAATTGGGCCCAATTAGCCATTTTCCCTCCCTGGTGTCATGTGACTCGTTAATGTTACAAGGTCTCAGGTGTGAATGGGGAGTAGGTGTGTTAAAATTAGTGTTATCAGTCTCATTCTCATGGCAAAGAACTCTCTGAGGATCGGAAAAAAAATAATTGTTGCTCTACATAAAGATGGCCTAGACTATAAGAAGATTACCAAGACCCTGAAACTGAGCTGCAGCATGGTGGCCAAGACCATACAACGGTTTAACAGGACATGTTCCATTTAGAACAGGCCTCGCCATGGTAGACCAAAGAAGTAGAGTGCACATGCTCAGCATCCTATCCAGAGGTTGTCTTTGGGAAATAGATGTATGAGTGTTGCCAGCATTGCTGCAGAGGGGGTGGCGGTTCAGCCTGTCAGTGCTCAGACCATATGCCGCACACTGCATCAAATTCGTCTGCATGGCTGTCATCCCAAAAGGAAGCCTCTTCTAAAGATGATGCACAAGAAAGGCCGCAAACAGTTTGCTGAAGACAACCATATTAAGGACATGGATTACTGGAACCATGTCCTGTGGTCTGATGAGACCAAGATAATCTTATTTGGTACAGATGGTGTCAAGCGTGTGTGGTGGCAACCAGGTGAGGAGTACAAAGACAAGATTGCCTTGCCTACAGTCAAGCATGGTGGTGGGAGTGTCATGCAGCCCAAGACCATGAATGCTGCTGGCTCTGGGGAGCTACAGTTCATTGAGGGAAACATGAATGCCAACATGTACTGTGACATACTGAAGCTGAGCATAATCCCATCCCTTCGGAGACTGGGCCACAGGGCAGTATTCCAACATGATAACGACCCCAAACACACCTCCAAGACGACCACTGCCTTGCTAAAGAAGCTGAGGATAAAGGTGATGGACTGGCCATGCATGTCTCCAGACCTAAAGCCTATTGAGCATCTGTGGTCATGGAGGAGTGAAAAGAGGACTCCAGTGGCAACCTGTAAAGCTCTGATGAACTCCATGCCCAAGAGGGTTAAGGCAGTGCTGGAAAATAATGGTGGTCACACAAAACATTGACACTTTGGGTCCAATTTGGACATTTTCATTTAGGGGTGTACTCACTTTGGTGGCAGTGGTGTGTTGAATTATTTTGAGTGGACATTTTGAGGAGACAGTAAATTTACACTGTTATACATGCTGTACACTCACAACTTTACATCGTAGAAAAGTGTAATTTCTTCAGTGTTGTCACATGAAAAGATAGAATAAAATATTTACAAAAATGTGAGGGTTGTGTACTCACTTTTGTGAGATACTGTATTGATAGATAGATAGATAGATAGATAGATAGATAGATAGATAGATAGATAGATAGATAGATAGATAGATAGAGACATTTGTTAAGATTTTAAATTTTCTGTGTGAGTTCTGTCCATCCATCTAATGCCGCGTACACACGGTCGGAATTTTCGTCGGAAAAAGCTCTGATGGTTTTCCCGTCGGAACTCCAACGGAATTTCACTCAAACTGTCTTGCCTACACACGGTCACACCAAATTCCGACGGTCAATAACACCACGCCTTAAAAGAAGTTTGACTGCACTATAAAAGGGAAGTTTAATGCTTCTGAGCATGCGTCGAATTGTTTCCGAGCATGCGTCAGAATTTTGCGTGTCGGAATTGCATACACACGATCGGAAAATCTGATAGAAAGGTTTTCCGTCTGAAAAATTAAGAACAGGTTCTCAATCCAAAGTCCGTCGGAAATTCCGACAGAAAAAGACTGATGGGCATACACACGGTCGGAAAATCCGATGAAAAGCTCCCATCGGACTTTTTCCATCGGAAATTCCGACCGTGTGTACGCGGCATAAGAAAAATTATCCTCAAGCTGAACTTAAATAGAGCAACTGCTATAAATGTTCACAACCTATATGTAAAGTTTTAGATTATAGCTGATAACCTGGAAATGTTAAAGCTTCTAATAGTTAAGTATTAAAAAAAAGCTAAATATAGTGTACCATCATCTACCGTATATACTCGAGTATAAGCCGACCCGAATATAAGCCGAGGCACCTAATTTTACCACAAAAAAATGGGAAAACTTATTGACTCGAGTATAAGCCTAGGGTGAGAAATGCGCAGCTACTGTAAGTGGAAAAGAGGGTCAACACTGCCCATTTGCAGCCTCACTGTGCAATTTGCATGCCTCATTGTGCCAATTTGCAGCCATAGGTCCCCAGAACTTCAAACTTGGTAGTCAAGGGTTCCTAGATGCCCCCTAGCTGCATTTGGGGTCTCTGGACCCAAAGGGTCCCGAAATAACATTGCTGCAGATGGAAACAGTTGACCGAATTTGGGGCCCTGTATCTCGGGGCCACTTGGTGCTAGGAACCCCAAATTTGGATATGTTGTAGCATTTCCTAGCACCAAGTGGCCCCGAGATACGGAGCCCCAAAGTCGGGTCGGAAAATGTAATTTTCTGCTGCAGAAAAGTGCTTGACTCAAGTATAAGCCGAGGGGGGCCTTTCAGCACAAAAAAATGTGCTGAAAAACTCGGCTTATACGCGAGTATATACAGTAATTGAAGAGGAAAAAGGGAAGGCTGGGAGAACGGTCTCAAACCGGTCACCCAAAAAAGAAGCATTTAGGCAGGACTATTGCGGTACCAATTTAAACAATATATACTCAAAAGTGCTAAAAATATTATACAATTTTATTGATACAAAACTTAAAGACAAGGCATTTTAATACATCATAAAAGGTGCATGGTAACAATCCATGTGTATCACCAGTATGCGTATCCCCTGTGCAGGAGGATCAAGATATGGTGGATTCTCACGGATATTGTAGTTCTCAACATGTTTTGTGGAGTATGTACTGCTTCATCAGGAGAATATCTGCAAGTAGTCATCATGATATTACGCACCATGTATCAAAATATATAAAAAAAATACATTTGATAAATAATAAATGAAGGCGGGGAGAGAGAAAGCGATGTTGCTTACCAAATAACCCAAGCCTGGCCAGGGTCGGAGCACCACCAAAGTCCCCCCCCCCCCCCCCGCAGCGGCTACGGGGGAAGTGCAATCAATGGACTGGTGTCTAAATTGATTTATAATAAGAATAAATGTAAAAGTAGTGATATGTAATCATAGGGGTTCAATTAAATCAGAGGAAGGGAACGAGAAAGGGGAGGGAAAGGTTAAAGGGATGGGCAGTGAAGGGGAAAGGGGAGGGAAAAGAGAGGCAGGGGATGGAAAGGGGGAAGTATGGGGAGTGAAGAAACGGGGGGAGGGAAGCGGGAAAAAGAAGGAAAGGCGAATGGAAGGGGAAGGAAAGGGGGGAGGAAGAAATGGGGAGGAAGGGAAGGGGAGGGGAAAGAGGGGAGGGGGAGAGGGGGGGAGGGAAGCGGGAAAAAGAAGGAAAGGCGAATGGAAGGGGAAGGAAAGGGGGGAGGAAGAAATGGGGAGGAAGGGAAGGGGAGGGGGAAAGAGGGAGGGGGAGAGAGAGGGGTAAGAAGGGGAGGAAAATGGGGGGGATGGGGGCAGGGGGTAAAAGGGGGGGGGGAAGGGGAAAAACAGGCAGGCAACTTCACTATAATAAACATGACATATGAATATTGGTGAATACATAAAATAGAAACTTGAGGGGGGGCGTGGCTTAGCAGCACATGTAGACGGTCACACCGGCTCTTCTCTCCGCCGAAAATCCTGGATATTATCCTGCAGGCACCCCATCCTTTACAGGGAAAGATACCCACTTACCCACTACGATCCCAGGACCATTCCGGATCAGCTCAGCGGCACCCAAACGGACCGGAACGATGTCCAGGAGACATAAAGCCGCACAGGAGGAATCCAGCCAAGATGGCGCCGGGTCACAGCGCTCCCAAAGGGACCAGTACAAAGAAGCTGCCCAGAAGCTGCTATATGGCAATAAACCCCCCAAAGACCACCGATCGGCTCCCCACATCTCAGAGGAAGCTAAAGGGGGACAATCTGAGGCAGATGACACGGTCCCACTGGAGGATTCCGATGGATTGAACCCAGACTGGCACACAGTGAGTACCCCAAGAGACTTGTTTACAGGGCCTCCCTCTGTATCCCCCACATCAGATAGCACAGAACCCACATTGAGGGACATATTCTCTGCAATTACAGCCTGCAATATGTCTGTTTCCACACTAACTAATGAGGTTAAAGGAGTGAAGGCAGAAATCTCTTATGTGAGACAGGACATGCAGAAGCTGCGTGAAAGAACTGCAGCCATTGAGGGAAGGATCAGTGCAATGGAGGATGACATAGAACCCATGCAGAGAGATGTACAATACAACTGTCATTTAGTCGATCAGCATGCGGCCCGATTAGATGACCTCGAAAATCGCATGAGACGAAACAATGTGCGGGCACTGGGAATACCAGAGAGGGCTGAGGGCAAGAACCCTGTCGAATTCATTGAAAAATGGTTGATCGATACTTTTGGAAAGGACACTTTCTCCCCATTGTTTGCAGTGGAAAGGGCGCACAGGGTACCATCCCGCCCGCTCCCACCTGGCAATCACCCACGAGCCTTCCTTTTCAAACTATTAAATTACAAGGACAGAGACGCTATCCTGCATAAGGCCAGAACCTCAGGAGGGGAAATTAAAATAGAGAACTCTAAGGTCTCTCTGTACCCAGACTTCTCGGCCGAGCTACAGAAGCAGAGAGCAAAATTTCTAGATGTGAAGAAAAGAATGAGAGACTTGAATTTGAAATATGCCATGATGTACCCAGCCCGGCTGAGGGTTGTCGCACTAGGAGAAGTCCACTTTTTTGATCGCCCTGCCATGGCCGCACAGTGGCTGGACCGGGAGGATAGAGCCCTCAAAGCAGCAAGAAACAACGCACAGGACTAATCGGGAACTATGCAAGGCCTGACATCCAGCAGCATCCGTTATCAGCTGACACGCTCCCTAACTAAACTGCATGTTCACAGCCAAAATTATACAGTTATTGAACCGCTGAGCAGTAGCCATCGACTACAAAGGGAGGAGAACATTGTAAGAAGGTGCACCACCACCCATTTTCCAGGCGGATGAAGAGGAACACTTTTTTTTTTTTTCTTTTAAAAAAAGAAGTTTTTGAATGGTGTGGAGTTCCACACACGCTGCAGGCGTGAAACCCCTGTTCCACTTAACCCTAGGGTTTGCTGGGTGTTTCCACAGCCTCCCCCCCCCCATTGCGGAGGCATGGGAACTATTTCTTTTTCGGCCTATTTGGCCAAGAGCCCAGTTGGCTCGCAAAGTTACACGTTGCACCACAACAACCAGTTTTTTTTCTCAGGAAATATGTCACTATGGTATAACCCTTGTCTATTGGTTTAAGTTAACAGCACATAGCCAAGCTATGGTCATGATAATGCTTCCCCAGGGGATGCTCACACACATTATGGTTAATAGATGTCTGCATAATTTTATCAGCATGTGTAAAAAGGTGGTACGATTAACCGTGATATGGCATTTGAAATATCTGCAGGGATCCATGACAGTAAATCGCACTTATGGCGGCTAGTGTAAAAATAGTGTCATGGAATGTCAGAGGATTAGGGGCCCCGATAAAACGAATGGCAGTTCTTAGACATCTTAAATCTATGGGAGCAGATATTGTATGTCTGCAAGAGACACATTTCTCCTCGGACCCACCCCCCAGTCTGAGTCCCCGAATGTATGAGACACAATTTCACTCCACTTATTCCACATACTCTAGGGGAGTAAGCATCCTAGTAAAGAAAAATGTACAATTTAAATGTATTAGAGATGACATAGACACAGGAGGGAGATATATATTCCTGCTCTGCAAGATTCACGGTATGACCTGCATACTGGCGGACATATATATACCCCCCCCCCCCCCCCCGTACTCATCAGAAGTTTTGAAATGTTTGGCGGGATTTATGGCACTGTACCCGGATGTTCCACTTTTGGCTGTAGGGGACTATAATAACTACCTGAACCATTTGCTAGATAAACTTCCTATCCCCACCACTGTTAAGCCAGGCGCAGAGGGACACACACCCTTTGCCAGGGTACTAAGAGAAATGGGACTGACTGACATATGGCGGGAAAAAAACCCAACAAAAAAGAAATATTCATGCCATTCGGCCTCACACGGGGGTCTCTCTAGAATAGATTTGGGCCTAGGGAACGAGGCAATGTTGCTTAAGGCCCAGGATGCGGGTTATGCAGACAGACTGGTGTCGGATCACTCCTCTTACTGGATATCCATCTCGCTACCAATAAACAGCATAAGACCAGTTTGGAGGCTGAACCCATTTTGGCTCTCATTATTCCCAGACCCAGACCCAATCCGCAATGATTTAAATGCGTTTATTCAGGAGAACCTTAATTCAGCTAGAATGGGAGTAGTATGGGATGCGACCAAAGCCTACCTAAGGGGGCAATTTATTAGATCTATTACACGTATTAAAACTGATACAAAGGCATGGGAATGCACGGTACGGGGGGTAGTCACGGCGACAGAGGACAGATACATTGCTGACCCCACGGAAGATACGAAGCGAGCTTGGCTAAGCGCGCAGACTATGTCCAATCAACTGGCATTGCAATTAGCTGAAAACAAACGTTTTTTCTTACAGCAGTCGCACTTTGAGGAGGGTGAGGCAACTGGGCACATGCTAGCAGTAATGGCGCGTGCGCAGAGGTCCTCCTCCCTTATCTCCACCATTAAAGACACACAAGGCAAAGTACAAACACAAACGGCAGACAGTGCAGGTTTTTAGGAACTTTTACGAAAACTTGTATGCTTCTAAGGTACACCCCACTACCCAGGAAATAACGGACTTTTTAGAGGTATGCGCTCTACCCAAACTGTCTAACGGAGATACAGATATGCTCAATGCCCCCCTGACGGAGGAGGAGATATCTTTAGCTCTTGCGCAATCAAAAAACAACAAGTCACCTGGGTTAGACGGTCTCCCCTCCGAAGTATACAAGAGATATGCAGACACGCTAACACCTTTACTATTAAAGGTCTATAATGATGCATATGAGAAGGGGTCTTTGCCGGATTCCATGAACGAGGCAATTATTGTTGTTCTGCTGAAGCCGGGTAAGGACGCTAACTCACCTGACTCTTATAGACCAATATCGCTGCTAACGGCGGATATTAAACTACTAGCAAGGATATTGGCGAATAGATTAGCAACAGTGATCCACAAGATAGTACATAGGGACCAGTCAGGGTTCATACCCACGAGATCAACAGCCCAAAACATTAGGAGACTTTTTCTGAACCTCCAACTCCCGGTTGACAACCCCGGCAATAGGGCAATTTTCTCGCTGGACGCAGCTAAGGCCTTCGACAGCGTCGAGTGGCCTTATCTGTGGGCTGTGCTGGAAAATATGGGCCTGGGGAATAATGTTATTAATTGGGTAAAACTCCTCTATGCTGAACCATCGGCCAAAATTAGAGTTAATGGGGAGCTGTCAGACTCATTTCAGTTGTTTCGTGGTACTAGGCAGGGGTGCCCCCTGTCGCCCCTGCTGTTCGCTTTGGCCCTGGAACCGCTGGCAGCGAGGATCCGAGCAGACAATAACATAGAGGGTTTTCAAAGGCGGACCGGGACAGACAAAGTGTCCATGTACGCCGATGACACTCTCCTGTATCTAGGGGACACACAGGGCACACTACAGACGGCCATGTCACTTATTAAAGAATTCGGACAACTATCCGGCTTCTCCATTAACTGGAGCAAATCGGTGCTCCTACCCATAGACCCGATAAAGACACCACTCCCAGCAGAGGCAGAGATGGTCCAGATAGTCCAGTCATTTCGATATCTGGGAATCCAGGTGACATCAGACACCTCGGAATACATAGAACAAAACCTTGTCCCCTTACTGAACAAATTCCGGGAAAAGTGCACAGCTTGGTGCAAACTTCCTCTATCGGTGGTGGGGAGGGTAAATCTGATAAAAATGGTTTGGGCACCACAGCTGCTCTATGTATTTAACAACTCCCCAATATGGATACACAGGAAATGGTTCGATAAAATAGAGACTCAATTCCGGGAGCTTATATGGCGGAAAAAGAATGCCAGAATAAAATTATCCACGTTACAGTATAGTAAGGAAGAAGGGGGGCTGGCAGTCCCACACCCCAGAACGTATTACCTTGCGTCACAGCTGCAACAGCTGGGAGGCTGGGGAATACCAGACACCGAAGACCCTATCCGCAAGCTACTCAGTGTGCCAGGCGAAATTGCACCAGCGCTTACCAGGCTAGAGGCGGGATACTGTCATCTGAATCCCAAAGCACCGACGGTGAAACTTTTAAATACATTATGGGCATATATTAAGAGATTGCTAGGAATACAAGGATTTCTGACACATACACCCATATGGCAGAATAGACAATATAGAGAAATCCAGAAATTGAAAGGATTCAGGAAATGGGGGGAGGCAGGCATAATCTATATGGCTCAACTTTTCAATGGCCCTACTTTCAAATCCTTTATGGAACTTCAGGAGGAATTTCAAATCCCACGCACCAACTTTTATAAATACCTGCAGTTGAGGCATGCAATACAAACCCAAGCTAGAACAAATACACTACGAAAAACAGACCACACAATCATTCAAAATATCCTTATGGAGGGGGAAAAAAAGGGTATGATATCCAGATGTTATGGCATCCTCCTGGGTAAAATCCAAGACTCTTCCAACCTACCATGTAGGAAAGGCTGGGAGGAAGATATAGGACTTATAGACGGGGAAATGGGGAATATGTGCCTTTCTGCTGCACCACTTGTGTCAGTCTCAGCCTCACAGAAACTATCGCATTTGTATTTACTACATAGAGCATACAGAACACCGGTACAACTGCACAAGTGGGGCCTCAGGGACTCGCCCATATGTCCAAAATGCGAAAGGGACAACGGAGATCTTCTCCATATGCTCTGAAGCTTTTCAGGTACTGGAAGGAAATAACGGATACGATATCATCAATCTTCAATGTAACAATGCCTCAAAACCCGACTATATGCCTACTAGGGGCGCTAGATGAGGAAACACTGGGTACACCCACTTATACGGCAATACTACGCCTCTTATACATAGCACGAAAAATGATAGCCCAAGTCTGGATCACTCCAAGAATTCCCTCCAGGAAGAAATGGGTAGAGAACGTAAACAAACTACTGATCAGGGAAAAAATAACCTACCAACATAGAAATGCTCCACGAAAGATTCAGGCAATGTGGTCACCATGGCTAGACACCCCTGGGCTAGCCCCACACCAGCTAATTCAGGATAGGTTGTTAGCAGGATGATTTTAGGGGGGAAAACAATGGATTACAGACACACACCTTTCATCCAACATAAAGAAGGGGAGGAGCTGGCTAACTTAAAAAGACAGAGTATACTAATAGATCGGACAGAGACAGGGTCCACAAGATGGTTGTTGTGAATGCTTACACATAGTAACACAGGTATACCAATAGTGCACTAAAGCATGACAAGGTCATGGGAAGAAAGTTTTCCACAGTATTTAATAAAGACAAGACTTAGTTTTTGTTATATAGTTTCAGGAGCCTTGTAAAGCTTAATTTTAGACTGCATAGTCTCTGTTATGTTGAAATTATAACTGTACAATATGATTGTTACCATGTAAATTGTGCAAAACGAAAAATAAAAAAACCTTTTCTTGATTAAAAAAAAAATTACAGAAAAGGCTTGTAAGAATTTACCTTATTAAGGCTGGTGGAATAGTGGCATTCAGCCTTTTCGATCCAAAGGGTCTCGCTTTGCAGAAGAACCTTATCACGGTCACCCCCTCTGGGATCCAAAGGTATTACCTCCAAAGCAAAGAACTTAGCTGCCCTTTATATAAAAAAAATGAAAAATTTTTAAGAAAAAAATTAAAAAAAAAAATTAATATATTAATGAAAAAAATTGCAGAAGAACCTTATCACGGTCACCCCCTCTGGGATCCAAAGGTAAAAAAAAGAACTTAGCTGCCTTTGAATTGAACCTATGGTATAAACCAATGTGAAGTAAAAACAAGTTTGCCATTAGTAGAGCAGTATAAATGATCCCTGATGAGCTGTATCAGTTCCCTGATTGTTTTACTCACATTAAAGGCTTTTCAATCAAAAAGCATGAGATAAATGGCCTAAGTTGTACCACAATTAGCTGGGGTGCGAGGGGTGAATATTTCACCATTAGGTAATCTGTAGATGGTAACATCAAGGATCCAGGGGCAGCGTGGGCACTAGCCACAACTGGAGGCGCCCCGTTGGCCTGGGGCATTACTGACAGTAGACTTGTAATGACTTGTAATGACTGCTTGTTAGCCCATCATTCAGAGAGGTAGCTCTTCGAAAGACTAGCTCCAGGGTAGTTTTGACATGTTTCTTGAAAATGTGATGGTCTGTCAGTAGATGCCAATGTTTTAGAAGACACCACAGAGCTGATTCTGGTGGTGATGATAACTGATAACCTGGGTAATCGTGCAATCAAATTAGATGTTGCTAAGGCATTTAATAGTATGGAGTGGAAATAACTCTGGCAAGCATTGAATGCCTTTTGCTTAGGCCAAGATTTTATTGCTTAGATTCAACTATTGTTAAAGTTTTGTAGAGTCAGAGTGAGTAAGTCTTTTTCTACATAATTCGGCTTAAAGTGGGGTACCAAGCAGCCACTGTCACTCCTGTTATTTGCTCTTGCCATTAAGTCACTGGCTTCAATTATAATGTCTGACCAATATACTGTGGGTTTCCAACATGGTGAGGTTAAGGAAAATGCCTCTTACACAGACAACACTCTGTTATTCAAAGGTAATACCCCACTTGAAAATCTTAAGCATCTAACACTCAAAATTGACTTCCTTTAGAGTTTAATGATTAAGTGGGAAAAGTTCATGTTGTTCCAGTGGATCCACTACCGCATTTGCCAGTTGTGCTGTCAAAATAAAATCAGTACACATTTTCACATGCCTGGGTAATAACATTTCTAAGGGTCTGACTAAACATCAGGGATCTAATTTAACCCTCCTATCAGCTCAATGCAAATAAAAATTCAACCACTTACATAATGGGCAGAACAAATTTAATTAACCACTTTCCGACCGCCAAACGCTGATGTACATCGGCACAATGACAGCAGTGGGGAAATAGGCATACCTGTACATCCCCTTTAAGAGCAGGGGCTAGCAGGCACACGCCCACCGCATACAGTGTGACCATGCCCGCGGGACCAGCGGACTCGATGTCGGTCTCCCGGAGATCGTGTCATGGAGCCTCAGAACGAGGAAGTGCCTATGTAAACGAGGCATTTCCTCGTTCTGCATTGTGTCATGACTAGGGATGAGCCGAACACCCCCCCAGTTCGGTTTGAGGCAGAACATGCGAACAAAAAAGTGTGAATTTTAAAGGCTAATATGCAAGTTATTGTCCTAAAAAGTGTTTGGGGACCCGGGTCCTGCAAAAAAATAGTTTTAAAAACTGAAGTTTTTTTTGGGAGCAGTGATTTTAACAATGCTTAAAGTGGAAAAATAAAAGTGAAATATTCCTTTAAATATCGTACCTGGGGGGGTGTCTATAGTATGCCTGTAAAGTGGCGCATGTTTCCCTGCACAAAATGACATTTCTAAAGGAAAAAAAGGAATTTAAAACTGCTTGTGGCTATGATGTAATGTTGCCCCCCCCCCCCCCCAGCCCATTAATGGGCCCTTTGGGTCTGGTATGGATATTAAGGTGAACCCCGCACCCAAATAAATAAAAAAGGCGCGGGCCCCCAGGCCCTATATACTCTGAACAGCAGCCGTATACATGCGGTCCCCGGGTTACAAACAAGATAGGGACTGTAGGTTTGTTCTAAGTTGAATCTGTTTGTAATTTGGAACAGGTCCATTTTCTAAGTGTAGCTCCAGCCAAAAAATCTATTTAAAAGCTTTTTGGATAACATAGGGAAGGGTTATCATCACCCCTGTATCATTTGTTTTGCTGTCTGTGCCCCTGTTCAGAACATTTCACCTCACTTTCTGTCCCAATGGCAATTGGATTTTGAAAATTTTGGGTTATTAGGGAAACAAGGATTGGTGATTAAAGCATCAGTGGAGACACCATTTTCCCATATTAACTCTTAAAAGGAGAGAATTTCCCTTCCTAGGGGTAGATTTCCTCTCACTTCCAGTTGTCTCCCTCCGTTTGTAAGTAGGAGTCATTTGTAAGTCGGATGTTTGAAAGTAGGGGACCACCTTTATATACTATATGGCCTGCCCTATATACTCTGCAGAAAATTGGGACTTAGGTGTTGGTGGTACCAGAACACTGTAAGACCTCACAGTTACTCTTGGTGGTTGCTGGAAGGGGCCCTGCTGTGAAATATTATATCAAGAATTGTAATTACATGCCCCTGTTAAACAGGGGCAGAAAAAATCAGGCCTTTGGTGATGGTGGACTGGTGGTGGTGCCACAACATTGTAAGCCCTCACAGTCAAGCCCCATACACACGGTCGGATTTTCGCATGGATTCTGTCTGATCGGACAATGTTGTTGAAAAATCAGACCGTGTGTATGCACCATCGGACAGTGTACGTCGTATTGTCCGACGGACAAAGTCCTATCTCCTGCTGGATAGATTTTCCGACAACACGGTCCGATCACACCAAATCCGATCGTGTGTATGGTAGTCCGACCGGACAAAGTGCTACGCATGCTCAGATCACATTACAAGACCAAAGCTATTGGCTACTAGCCTCTACGTAGTCCCGTCGTAGGCAACAAACGTCACCACGTTCAGAATGATCGGATTTTCCGACAACTTTGTCCGACCGTGTGTACGCAAAACCAACATCAGACAAAGTATGACGGACATGGTCTGACGGACCTGGTCCTCGGATAATCCGCGCGTGTGTATGGGGCTTCACTCTTTGTGGGTGCAGAAATTAGCCCTGCTGGGAAATATTAGAGCAAATATTGTAATTGCATGCCCCTGTTAAAAAGGGGCAGAAAAATTGAGCCTTAGGTGGTGGTGGCACAACACTGTAAAGCACAGGTCTCAAACACAAGACTCGCTCCAGGCCATTTCATGTGGCCCTCACACCTCTCCTGCAGCTGCAGGAGAGCTCCAGCCCTCCTCTGGTCCTCCTCCAGACCCCTACTTTCTGCTTTCAAGCAATGCATCCAGCTTCTTCCCAGCAGCAGCATAAGTAAATTGGGTGCACTGTGATGTTAGGGACAGTAGGGGACTCAACTTCTGATGATGGGGTGGCTCTTGACGTCCAAGGTAAGGGGAGGGGATGCGCTGGACATCTAATCTTACAGATACAACCGACCCTTTTGAGGGAAATCATAATGCTGATGCGGCCCACTATGAAATTGAGTTAGACACCCCTGCTGTAAAGGAACGGGCCCTGCTGTGAAATATTAGAGCAAATATTGTAATTACATGCCCCTGTTAAACAGGGGCAGAAAAATTTGGCCTTAGGCACTGGTGGTGGTGCCACAACACTGCAACCCCTCACAGATACTCTATTTGAGCGCAGGAATGAGCCCTGTTGGGAAATTGTACAGCAAAAATTGTAATTACATGCCACTGTTAAACAGGGGCAGACAAATTGGGCCCTAGGTACTGGTGGTAGTGCCACAACACTGCAACCCCTCACTGATACTCTAGTTGAGCACAGGAACGAGCCCTGCTGTGAAATATTACAGCAAAAAAAATATTACATGTCCCTGTTTAACAGGGGCAGAAAAATTGGGCCTTAGGCACTGGTGGTGGTGCCCTGAAACAAAAATGAAGCTATCAACATGAACATTGAGGAGGAGTAGGATAGTCACTCAGCATAGGCAGTCTTCAAGGGATCTCACATTCATAGACAAATTTATCGGTTACATCAGCATCAGGTGCTTGGTAGCTGGTGATCCAAGACTGATTCATTTTTTTGAAGGTAAGCCGATCAACTGAGTCTATGGACAGGTGCACTCTGTGATCGGTTACAAAGCCTCCAGTAGCACTGAATGTGCGTTCAGAAAGAACGCTGGATGCAGGACAGGCCAGTAGCTCAATTGCATATTGTGCAAGCTCTGGCCAGTGATCCATCCTCAACACCCAGTAACCCAGTGAATTTTTGGTTGGAAAGGTCTCCAAGTCTGATCTTGCCCT
>JAQSEC010001348.1:0-12916 GCA_028564925.1 Lithobates sylvaticus | reverse complement strand
GCACCCCCTAGGGACACACTTTACCCTTTGATCACCCCTGGTGTTAACCCCTTTCCTGCCAGTGGCATTACAGTGACAGTGCATATTTTTAGGACACTGTAGTAATGTCACTGAAAAAAGTGTCAAAAGTGTCAGTTAGGTGTCCGATTTGTCTGCCGCAATGTCACAGTGGCACCAAAAATCGCTGATTGCTGCCATTACTAGTGAAAAAAATAAAATAAAAAAATTCCATAAAACTATCCCCTCATTTGTAGACGCTATAACTTTTGCGCAGACCAATTAATACACTTATTGGGATAATAAGTGTAGTGAAGTGGTTAATGGCATCCTTACAACCAATGACATCTTCAGTTAATGATGATGTCTGTTGCCTCCACAGCATCCTTGTTTGACCCTCCTGTGCCCCTCTTCCTCAGCACTGGGGTGAAAAATTGGGGGGAAGAGAAACATTGGATACTAGTCAGTACCAGTGTGCAAAAGTGTATTTGCTTTGGAATAATAAATCACCTCTAACGTCGGGTGTCCTACATGTAGAGGTTGCTGAGTTATGTGAAGCTATTAGAATATTTTTTTACATTTTAGAATGGGGTGCCCTGAGATTGTGCTTCATTTTAAAGGGTGTCTCAACTGAAAAAAGGTTGAGAAACACTGCTCTAGAGGATGAGATCACAGCTATACTCTAAAGCTGGCCATACACTAATTCAATTTTGTCAATTTCCTTCTGTGGCCTTGTCGACACACCCGGCTCAATTTTTATTTTAAATTTTTTCATGAAATTTTGGATGGATGTTCATTTTTAGTATGGCCGCACGGCCAAACCAAAATAATTGTGTCCTATCCCAGTTCTTTAGATTTGAACAGAGAGAAGAAGGTATACGTGCAAATGTGGGAAAAGGTCTGACATGGATGAGAAAGTGGATGGGAGATAGTAGATGGACCGCAAGGCCCATGTAAATGAGAAATTATTTTTGCATTGTGATACAATATCTGGAGGGAGAGGGATATTAAGTGCAAGGGATTTGGAACAGTTGATTTTTAAAATTGGCAATAGCCTGAAAGTCTTCAAGTTGGGAAGTGAGGTAAGAGGCTGGATCATGGAAAAGAGCAAGCCATCTGCATTAGCGGACACTTTATATTCTTTGGAAAGAGTCTGAATAACTTTAATATTAGGGTCCTTTGGATCATTCTCAGGAATGGTTCTAGAATAATGACGAAGAGCAGTGCTGATAACGGACACCCTTGCCTCCTACCATTGCATATGGAGAAGATTTCCGATAGGTAGCAATGGACCCTGACTTGGGTTGTGGGATTTGTGTAAAGAGTCTCAACGGGAGAGAGCATTTTTCCTTGTTAGCCCAAGTATTGCAAACTGAGGTGCATATAATCCCAGATCACTATATTGAACGCCTTCTCCACTTCATTGGACAGGAGAAGGCAGAGAGTGCCTTTGGAGGATGCCTTTGGAGGATGCCTAATGAATGAGATTAAGTTTGCTTTTTGGCATTATCCCAAGCTTCTCAGACCAGGATAAAGCAATATTACGCATGGAAGTATAGAAAGCTATAATTTTGATATCCACATGTAATAGTGAGATGGGGTGATAACTTGAACATTGAGATGGGTCCTTGCCCTCTTTTGGGATGACTGAGATATGTTTTTCTAATAGCTGTCAGGATGGGGGAGGTGCGTGTTCAGGGGGGTCAAATGCTGTGAGAAAGTTGGTAATTAGTGTGTCTGCAAAAGTTTCGTAATAATGTGAAGTGGGGTCGTCAGGGCCTGGGCTTTTCCTGGGTTTGAGCTGGAAAATGGCGATTTTAACCACTTCCACGGTGATAGGTGACTCTGAATTTTTGCTGTAAGAAGTTGAGAGTTTGAGGGGCCGTACCATGAGAGAAAGATTTTTAGCTTATGAAGTTGGTTTGAGAAGGTTGGTGGGGGTCTTGTTGGTCATGAAGGTTGTATGAAAGTTGTGCAGCATTGGTGATATATAACCCGGATCGGTGTTTCAATCGACTTTTGACAAAGAGGATGGCAGGAAAATTCTCAGCCAAACAGTACTAGTATCCAGTCAGATGCAACACTATTGATTATTCTGGAGGAAGAATTCAAGTGATTTTTCTCATTCAGTTCACAAAGTTTTTCATGCCCAACATTATAGACATGAGTGGTTGCTATTCGTCCAGATATTTTTTGAACTCCTTCATACATTTCAGATACCTGAGGGTTGTTGTCTCAAGTTTGCACTTCCACCACCCTCTACTATCAATTACCCTTTTAACAGGAATATGAAGTAACAAGACTGATAGCAAATACAGGAGGACAAGTGCAGGAATCCAGAGAAGAGAAGCAGGTGTAAATATGTTTCTCAAAAACCAACTTCAGGGGGACTATTGCTGTGGTGAAGTACACATACATTTTCCAAAACTCAATAATACCAGCCAGCAAGGATGGGGGTTTATTTTCGTATATATGTAAAGACACACTGCTACCTCATAGTATCTCTGTGACATATAAACCTATGCTATGCTATTCTATAGGAGCAACCAAACTGGTAATTGCATCTATTGATGAAGAAAATGAGAGCAAGGTCTCTTCAAAGTGGCCCCATCTTCCTTAAAAATAAAGTAATAGGGATCTCAGACTCACTAAAAGCAGCATGAAGGATTATTATGTGTCTGGACCCAAGACAGCAGAAATAGAAACTGAAAGCTGTTCGATGTATAACTAGCAAAACATGTAGCTGAGGAGGTTTATGGCAAACAATTTCTAAGATCCAATTGCTTCGCTATGGGTGTACGGGGGGTACACCCGGGTGACACCAGCAGAGGGGTAACACCATCTCGAGGGCAGCGGAGGGTCCTGGGTCCTGGAGGCAGGGCTCTTTTCAGCCAGAAACATGCTGGCACCACACTAGCCCTGAGTGAATCTCTTCAGTCTCTCTCTTACTGCTGTTGTGGCTGCCTCCTGTCACAAGCTTGCTGCCCGGAGAGTGGCAGTCTGAGGGGGGTCTATACTGAGGGGGGTCTATACTGATGGAGGGGGGTCTGTACTGAGGGAGGAAGGTCTATACTTATGGAGGGGGGTCTGTACTGAGGGAGGGAGGTCTATACTGAGGGAGGGAGATTTATACTGATGGAGGGGGTCTGTACTGACGGAGGGGGGGGTCTATGCTGAGGAAGGGGAGGCTATACTGAGGGAGGGGGTCAAAACTTAGTGGGGGTCTATACTGAGGCAGGGGGGTCTGTACTGAGTGGGGGCTATACTTGGAGGGGGGTCTGTACTGATGGAGTGGTTAATACTTAGTGGAGAGGGGGGTATGTCCTGAGGGAGGGGGGCTGTAATGAGGGGGGCTATGCTTAGTGAAGGGGGTCTGTACTGAGGGAGGGGGGTCTATATTTACTGGAGAGGGGCGTCTGTACTGGGGGAGGGGGGTCTGTACTTAGTGTAGAGGGGGTCTGTGCTGGGGGAGGGGTGGTCTGTACTGACGGAGGGGGGTCATAACTTAATGGAGAGTGGGGACGGTACTGAGGGGCTACTATAGTTGGTGAAGGGGGATGACACCATGTTTTTCTGCACTGGGTGACACCAACCCTAGTGATGCCACTGCTAAGATCTCAATCATGGTGGACAGAAAATGAAACCTATAATCTGATTCTAACATTGCCTAAGCTTTCTCAAACATTACCAGTTTGGAAGTAGACAAGATTAGGAAAACGCTTCACATGTTTTTTTCACATGTAGTTGCTAATCATGTATTTGAAAAATGTTTGGCGCATAGTTTTCCTTGCTTTTCATTTAGTGATCTATGTCATATTTAGGTCTACCGTATTTTCACAGGCTTTCATGTGACATTAGGGTTTCTACATGATCAAGATCTTTTGCACAGTCTGCTCAGCAGAATTGTGCATGAACTGAGGAAAATTAAGATTCATCAAACAATTTAACCATGATCAGCATGGCAGATGGTACTTCTTGAGTTTACTTTTAAAACAAGAAAATACTATACACAGTATATATTGTTATTATTGTTGATTATGAACATTTTTGGATGGATTTGGTCTTGACTGATGTGCAGCTTTATATACAATAATAGTCGTTCTTAATTTTTCCTAGTTCATTGTGGCAATTGCAAAACAAAATTAAAAGCGAACTATGAAATACTGTAAAATAAACGGGCCTATTCTGCAATGTTCTTAACTTAGCCTGTTTATTTTAAGCTGAGCTCCAACCAGGAAGCAGACAGGGATATGTAAGCCACAGGCATACCTTTTCCCAAGCAGCTCTCTTTCTAGTTTTACAGTCTTGCTTTGGTAGCATTTTTGCCCCCCAAACATGTACCTTTTGGTGCCTGTGCAGGGCCACTTCTATTTAGGATGGCCAGTTGCCACTCACATCTCCCTATCACAATTCTTCATGGGGTAGCTCACATTAGGAAGTGGTGATATTTTCACATCATGCTTCCTTCAGTGAGCTCAACATGCCCACATATAACCCCCACAGGGTTACTATATTCCCAAGGATTCATGGGAATTTACATTTTATTTTGCACTGGTAAACACAGCAGATGTGATGTGCAGCGCGTCTAGAAATTCTTCTCCAGGTACCCCACCATACTTCACTTTTCAGCTGTGAGCAATGGCATCAAATAAAAATGAACATTACTAAGAAAGTAAGAAACACATTTTAAAAATGTTACAGCCTTTTTGATGTGCATAAGGATAGAAGGCTATAAATGAAAAGTTGTCCAGGCTCTGGAGTTCAGCTTAAACATGAGTCTCCTGAAACATTTGTGTCCTTACAGCATAATGATACAATAGATCATATCATGGAAACCTTTTCAAATAAATAATATGCTTGTTCTAATGAAATATATTTTGCCCATGCACGGAGATATCTGAAAATGTAAGTTGCCTTATAGTCATGGTGTTCCAATCTCTTAAACACTTTGTAGGTTATGCGAAGTCAAGTTGGATTAGGTGTTTTGACTACTAACACAAACATTTGCTCTGGCCATTGTAGACAAACCCCCTCCATTATTATTTACTTATCTTTCCTTTGCTTCCCTCCTACTCTATTAATTGCCAGGAGCTGAAGGGAATTCAACTGCTTATTGTGCATGAAATAGCATGCAACAATACTAGGGCAGTCAGAACTGTCTCACTGCATTCCATAGCCCAGTGTAAGCTATATCTCCAACGTCTTGTAGCCAATGCAGGGTTTTTCTTTCATTTCAATAAAGTTATTGAATAGAGCAACATGGGAGAAGGTACATATATGGATCTACACATTAACCCGTTGCTTCCCCCTAATGAGGAAAGCATAGAGTCGTAGGCAACAAGGAAATTGCAGTCTACATACTTCTATTCGGTATTTGCCTTGTTATTACCCAAGTATAAGTTTGTTTGGAGTAACAGCTTTCTGTGTTCCTCAGTGTGAAAATGTAATTGTTAATATTGTTTTTGGAATGTCGGTAAGATCAGATTACAGTGTAGTATATATTATTTCTTTTAGGTGATGGTCAAGTGGATTTTGATGAATTTATGACAATTCTTGGACCTAAACTTGTATGCACAGAAGGTCGGGATGGATTTCTTGGAAACACGATAGATAGTATATTTTGGCAGGTAAGTAATTTGATTTTAATTGGAATTAACAGGTAACAAGTTATTGTTACTTTTACCCGGTGGCTAGTTTTATTCACAAATGCATTTTCCAGATCTTTTATCTGTTTGCCAACATCTGTATCTTCCCAATCTCAAGCAGGAAATCCAAGATTCAATAGTTAGATGTTTATTATGCAGCCATGGATACATTTACTGGTAATGGTTGCTCACTCCTCTCTAAAGGTAAATGACTGAATTACATGTAGAGATCCTAAAATCTTCATTTGCATGTACTTAGACTCTGCACCTGCCAGAAGAATGCTTTGTATTTGGTGATTATGCTTAGATTCATCCTGGTTTTATAAATGTGCTCCCATATATTCTAAATGATGAATAGAGGCCATATAAATACAGTCTGTATTCTTTTTTAATTTTAGGTTTACTTTAGTTGCTTTGCCATAGTTTGCAGATGTCCATATGGCATTTAAATGGTTAATACCGATAGTCAGTATTATTCTACCAGGATTCATTTTAACATCTGATTGAAAACGTTAGGCTTAATTCACAGAGGTTCCAATGAGATATGATCATTGCACACAGTGCTAAAGTAAAAATTCTTATCCAGCTTTGTAAATTTAGCCTTCACCCCCCCAAAGTAATATGGAAGTGCAAATTGAACCAGATGCCCATCGGCTCTACGTGTTCACTGCACACTGCGCTATGCACCATTTTGGAATATAAAACAGTGTAAACAATATCTAATGGTGACAAATGCCACCTGCATTATATAAATATGCAGTATAAACAGAAAAATGAAGGCTGGTACTCATGTTTTTTTAAAGTTAATGTGTATTTCTTCCCGCTTATGTGATAAACTGGAGGTGCACTCTTACTCAAACTTTATTTTTAAAATTGTGAACTGAGCTGAGAGTTTCAACTGGAAATGACTTTGTTGATATTGTTTTTTATATGCGTTTGACTTGTGTAAGTCAGTCTTTATAGTACTTTACTCCCTGATAGGAAGTAAATAATTCAGAGAAACTGTATGTGTGCGCACTGCGCTAATGAAAAACACCTGTTTGTGCTGCCGCTTAATATTCAATAAACATGCAAATGAGGTGAAACAAATGTCAATGTTAAAAAGAGAGAGAGACAAATAATTCCACAGTAGCGCACTAAATTAATCTACAAATCTCCTAAATATTAGCATTGTGAAATGATCAAAATAAAACACCCATACATAAAGAAAAGTGTCCATATGGCATATCCCAAAAATATCTAAAAAAAAAAATAAAAAAAAAAAATATATATATATATATATATATATATATATGTTCTAACATATGCAAATACGTATGGTAATACAGTCCAACTTAAAGTGATGAAAAGATTATGAAACAAAATCTCGTCGATTCACCAAAATCCTTAACCAAAGTTATATGTGTCAATGCCAGGTGACTCTGTTGTGATCTCCTTCTTTGTACATGTAGAGTCACCATCTCAGCGTTGCAGAGTAGCCACGCCCCTACTGGGGTGTGGCTACACAGCAACGCTGAGACAGTGACTACACATGTACCAAGGAAGCTATCAGGAGATCACAGCACTGAGTCAACTGCCATGTTTGGAATTTTAACAAGGTGATATCTTTTATGATGCATCACTTTTAATAAACCGATTACCTTAAGGTGTTTTTACACTATTGGAGGATCTGTCTCAATTTCTATCCCCACATGTGGAGATTGTCTCTATTAATCTGGATGGAGATTGGCGTGTACAACTGGCTCTTAAATAACATCTAATAAGGTGATATTTGCCAGACACGAGAGTGAATGGCAACAGCATCTGATGAGCTTTATTCTTAAAGCGGAAGTAAACCCATCGATTTAACAGTCTAAAAAAAAAAGGCATGCCGTTAATGCTAACTGCACATTGGCTGTGCTCTCAACCAAACAGTCAAACCATCCAATGGCTGGTGTCATAACGGATCACATGTGCAGCACTGTGGCAGTTGAAGATTAAACACAGGCAAAGATGGCAGCTTCCTTGGCTGAAAAACGATAGGGGGGTTTACTTCCACTTTAAGGGAGTGGAATTGGCACACGTCACTTTGGTGAAGGATTTTGGTGGATCAACGAGATTTTGTTTCACTATCTTTTCATCACTTTAAGTTGGACTGCATTACCATATTGATTTGCATATGTTGGAGCATATATATATTTTTTATATATGCCATATGGACACTTTTTATTATGTATGGGTGTATTATGTTGATCATTTCACAATAATATTTAGGAGATTTGTAGATGAATTTAGTGTGCTACTGTGGAATTATTTGTCTCTCTTTTTTTTTACATTGACATTTGTTTCATCTCATTTGCACAATTCAGAGCAACTGTTTTCAATTAATTAGTAGTAAAAAGTACTCAATGAGCCTACTACTATTTATTTGATTTCTATGTTAAGGATAACATCTTTAACTGTGTCTGTGCATGTAAGAGTTTACAGCTAGATTTTTAGATTTATGGAAATACAATTGATATATCACATGTGGTATTCAACTGCAATTTGATTGCCAGCACTTGACAGCTTCAGCCACTTGTAAACAAAAGGATTCCCTTCACCACCACGCACAAAAAAAATAATTTTGTTCCCCATAATTCATGTCAGGCTCTTCAGGTCTGGTAAGAATTTTAAGGGGGACCCTATGCCAAAAAAGGTATGGGTTCTCCCTGAATTCTATATAAAAACTCTGGTAAGCTACCTTCCCATATTTAGGGCATGTGGCCTGATGTGGCTTAGGAAGGGGGGGGTTCATGCTCACCCCACCTTACCTGGACTGCTGGCTTCACTTGCATGCTCAGATTTTTGCATGGAAGTCACTTTTAAAAACCATATCAAGCCCACAGCATCTGATGGAGCATTTGGGCGGGCCCCAAGTAAATTTTTGGGTCCGAACAAACAATACAGTACAGGAGCTGATCTCAATCGATGTTTTATGCCAAAGGGAGCCATGTCAAAAGTTGTACTTGTTATTTGGAATGTCAGATCTATGCAGGTCAAGTGCAGCCATCTACAAAGGACAAATGTTTCAACAACAACATTGCAGAGAACCAGAGAACATAGTGAGAAGATAGAAGAGGAAGCAAAGCCAAGCTCCCAGCATCATAGAGAGCCCAGATACTTAGTTATCGTTGAGCAGCACAGTTGCAGTTCCATTATATGTAGTCAAGTGCTTACGGCATCAGAACACATTCAGGTGGTAAGAATGAGAAAGCTAGTTAATGCATTAGCAATATAATGGTACCCTGATTAGCTCACGTGGAATACAGTAATGTGGCCCTTTACCGCCTTTCTACTGTTATATTAGATAATTGATTTATATATAAAGTATACAGATTCTGTCATAAGTTATTTTCTTTAGCAGACACAGTGCTGTATGGTTAGGCTAAGATAGCAGACTTGCAGTGAAATCATCGTCAGCCAGTTTATATTTTTTGTTATAATATTGCAAGTATTTTATCAAACAATATTTGGTTGTTCATTGTAATTGATTGCATTGAGAAGCAATTTTCCTGTATTAGCTATATATGTATAGAGCTTAAAAGGGCCATAAATCAAACTAGTGAAAACCGTTTCAGAATATATCACTATATTCTGTCTAGAACTCAAAGTATTTGCAGATACAGACATTGCAAGGTGAAACAAAGTTCAGATTTTCTGGATCCTGTGTATAGTTATAACTCTAAAATAATGTCAGCTATATCTCATACACATTGCTTGAAATGTAAAATTATAAAAACGATCAGTGCAGTAGACCATTCTATAATTTAGGAAACTGAATGGAGATATGACTTGACTTTCTGTCCTTCACAGTTTTATAAGGTTATAAGGTGACAGGTGTCTATATCCAGCATAAACGTAAAATGTCAATTAGCAATAAAATATATTTACAACTCAATTATTTCTGTAAGCCCATTTTTTTTTGGGGGCTTTTTTTTGGCTTGGCAATTTTTTCATATTCATATGACATATAAACTTCTGTACTTGATATCTATCTATCTATCTATCTATTTATCTCTATCCATCATTTTTTATACCTAATCTTTCTTTAAAAATATAAAAGTAATCATATATCAAAGTGAAAGTCTGAAATTCAATAATAGAAACTACAAAAAAACCTACATGAACATGATTCTTACAATATCAGTAATTGTTCTATAATTCTCATTTAGTACTGCCAGTGTGGTTCTGTTTTTTATTTTTGTTTCATTTTGTGTAATTCAAAAGGTACACAGGATAGTCTTTTGCAATAAAGCATCAATGTCATTTTTAGGTTTAAAAATGTATAAGGTAAAGTTATATCAGTCAGAAGCATTACAGTCGCTATACATGCATTTTTTTTAAGACGCTCTGGGCCAGTCTCCAGCGGCGGAAGCTCTGCAGAGGAGACAGCCGACAACAGCTGGGAAATTATTGGGAAGAGACGTCAGCCATAGAGTTACTATGGGGCTTCTGTTGTCAGCTGCCTCCTCTGCACCTGCCACCACAGAGAAGCCACCGCTGACAGCTCAGCATGGGACCAGACGGGAGCACCTTCAGAAAAGGTATGTATAGCGATTTCTTATTTACAGGGCTAGATAGTTTAGTCTTAGCCCCCGTACACACGGTCAGAAATTCCGACCACAAAATCCGTCTGATTTTTTCCAACGGATTTTGTCCGACACTGGTGTTTGCATACACACGGTCGGACAAAGTTGTCGGAAAATCCGATCATTCTGAGCGTGGTGACGTTTGTTGTGTACGATGGAACTACGTAGAGGCTATTAGCCAATAGCTTTGGTATCGTAATTTGATCTGAGCATGCAGGCACTTTGTCCTTTGGAATTCTCTCCACACGATCGGAAAAAGTCAGATCGGATATTGTTGTCGGAAAATTTGAGAGCAGAAAAAGTCTGATGGAGCCCACACATGGGCAGATTTTCCGACAACATGATCCGATCAGACATTTTCCATCTGAATTTCCGACCGTGTGTACGGGGGCTTAGATTGTGGATGCTCGTAGATTTGGAGATTTTAGTTTTAGGGTGGACTTCTACTTTAAGTACTGTATATAATCTCAGAACAGCATTGTATATTTCAATTCTGGGAGCGACATGGTTGAATTGTATTTTTAAAATTTAGAAAATTATAGTGGATGCCTGTAAATTTACAGATTTTAATGTTAGGGTGAAATTCTACTTTAAGGCAGTATAGCAAAAATAAAATTGTGTGACAACAGGAATACATTATCAGCATTGTACTCCTATATTTTTAAAGAGGAACTGCAGTCTTTGCCATTCTGAAGCTTCCCTCCAACCACTTTGCATATTATTTTATATATACTGTGATTCTGTACTTTCCAAATATGCTGCAGAAATCTCCCTCTTCTAAGTCTGGCTGCAGCCATTTTAACTGTGGGCAGCTGAAGCTGCTGCCTGTTCACTTCCTGAATTTACATAGACACACAGAGGCACACCTCCATCTCTGCAGCTTTCATTGGCCCTCTTATGACTCCCCCGCTATAAGGGGAATAGGGCTGCCCTGCAGCTGTCCTAAGTAGTGTGACACTTACTGGATTAAAATAGCTAGTGGGGAGGCAATATATTGCCTCCTCGCCACCTGTCAAACACCTCTAAAAAGTGATCCACTGAGTATAACTTTTCAGAGGAGTAGTAAAGGCCGCAACAAATGTAAATTGAGCATTACTGTCCAAGCAAGATTCTATCCCATGGATAGGCTGTCTATCATGTGTCCTGATAAGAGGTAGACTCTTCAGAGGATTGTTGTACAGAAGAATTTAGGAACTGGCCAGAAGAGTTTGCAATGGTGGGTGTGGCAGATCCCTGTTGGTTAAGGCTGAGTGTGTCCAAGTTGATTGATCAATCAACTTGGCACAACCAGCATGTCGGATTTGTCATGTGATTATTGCCAATGACTTTAGCCGCTAGCAATAATCACTGTGTGTTCTCTCGGCAGGGACAGCTCCCCGTGCCCCCAGCCCGGAGAACACAAAAGCTGTGTTGATGGGGAAGTTAAGGGAATCAAACCTGTGGTTGCAGGAAAGAGAATCACGCCATCTATGGCCAGCTTTAAAGTGATTGTAAAGTCTTGTTTTTTTAATAAAAAACAAACATGTTATGCTTACCTCATTTGTGCAACTTTGCACAGAGCAGCCTGAATCTTCCTCTTCTCGGGTCCCTCTGTACTGCTCCTGGCCCTTCCCAATGTTTGAGTGCCCATCGACTAGCAGCTTGCTACAGGGGGCACCCAAGCTGAGTCAGAGCTGCGTGTATCCATTCAGACAAGGAGCTCTGACTTGGCCCCACCCCCTCTCTTCCCTGATTGGCTGGCTGACTTTGATTGACAGCCGTGGGAGCCAATGGCACTGTTGCTCTTTCTCTGCCAATCAGGAGGAGTGTCCTGGATGGAGGGGATCGAGGACATCGCTGGAGAGAGAAGGACCTCAGGCAGGTAATTAGGGGGGTGCTGGGGAGGCTGCTACACATAGAAGACTTTTTATCTTAATGCATAGAATGTGTCTGGGGTCCATTCACTGGGGCTTTATAAAACCCGTTGTAAAGTTGCAAACTTAAATTCAAACCTATTGAAGTGTATGGGGGAGGGGAAAATCTTGAACACAATTCTGGCCATTTTCAAATCTGATAGACAAGGTAGACTAGCATGGAATCATGTACCAATGAAAACGATTTTTTTAAGTGTTTGTAAAGGATTTTTTTTAAAATAACAAACATGTCCTACTTACCTGTTCTGTGCAATGGTTTTGCAAAGAGCAGCCCATATCCTCCTCTTCTCGTGTCCCCAGCAGGTGCTCTGGGCCCCTCCCCTTGCTGATTGCAAGCCACATGGAATGCATGAAAGTAAAAAGCCTTTAGAACCATTTTAAATATCAAAAATAAATATTAGAGTGTATTTTTTCAGGGACAATAGCCAGAAATACTGTAGATTAGATGCAATTTAAAAAATCTATTTGTCAGCTTATAATAGAAAACATCAGAAGTGTTTTTAATTAAACACAAACTGAAATGCAACAACAAATAAATATACCTGCACTAGCTTCCTTGCAAGGCTTGGAAATGAATGTCAATATATTAAGAATGTAGTATAAAAAATGTCTGTTTTAGTGTTGGAGCATTATTCACAATAACATTTCAGTTGCATTACGTAGTATATATTTTTATTGTTAGCAATTTATTCTCTTACAGTTATAATTTTAGTTGCAGCAGGATAAATACACAGGTGATTAAAATTTGGCA
>JAQSEC010001902.1:0-13750 GCA_028564925.1 Lithobates sylvaticus | reverse complement strand
AAACGATTTAGACTTCCGCTAACTATGTATTTTTATTACATGCAGCTGCAACATGCTGTCAGGGCACAATCTAGCAGGAATGCCATGGTTGCTATCTCCAACCCCCATATTCCATTATATGGAAGAAGTGACTTATTACAAGGGTTTTATCTCTAGATGCTACTCAATTAACTATCTGTTTTCCTATAAGGATTCCCACTGGAGGTGGTGAGCAAGTGGGAGAGAGATATAGGCACATTTGAGGAGGAACAGTGGGAGGAGGCCCTACAAGCTGTACAGATATGCTCTTTTAATGTGGCACAACGCCTGTCCCAGTTGTACATTGTCTTGCAGATGCATTTCACGCCCAGAAGATTATTTAGAATGAGAGTGGACTCAGATTGTCCAAGGTGTTCTAGGGACCATGGAGATCTAATTCATCTACTGGATAGGGGCTCTGAACACAATTAATAGGGTCTTTCAAGTTAACATTCAGACGGACCCTAAACCATGTATATTGGGTATTTGGGATGGCCTCCCAATTTAGGGTAATCCTAAGCAGGCCATTGCTAGAGCACTCTTTCAGGCTTGCAAGCTAATTCTTAGACATTGGAAGGCAGCTGACCCTCCCACAGCGAAGATTACCCAATTGGGGACACTCTACGGTTGAAGAAGTATAGCTTCCAACACAGAGGACGTGCTGGCAAATTTACTAAACTGTGGTCACCCTGGTTAGATACCCCTGTATACCTCCAGTGGATCTGGTATTGGACAGAATACTAATTTGTTATAGGGATTTTGATTGTAACAGTACCTGTTAAGCCCCATACACACGCGCGGATTATCCGAGGACCAGGTCCGTCAGACCATGTCCGTCATACTTTGTCTGATGTTGGTTTTGCGTACACACGGTCGGACAAAGTTGTCGGAAAATCCGATCATTCTGAACGTGGTGACGTTTGTTGCCTACGACGGGACTACGTAGAGGCTAGTAGCCAATAGCTTTGGTCTTGTAATGTGATCTGAGCATGCGTAGCACTTTGTCCGGTCGGAATTCACTACACACGATCGGATTTGGTGTGATCGGACTTTGTTGTCAAAAAATCTATCCAGCAGGAGATAGGACTTTGTCCGTCAGACAATCTGATGGAAACTGTCCGATGGTGCCTACACACGGTCTGATTTTCCGACAACATTGTCAGATAGGACAGAATCAATCGGATCCTACCGTGTGTATGGGGCTTTAGTGTGAAACTTAGCCGGCCCCGCTAAGTTGTGCGGTGGCCGTGCATAGAGAATAATTCATGTTATACGATAGTGTAAAGTGTTTGCTGATTATAATGACTGTAACATTGCACTATCTGGAATTGTATTCTATTACTTGTTTGTCTTTTTGTTCTCTTTCATTCTTTAATAAACATCTTTGAGAAAAAAAAAAAAAAGGTCCGTAGCACTTAGATGTGTAAACCAAAGCTAGAAAAATTTGCATTCATGGTCCAATTTTAACCACAATTTATACATTGCAAGGAAATGTTTGTGGTAACATTTACATGCATACAACATAAAGAGACCCTATGTCCCACCACCGCTGCCTAGTGAATTCAGGGCCAACATGTAAACATTAACAATATAAAGGCAGCGGCAGCCATACAGTAGAGCTGCACAATTCTGGGAAAAATGAGAATCACAATTTTTTTGCTTAGAATAAAGATCACGATTCTCGCGGCATAACATCGTTCACATTTTACAAAAAAATTGGGCTAACTTTACTGTTTAGTTTTTTTTAATTCATTAGAGCTGCGCAAATACAGTGTGACATAAAATATTGCAACTACCACAATTTTATTCTCTAGGGTCTCTGCTAAATATATATATATATATATTATATATATATTTATATAATGTTAATAAATTGAACTCTAATCACAGGACATGTAGGGTTGCCATCATCCCCACAAATGGTAAATAATGAACCTCTTGAAATGGGATTTTTAAGGCAACAACAAAAGATAAATAGAATTATATAAAATTTATAAATTTATTGTATAAACAAAACAAAAATATTTATAGCAAAAATATACATTTCCACATAAAGGATAAAAACAAGACAGATGTTCAGAGATGATAACCATGAGAGTAGGTGAAAATTCCGACGCGTTTCCAAACGGCTAATGATTTGCCTATCTTGGTGGGGATTTCTCTAGTTTTAGCCCCTCTTGGCATTTTCAATTATTACCTCCCCTTTTTCCCCCAGCCGTGGCCACACTATTGTTCAAACGTCATTTGAGCTGCTGAAACTTTGTTTCTACGCTGTCTTGTAAGGAGGCTTGGAATCTTTTTGTCCCCTTTTTTGGCTGGCATCCATCCAGGGTTTGAAAGTGAATGGGAAGCAATACCATATATGATGTTCTGTACCATGATGTAAGTGTGCTCTAATGGCACCTTTTTGGAAATTTGTTGTTTTTCTTTGCATAAATTCCACTCTGTGACTATTTGTTACTTGATGGTTTTTGTACATAAATAATTTTATAATCAGTATGTTTTGATATCCTGTAGATGGTGATGTTTAATTCCCTGAGGAAGATAGGCAAATCATTAGCCGTTTGGAAACGCGTCGGAATTTTCACCTACTCTCATGGTTATCATCTCTGAACATCTGTCTTGTTTTTATCCTTTATGTGGAAATGTATATTTTTGCTATAAATATTTTTGTTTTGTTTATACAATAAATTTATAAATTTTATATAATTCTATTTATCTTTTGTTGTTGCCTTAAAAATCCCGTTTCAAGAGGTTCATTATTTACCATATTTATATAATGTTTGGGGGTTCTAAGTAATTCTCTAGCAAAAAATAATGATTTTAACTTGAAACCAATAAGTGTCAGAAAAAGGTTTAGTCTTTAAGTGGTTAAACTTCCCTCATGTACAGACAGAAGTTAATTTCTTTGATCTAAAGAACAAAATGTTACAATGTTTATAGTTAGCCTAGGGCTGAGGAATGTAGTGAAACTTGGCAGACTGCCTGTTTTTTTTTTTGACAGCTGTCGGCTTGAGCAGAGAACTCTGCATAGAATCAGGAAAATGTTTTGTTAAGATCGCGAGAGGGAAAGATCCTGTGTAATGCTATGCATTTCTTTATAGTATTTTTCTAAAATAGTTACTACTCAATGTAGTCTTGTAGCATATAGTCCATACTGTTGGTCCTGTCTTAAGCCCCATACACACGGTCGGAAAATCCGACCACCAAATCCATCGGATTTGGTCCGACGGATTTAGTCCGACCCTGGTGTTGCATACACACGGTCGGACAAAGTTGTCGGAAAATCCGATCATTCTGAACGTGGTGACGTTTGTTGCCTACGACGGGACTACGTAGAGGCTAGTAGCCAATAGCTTTGGTCTTGTAATGTGATCTGAGCATGCGTGGCACTTTGTCCGTCGGAATTCGCTACACACGATCGGAATTGGTATGATCGGACTTTGTTGTCGGAATATTTATAGAGCAGGAGATAGAACTTTGTCCGTCGGACAATCCGATGGAAACTGTCCGATGGTGCCTACACACGGTCAGAATTTCCGACAACATTGTCCGATAGGACAGAATCCATTGGAAAATCCGACCGTGTGTATGGGGCTTAAAAGTTAACTGTAATAGTTTGCTAGAAAAAAGAACTGTACCAAAGCATAAAGGGTGTCTTTCTCAAACAAAATATTACCTATCTTGTCTCCCATAAAGGAAAAATGCCATAAAAAATATGGAGACTTCCATTACTGATCTTTTGAAAATGATAGTTGCCTAGCTTTCATACTGACGTCTCTCTTAAATAAGTTGAGTCTTTGACCAGTAAAAAGTAGGCAGATAAGGGTTTCTGACTTTTCCTGATCTATATACTGGTCCCAAGTTAGTGGCCCAAAGTATCAACTCCAGCAGGTCAGAATAATAGCCAGACAACTAGCAATTTCGGCAATCTATCTGCGTCCAACCACAGGTAACCACTGGATAAGCTGATACACAGGGATACATGCTTACAGTCACAGACAACTCTGGAAGGATTATACTTCCTCTTTGCATGTCACTTCATATTTTGTAGGAATGAGCTTAGGCCCCTTTCACACTTGTATGGCTTGTCCTGTGACTTGGGACTGCAAAGTCGCATGACAAGTCGTACCCCATGATTTACAATGAGTACCACTCATATCTGTGCGTTTTCAAGATGCAGTGACTTCAAAGCAGTCCCTGCACTACTTTGGTTTGACTTTGATGCGACTTGAGGTCCGTAGACTTCAAGATTACACAGGCATTGCTTCAAGTCGTGGCAAAATCATGTCAAAGTTGCGTGACTTTCAAGTTGCACAAGTGTGGAAGGAGCCTCAGGCATGCTCTGATCCTAGTCTGAACCCACCTGAGTGATTTCACCGGGAAGCTCTCAATGTACTTGGCCAATCATAAGGTGCCAAGGCATTCCCCGCTCTGGAACGCATACATGCCTCTTGTATATGTGGGGCTGTGGGACAGGGAATGCCGCAGCACAGTACAGATGACAGCTTACTGGCGGGATCGTTCAGGTGGGTTTGAACTAGTATCTGAACACACCTGAGATCATTGCTAATTTTCAGTAGCTAGTGTGCCCCTCTTTTATTGAATGATGATTGTGGTTACCATTAGGGGTCAACCCATAGAGGACACGGCTGCTCAAATGTTCGAATGTTATTTCCTCAATAATAAACCTTATCTAACTCTCACAACACACTGTACGTAGTGGAAGTTTACCACTACTAGTGCTATTATAACACTGTCAGTGTTATTTTATGGGCCTTTATGATAAAATCAATATAAAAGTCAATTCACAAGGATTAACTCAGAGGTTATTACTCCTTAACCACTTCAGGGCAAGCATGTTACAACCTCTTCCTTGACTGACAATTATTTGGTCATGCAGCACAATGCCCAAATTAATTTATATGATTTTTTTTGTCAAAGAGAGATGTCTTTTGTTTTTTATATCCCTGTTCCTTTTTTTTTTACCCTATGGGGGAAGAAAGGTTGAAGATTAAAAAAAACCCTTACCTTCTAGTATAAAACACATCAAAGGACACCTTTTTGGAAAGTAGACACATCAAGGTGATCAAATTTTTTTACCACTTTTTTGAAAAGTGCTTTTTTGAAAAGTTTACCCAATGAAGGCAAGTGCTACTTTTCAGTTATTAGTGGAAGAAAAAGACCAACAGGCCCACAACCTGCTGGCTCATTATGATGTGTAAACAGGCTCTTACTAGATTTCAGTGTACATCCATTATTGGTCCATTACAATATTTGCACATGTGTTATGGTACCATTCTTTGTCATAGCTTGTTATGTACTGGCAGTGAAACTTTAACCCCCCCCCCAAACAATCCAAAACATTGGTAGTCAGTGGCATTGTACACCTTCCAAAACAGTCCCACAATTTTCAGTGGTCATTGTAATTTAAAAAATCCCTTCCCCACCATTGGTGGTCACTGGCACTTTAAATGCTGCTCACATCCTTTGTGGTCAGTGGTCCTTTTAACTCCCCCCCCCCCCCCCCAAGCTCCAATTGCAACTTTCCTCCACTGCAGATGAAAGGTTTAATAAATGTATTCTGTTGAAAGAGGAAGGGGATGGTTCGCCAATGTAAACAGCTATCATATGGCACAGAGCCACGCCAACTGGCTCTGTGCCTTTAGCTGATTCTCAATTGTCTAATGACAGCAGGAGCAATTGCTCTGTGTGCCTTCCGCACACAAATAGGCACATGCACAAAGGTTAACCAAAAGGTCCCACAGGCACATCCAAACAAACCAGCAGGGGTGCCACCTGCTGTTTAGTTACTATGACCTGACATAAAGTGGTTAAAAAAACACTAACTTAAATTTGGTAATAAATAGGAGTTTTAAAATGTATCTGTGGAAAAACCCAAGAAAAGGGTATTTTTTTACTTAACTGTCAATTCCATATATTTGAGTACAGTACAGGACACTGAGCTGTAATAATGAACCATGGATTATATGCAGGCTACCTTTAGGTGACTGAACACTGGCAAAGAACTTTCCTGGTGCCTCCATGGCAGCATACCTGTGATAGAGCTCCGCCTCGACTCCTCCCTCAGGACTGTGAATAGCATAAATTAAAGGCACCGTCCCTCCCCCAACATTCTCCTTTTTTTCCTCATACCTCTTGTGCTGGTGAAGAGTAGCAGATGTCCATACCTCTGCCTTCGGCAGCGTCCGCCGGGTTTAGCCTTTCCCGTGCGAAGTCCCTGTTCTTGGGTCCGCTCAATGCACTAATAAGACTGGGAACCCCTCTGTGGATCTGTGGGGTCTTCTTGCAGAGTTTCCTCACAGGAACGCAGTCTGCCGCCTCCTATGATGAATCGCAGCGAGTCGCAGGTGGATCAGCTCAGTCTCAGGCCGGTTACCTTTTTTTTTTTTTTTTCCCTTTTTCCCCTCTCTTTTTCTCCCCTTCTCCCTCTCTCTTCCCTCCCATATAATTGTGCCTTTGATGTTGCTTACATGCCTTCCCTTTTGTTTTATACAGGGATGCCACCAAATAGTCATCTTCATGGGGGGGGGGCCGCGGGAGCGCTCCTTATTGCTCCTGCATGCGGCTGACAGGTCCCCCCGGGGTCGGCGTCCTCGCCGCCTGATGGGCGCATGCGCGTTCCGGGGTGGTGAGGAGACGCCGACTGGCGAGGGCTCCGCACAGAGCCCTCGCCGCCGATAGCTACTGCGCATGCGCGTGCGCATGCGCAGCGGCCTGACCGCCCGGCGGCCATTTTTGTTACTGGAAAAAGTTCCAGTTTTTGCCCTTTCTTCGTTTTTAATAGGTAGGAGGTGGTTTGGGATTAGCCCATCCACCCCCTTTTGTATTTAAAGGACAGCAGCAGGGTCATGGCTGTCAGTAGTGTTTCAGCCGTGCCCTGCGAGCCTCTTGCTGACCGTCTCTCGGTAGGTTCCCCAAATAAGCAATTAAAAGTTTTTTTTTAATGATGAAAAGGCATAATATAATTTAATATACCTTTTTTTTTTTGTGCGTGTTGTGTATACATGGGAAATCTCTGGCAAAAAATAAAAAAAAAAAAATAAAAAAAAAAAAAAGAGAAAGGAAGACGGGGGGGAAGGGGGCGGGAGGGGCGCACATGTATGCGGGTATATAAGCAAGTATATGTTACATGTAGGTATTTATGTGTACGCTTAAATCTACATAGTCCTTTCTCTCTCTCTTCCCCTATCTTACTATATTTCCGCAGCTGATCCCTCTGCCCAACCGCGCTATGAGTTATTCATCTCGTAACAAAGATCCTCCTACGTCCAATAGGTATGAGACCAACTGTACGTGAGTATAAAAAAAAAAAAAGTGCACTGCATGAATCTAACATAGATTCTTTGCATCGTAGCCCTGCCCACTCCAAAAGCACTAAGAAGTCGTCAAGACGCAGCGACAATGATGACAGCCCAGACCGCAGGTCCCGTTCCTCTCACCATGGGTCCCGGTCCTCACGCCACGAATCAGAGAGGTCAAGATCCAGAAGACGAGACCGGTCGCCTTCCCCTAGAAGTGGCGCAAAGAAGAAGTGCTGGACACGTGGGGCTACGCCGCTACCGGGCAAACTGGTCTGTAAGGACTGCTTCAGGGACTACGCGGCCAACCGCGAGCTCGAGAGTCAGCAGGTCGTGGATCTGCTTAAGCGGACAATGAGGGACTCATTCTCCGAGCTAGCAGCCCTGGTCCCCGTTCAGCCAGTCCCACGGACACAGGCAGGGGAAACAGATCACGAAGTTCCAGGTCCTTCGGCAGTCAGTACCCCCCCGCCGCCGTCACGGCCGGCCGAGAAATTACCACCTGAAGACCCCTCAGGGGACTCTTCAGAGGAATCAGAGCCGTCTGGATTCAGCTATGCCCTGGTCCCACCATTCATCCAAGCGGTCAAGACCGCGATCACCTGGGAGGAGGCGGAGGAACCACCTCAAAGGTCCAGGAGTTACTTCCCATTCCTCAAAAGGAGACAGATTCTCTTCCCTCTAATGGGGGAGATCACGGAAGTCATCCAAAATGAATGGTTAAGAACCGACAAGAAGCTCTCCGTGGGCCGGCTCAATAAACTTTATCCTCTACCAGAGGCTGAAACGCAGTCGCTGAACTCCATGCCGGTAGTAGACGCGGCCGTGGTGCGTTTAGCGAAGAATGTCACCCTCCCAATGGAGGATTCCGCTTCCTTCAAAGATCCTCTAGATAGGCGGATCGATCTGGAGCTTAAGAGGAGCTACTTGGCCGCAGGAGCCGCCTGTAAACCGGCCATTGCCCTCACTTCTGTGTCAAATGCCATCAGAGCCTGGACAGACAACATCGAGACGGCCCTACGACAGGAGGTCCCTAGGGAAGACATAATAAAAGCCTTGGAGGAACTTAGACTGTCGGCAGACTTTGTCGGGGAGGCAGCCATTGACACCATCAGATGCTCGGCCCGGTCTATGCTCCATTCTGTGATGGCAAAGAGAGCCTTATGGCTGAAGCCCTGGACGGCTGATCTCGCCTCCAAGCAAAATTGGTGTAAGATCCCGTTCGATGGCAAAGCGCTATTTGGAGACAAATTGGAGAAGGCTATCTCCAGGGTGACAGGGGGAAAATCTGGTATGCTCCCCCAGGACAAAAGGGTGCGAGGTCCCAGAGGAGGTCCGTCCAGGTTCCGCCAGTCAAACGCCAGGGACTTTAGACAGTCAAGGTACTTCAGAGACAACAGAAGGCCCTGGAGAGGCACCCAAGCTTCCTTTTTGAGCAGGAAAAACAAAGCCCCTAGGACCCCTCAGGAGCAGAAGCAGTCCTTTTGACGCCGGGCTACTCCAGAGTCCATCGGTAGGAGCCAGGCTAAAGTCCTTTGTCCCAGTCTGGACTACCCATTGCCAAGACCCCTGGGTTTTATCAACAATCCAGTGGGGACACTTTTGGAAGTTCTCTCACACTCCACCTCCCATATCCTTCAAGAGAACCGAGATTCCGGCCTCACCGTCAAAAGCGCAGGCCCTAGTACAGTTTATAACATCCCTCCAGCTTCAGGGGGCGGCTGTACCGGTTCCCTTGTCAGAGCGCTTCACAGGCTTCTACTCTACCCTGTTCCTAGTACCCAAAAAGACAGGTGGTTGGAGGCCAGTGATAGACCTGAAGAAGCTCAATCTGTACATCAGCACCGAGAGCTTCAAGATGGAGTCCCTGCAAACAATTATCCAAGTAGTCCAACCAATGGATTGGATGATCTCGGTCGACCTGCAGGATGCCTACCTCCATATCCCAATTCTTCCTGCATTCCAGAAGTATCTGAGGTTTGCAGTGGGCCAAACCCACCTACAGTTTCAAGCCCTACCCTTTGGGCTGTGCACCTCCCCCAGAGTGTTCACCAAAATATTGATATCCGCTCTGGCCCCCCTTCGGGAGAAGGGCCTGAGGATATACCACTACCTGGACGATATCCTCCTACTAGCCAGCAGTCCGGAGCAATTGGTACGTCACCGGGAGATCCTTCTACAGTCCCTAAGAAGACTGGGATGGCTTATAAATATGGACAAAAGTCAATTAACACCAACTCGACAGATGGTCTACCTAGGTGCGATGTTCAACACTCAGGAGGGGACAGTGTCGTTACCTCCTTCGAAGGCAAGGATCATCATCCGCAGGATGCGCAAGACCATCCAGAGCCAGTACCTGACGGCATCACAATGTCTGAGTCTTATTGGCACAATGTCCTCTTGTATTCCCCTGACGCCTTGGACCCATTGGCACCTGAGATACTTTCAAACAGGTTTTTTGGCTCAATGGAAGAGACAGCGTCTCTCACAGACAATCCTGCTGACGGGAGCAATGCGCAGGAGTCTGCGCTGGTGGACAATCCCGGAGAACCTCTCCAAGCCTCACTATCTGGGCTCCCTCTCTTGGACCACGGTCACATCCGACGCGAGCGGGCAAGGCTGGGGGGCCCATTGCGGGGAAACCAGGATTCAAGGGAGATGGTCATGTTCTACCCGGGGAGTGGTATCCAACATCTTGGAGATGAGGGCAGCCTTCCTGGCACTGACTACTCTGACATCTCAAGTCAGAGGGCGGAGGATACTCCTACGCCTGGACAACAGGGCGGCTGTCTCATATCTGCAGAGGCAGGGAGGCACGCGCAGCAGATCGCTCCTCAGGGAGGTAGAGCCGATCATGCTCTGGGCGGAGAAGAACCTCCTGGATCTCAAAGCGATGTATCTCCCGGGCAGACTAAACACGGAAGCAGACTCGTTATCAAGAAACTTCCAAGACATCAACGAGTGGGCGCTCCATCCCCAGGTCTTCCTTCAGATCTCCAACCTGTGGGATCCCCCTCAGGTGGATCTATTTGCCACCCCGGAGAATGCAAAGCTGGACAGATTTTTCTCCCGCCTGCCACACACGCAAGCCGAGGCAGTGGATGCCCTGACGTGCCCCTGGAGGTTCACGACAGCATATGCCTTCCCTCCCCGGCCACTAATATTCAGGTTCCTCCTGAGGGTCCTCAGGGAATCAGTGCAAGTGTTGGCGGTACTCCCGTATTGGCCGAAGAGACCCTGGTTTCCTCTGGCCATGCGCCTCAGCGTGAGTCCTCCAATCAGGATCCCCCCTTTTCCTCATCTTCTGTCGCAAGGCAACCTGGTTCATCCGAACCCACAGAAGCTAGATCTTCGAATCTGGAAGTTGAGAGGCGAAGGTTTGAAGCCTTAGGGTGTTCCCCAGGGGTTATATCAACACTACTGAGGGCCAGAAAGCCGGCGACCAACGCTATCTACTCAAGAATCTGGAACAAATTCTTGTCTTTCGCCACGGATAAAGGCTTTGACCCAATCTTTCCTTCCACACCCAATATTTTGGGTTTCCTTCAGTCAGGTCTCGACCTGGGGCTCGGTCTGAGTTCTCTCAAAGTGCAGGTAGCAGCTATTTCCGCAGCCACAAATAAAAGATGGGCAGAGGATCCTCTGGTGGTCACCTTCCTCAGGGGGGTGCTAAAGATCCGCCCTCCTGCCGGGCGGCCGTTCCCTAAGTGGGATCTGTCCCTAGTCCTGGAGGTCCTATCTAGCCATCCATTTGCTCCAGTAGAACAAGTGGCAATCTGGAACCTATCACTGAAAACTGCCTTCCTGCTAGCCATCACATCTGGCCGAAGAGTTTCAGAACTACATTCGTTAGGGATAGGGGACGACCATATCTCCTTTTTCCCAGACAGAGTGGAACTCCGTCCCCTTAGGGGCTTCACGCCTAAAGTCACTACCACAAGCCATATGGCAGAACCTTGGGCACTTCCAGTATTCACAAATATGGAGTCAGAGTCTTGTCACGAGCTAGACATCTCCAGAGTGCTCAGGGCTTACCTCGAAGCCACCAGTCCCTTCAGGGACTCCGAGAGACTTTTTGTGGTACCTTTCGGTAAATACAGGGGGAAAGAAGCTTCCATCAGAACTCTGGCATCTTGGGTCGTAAAGCTGATTCAGAAGGCCTACAGGGTGAAGAATATGGATCCTCCTTCCCGAGTGAATGCTCATTCCACAAGGGCAGTCTCAGCTTCCTGGGCAGCAAGGGCTAATGTTTCATTGGAGACGGTTTGCAGGGCCGCCACCTGGTCTTCTCGCCATACCTTTCTCAGGCACTACCATATCGATCCAGGAGCCCTCACTACTGTTGAGTTCGGAAGGAGGGCAGTCCAGGCTGCAATGTCCTTTTCTGATTAAACATTTAACAAGCATTATCCCACCCTTGTCAGCTAGTTATTTATCACAGGTATGCTGCCATGGAGGCACCAGGAAAACGGAAAATTGTATCATACTTACCGTAATTTTCCTTTCCTGGTGCCTATCCATGGCAGCATACGCTCCCACCCTCGGTATGCTATATTACAGAGAATGTTGGGGGAGGGACGGTGCCTTTAATTTATGCTATTCACTAGTCCTGAGGGAGGAGTCGAGGCGGAGCTCTATCACAGGTATGCTGCCATGGATAGGCACCAGGAAAGGAAAATTACGGTAAGTATGATACAATTTTCCGTTTTGCTAGTGTACGCTCATATAATCCCACACCCTTCATGACTCCAGTTTTTTGGCAATTAATAAGGAGTGACCAAATAAAACAGAGGGGATGGTCCTGAGTCCTGTACTGTACTCCAAAACTATGAATTCACATGTAAGTCAAAATTCACTCTTGGAGTGGGTGGGGTTATATGAATGAGCACTAGGAGCGACCCTAACAAAGTTCTTTGCCAGTTTCCAGTCACCTGAATGAAGCATGCATATAACCCATGCGAACCCATGTGAAATTAACATTTATTTGTCGAAAGCCCTCATTTCTCATTAAGCGTTATTTTAGCTTATGAAATTTAATTTTATCTCCTTTTTCTGCTCTGTACATCAGTAGTCGAAACTCCTGATTACCATTATCATGGAGATAGCTTTATCCTGTAGGGTGATACCCTGTGTGGTAATCTTTGTGAACTGACTTTGACATACAATTTTCTTACAAGGGATCAATGAAATAACACTGGCAGTTTTAAAACAGCACTAGTAATGGTAAAATACTATTAGGCCCCTTTCACACTGGGGCAGGAGTGGTGTTGGCGGTAAAGCAGCGCTATATTTAGCGCTGCTTTACCGTCGTTTTAGCCGCGGTATTCGGCCGCTAGGGTGCGGTTTTAACCCCCCGCTAGCGGCCGAAAAAAAGGGTTAAAACCCCCCGCTTTGAGGCGATATTGCCGCGGTATTACCACGGTGTCCCATTGATTTCAATGGGTAGGAGCGGTATAGGAGCGGTGAAGACACCGCTCCTTCACCGCTCCAAAGATGCTGCTAGCAGGACTTTTTTGACCGTCCTGCTAGCGCACCGCTCCAGTGTGAAAGCCCTCCGGCTTTCACACTGGAGTGAATGGGGCCGGATTTTTTCAGGCGCTGTACAGACGCTATTTTTAGCGCTTTAGCGCCTGAAAAACGCCCCAGTGTGAAAGGGGCTTTACTTATGGAGCTGACTAAATATACAGTAGCTGGTTATGCATGTTTGTGAATTCAGGTCTGAGAGTTATGATGTAAAAAAAAGACGTGAAGTCAGTGAGAGCAGTAAGGAAGGAAACCACGGAAGAGACATATCTGCCTTTAGGATATTTACGCATGTAAAAGTGATCTCCCAAATCTTACTACAGACCAAAGAACTGTGAAAAGCAATACTTTAGAATGTGGCTGTCGTAATTCCTCATGGTATTAATGTTTCACAGCTGAATTCTTTGAAAAAATAGCCTTGACGTGCCATGCCATGTGAAAACATGAATTATTTTACCTGGCACATATGGGCTCTATGACAGCTCTGCTAAGCTCTACATGTATTTATGCCCTTTGTTCCTGTTTTTTAAATGCATCAGCCTTTTCTTAAAGGTGGAATGTATATTTGCCATGCTAAGGTAGTGTAACAGCATACAGTAAAAACAATTGTTTTCATTTTAACTACCCCTGCACAAGCAAGACCAATATGTGGGAAAGCCACAAAGCATTCAGGGTTTTCAAAGCTCTTCCTAAACATCAGCAGCATAGAAAACCTCATAGATTTTTCAATTCATTACACAAATTTAACATTGAATCTTACATGCAGTTATGTGCATAAAGTGTGTTTATTCTAAATAATGCAATGGACTGAAACGAGAATAGAGCAGCAGACTTCTCACCTGAGTGACGAAGGGCTGAAAATCCCTGTTCATCTTCCCATTCCCAGG
>JAQSEC010000286.1:0-13654 GCA_028564925.1 Lithobates sylvaticus | reverse complement strand
TGCCCCCGACTTTGCTGATCTCTGGACTCCTGTTTCTCTGGCTTGTTCTGACTACCCACCCTGGTTACCGAACTCTGGCTATGTTTTGACTAAATATGCTCTGTGTACACCATTTTATTAAATAGTGTGATTTTTTACTGCACTTCTGTCTCAGTCTGATTCATGGTTCCTGACAGTAGGCAAAGGCCATGAATTTAGAAGTTGCAGGCAGTCCACTTGTTGGTAATATTTTTTCCAGATTGGATGAGCAGGATCACCACATGGATCAGTTTGCCATAGCGTTACAAATTCTCATGAATCACACTTCTCATCTGGCACCTCCCACTGTGTGATCTGGTACACTCTGTGCTACAGGCCATCCCTGCTGCTGCTCCGGTCTCAGTGCTGGCACCCTGCTAGAATATTACCTCTATAATAGGGTATGTCTGGTTCCGCTCTGCTTCCCCAGTGAGTCAGGGGCGATCCAGTTCAATGCAAAGGCTTTCTTAACCAGGTTGCAATTCATTTTGAGATGCTGCCCCAGGCGGTTCCCCCGGACAGAAGGAAAGTAGGCTTCATGATATCTTTGCTTTCTGAGAGAGCATTGGCCTGGGCTAGCCCCCTATGGAGACATTGTCCAGAGTTACCCAGAGTTTGTGGCTTCCTTTAAGAGGGTATTTGAAGTTCCCACATGCTCCACGTCTGCTGCCAAAAGCCTGATGTCCATCAAACAGGGTACGAGAACTGATTACGCCATTGAGTTCCGTACTCTGGTAGCAGAGGTTGCTTGGAATAATGAGGCCCTCGTGGCTGCTTTTTCTCATGGTCTCTCCAATCACATCATAGATCACAATTTGTTGCGCTATACAAGTCATTCATTCATTCAGATAGCAGCCGAGACCTACCCACTGAGCTGGAGAAGTTGATCACGTTTGCCATCCTCATTGACTACAGACTCTGAGAGAGACCCTCTTTTAAGCCTCCTGTACATTTGGCTCTGAGCTTTGCAGTCCCACCCTTGTCTCCCTCACCTCCCATATCTCCTGGCACTGAGTCTGCTAGTGAGGTAGAACCCATGCAGTTGGGCTTCACACGTCTCTCTGCGGATGAGAGGGCCTTTTGGAGAAGGGAGAGATTGTGCCTTTATTGTGGCCAGGCAGGTCGCTTTTTGAATTCTTGTCCTACCCGTACGGGAAACGCTTACACCGGAGGTCCTGTAGGGGACAGATCTTAGGTGGTGTCGTTACATCCCCAGTTATCCAGAAGGATAAGCCCCTGGTACCCGTTACCCTTTCTTGGTCCGAGTCTTCCATCAAGATACTGGCTCTAATTGACTCTGGGGCTTCAGGCCTGTTCATAGATGGTGCCTTTGTGTCCAAGCACTCAAATTGAGCCCGCTCTCTGCTGAAAACAGGTCACAGTAGCGCAAAACGAATTGTGCTCCTATGATCCATAGGAGAAGTACAGCCAAACAAGCTTTGGCTATACTTCTTCTTTAATCTTCCGAAACATGTTAACTTATAAGTTACATAGTCACATAGTTACATAGTTAGCTAGGCTGAAAAAATACACAAGTCCATCCAGTTCAACCCTAAAAAAAAATAAAAAAATAAAAGAAATAATAAATAAAAATAAAAAATATTGTACAATCCAATATACCCAATTCTATACCCACAGTTGATCCAGAGTAAGGCAAAAGAAAACCAGCAGAGCATGCTCCAATCTGCTACAGCAGGGGAAAAAAAAATCCCTTCCTGATCCCCCAAGAGGCAATCGGAGTTTCCCTGGATCAACTTTACCTATAAATGTTAGTACCCAATTATATTATGTACATTTAGGAAAGTATCCAGGCCTTTTTTAAAGCAATCTACTGAGTTAGCCAGAACCAGCTCTGGAGGGAGTCTATTCCACATTTTCACAGCTCTTACTGTGAAGAAACCTTTCCGTATTTGGAGATGAAATCTCTTTTCCTCCAGACGTAAAAGAGTGCCCCCTTGTCCTCTGTGTTGACCGTAAAGTGAATAACTCAACACCAAGTTCACTATATGGACCCCTTATATATTTGAACATGTTGATCATACCCCCCCTTATTCTCCTCTTCTCAAGAGTGAATAAATTCAGTTCCTCTAATCTTTCCTCATAGCTGAGTTCCTTCATGCCTCTTATCAGTTTGGTTGCCCTTCTCTGCACTTTCTCCAGTTCCCCGATATCCTTTTTGAAAACTGGTGCCCAAAACTGAACTGCATTTTCCAGATGAGGTCTTACTAATGATTTGAACAGGGGCAAAATTATATCTCTCTCTTAATACAAGAAAGGACTTTGCTAGCTTTGGAAACCGCAGCTTGTCATTGCATGCTATTATTGAGCTTATGATCTACCAAAACCCCCAGATCCTTCTCCACTAATGATCCCCCCAGTTGTACTCCCCCTGGCATGTATGATGCATGCATATTCTTAGCCCCCAAGTGCATAACTTTACATTTATCAACATTAAACCTCATCTGCTACATAGTCGCCCAATTAGACAGTGCATTGATGTTGTAAATTGGAGACATCCTGTAAGGACGTTATTCCACTGCATAGCTTGGTGTCATCTGCAAAGACAGAAATTTTACTTTTGATCCCAGACCCAATATCATTTATAATGATATTAAAAAGTAAGGGTCCCATCACTGAACCTTGTGGTACACCACTGATAACCTTAGATCATTCAGAGTAAGAATAATTAACCACTATTCTCTGAATTCTGTAATTTAGCCAGTTTTCTATCATATACAAACTGATATTTCCAAGCCTGTAGACCTTACCTTACACATGAGCCATGTTTGGGGAACTGTATTGAATGTTTTTGCAAAATCCAAGTATACCACGTCCACCGCCACCCCTCTGTCCAAGGTTTTACTTACCTCTTCATAAAAAGAAATCAGGTTTGTCTGACAACTTCTGTCTTTGATGAATACATGCTGTCTGTTGCTTAAAATGTTTTTTTCCAGCAAGAACTCGTCTATGTGGTCTTTTATTAAACGTTCCAGTATCTTCCCAACTATAGAAGTTAAACTAACAGGTCTATAGTTACAACAGGTCTATAGTTACTTGGTAAAGACTTTGTTTCCTTTTTAAATATAGGCACCACGTTCGCCCTGCGCCAATCCAGTGGTACTATTCCCGTCATTAACGAGTCCCTAAAAATTAAATACAATGGCTTTGAAATTACAGAGCTCAATTCTTTTAGGATCCGTGGGTAGATGCCATTGGGTCCAGGTGCTTTATCCACCTTTATTCTGTCTAAATATTTCTAGACCATATCACTTTTGAGCCATTGTGGATCATTCGGGGCTGTGACAATACCACCCCCATTATGGACATTAGCTCCCCCATGCTCTTTTGTATACACATAGCTGAAGAAATTATTTAATAAATTAGCATTCTCTTTGTCCCCAGTCACTCACCCTAGATTATTTTGTTAAAGGCCTACATTCTCAGACCTGACCTTTTTACTATTAATATATAAGTATGGAGGAATTGTGGACCTGATCCTTGATATCCATGTTGACACCATATACATTACTTCTACTGATGGACTTCTTTACATCTTAAAATATGGCTTGGAATGCTACCATGTTTAGGATTGGGTATCTGTTTATCTACTTTATATAAAGGGTGCTATCATTGTTTTATACCAATTTCTGTTTTAATCAATTTTATAATAACGTTTTGATATGTTTTATACAAATTGCCTCATGCTGTGCCTACAAAGTTTGCCATGTTCTTTGAGAAATTAGGGTTTTATTTTCTCTTTCCTTCTATCTGTCTAAAAGAATTGATGTAATTATTCCAATACAGAAAGTTTTTTTTTGTGGGAGCCACATTCATTGTATAGCAGATGGGCATGTTCTATCCCAACCATAATCATTCCTCTTTACTGCTCTTTTATCAGCCACTTGTTACTTGTTTTACTAAGCAAGTGGTAATGTGAAATTGCGAGCGGAATTGCCACTTTTCTGCCTGCAATTCCAAATCACAAGGCAATTGCTGCAAAACGTGCAACGTGAGTTTGTCAAACTTGTATCAATGTTGGGACCTTAAATACTGACCTTAAAATGTAACCTACAAAGCCCTCTGACTACAAAGAAGCCATGTAAGTGTGAGTTGTATGCAACAAAGTAGAGTAGTATATTTTATCTTTCAATTTAAAAAGGCTTTCTTTCCTTTTGAAATACTATCTTAGTGCTTGTAGTGTAAATCATTTGTGTAACCTTAAGATAAGATTGAGTCAGGTTAGTGTGGACAGGAATTAGTACAATGCTTTCATTTTGACAGGTTTGTGATCACAAAGACTAAATGACATAGTGCTTGGTTAAAGGAATGTTTGATGCTCTTGCAACCCAGAGCATTTGATGTTTGTGTTGGGACCTGGTAATTTAAAGATAATTTAAAATTGGTATGTAAAGCTAAACTATAGGAAATATCTGTATGAATGCTTAAATTAGTCAAACTTTGCATAATATAATTATGTATATCTGATATCTGAGGGGCTACCGGGGAATCTAAGAAACAATATAGTAATTAGTGCCATTATAGGGATAGGTATTTTCTTCTGGGTTCTGTAAGTGTAACTTCCTCACAGAGTACAGGGAGTCACTCGCTCTGCACCACCGCCATTTATAGAATGCCTTATATATTTTGAGTGAATACAAGGCATCCTTTGATTGGACGAGATAGAGATTGTGATTTCACCACCCCTCCTTTCCATCTAATCCAATCAGAGAATGCCCTGTATGCATTAAAAAGAAGGCATTCTATAATGATGGCAGTGCGAAGCTAAGGGCCCTCTGTGGCCAGTGTGCAGCTTGTGCAGCAAAATATCAATTATTAATGCTCAATTGCTTTCCCTTGAAAGATGATGTAAGGTTATTATTCATCTGTTTGCCTGTCCCCAGCAAACAAACGTCCTCAGGATGTATCCCCGGGGGCACAAAGATCCTGCAGGAATTTTTTTCTGGGTCAGCAAACTCTGAAGGACAATGAGAAACTGCAGATTTGCCCATCAGCCACTGATTAGAGGAAGTAGGAACTTATACCAGGGACCGTGGTGGTAGGGAAGTCTTTCTGTCTTTCTGTCTGTCCCACCTGTCTAATCACTACCTGAGCTTCTCTTCATCTCATCTCCTGCAGCCCCTGGAGAGTCAAGGCCCCATCTGACACCAGGACCATATCTTAAACCGATTATCACATGGTCTACTAGAATGGCATCCAGTGTTTGGTCAGAGATAGAAATGAGTATAACATGCCCGGTCCACCCCTGTTCCATGATCTGGTCGACCCTAGAGACCTCTATTGCCCAACTGCGGGACCTCTGCCTACAACCGATGTTATTGACAATCTCTAGATGGAAGAGATGTTCCCGACTATACTAAATATGCTTTTTAACCCTGATTTACCAGATAGTCTATCCTACACCCGAATGTACCCCTGGTCACAGGCTGGAGTTTTTCAGCTTTGAAACATAGTGCATCCATTAACTCGTAGCCTTCTATCTTTGCGGAAATTCACCGAAAACACCAGATCCCCAAACAACTATTCTACTCCTATCTCCAATTCAAACACTACTTCCTCGATAAATCCCAAACCCTAACCCTAGATAAAACCACCCTATTTGAACTTTTATGTGCCCTAGGCCCATACCAGACCCACCTTATTTCAGATATCTATATGTATCTCCATAATACCCTCCCAATCACTATCACACAATATCCATACATGCAGAAATGGTCTCAGATTACCTATCGAACTATCTCTCTCCCTCAATGGCAGAAGATTCGGGAGGCTGTTTCCAAATCATCAAGATACGTGAAGCAGAGAGAGACAGCTTATAAGATACTGTTCTTTTGGTATAGAACCCTGGAGATCCTACATATATTTGATCCGAAGGTTCCCCGGGTTCCCCGGGTGTGCTGGAGGTGCCTGGGCAACATTGGCTCACACTTTCATAGTTTTTGGGAATGTCCCCTCATCCAACCATTCTGGTCCTCTATTCAAGACAACTTACAAGACCTTCTTGAAATTAATCTACCCCTGGACCCGATTCATTACCTACTGGGTCTGCCATTCCCTGGCATCTCCAAGCACACCCAAAAATGAGCTACCTTCATATTTTTGGCAGCCAAACGGGCTACATCTGTGAGATGGCTATCTCCCTCCCCACCTACCCTCTTACAGGTTTTTCAGCCTGATACTGGAGCAGATCCACAGAATGGAACACCCTACAGCAGTAGTTCATGACTCACTTCCTCAGTTTTCAAAAATGTGGGATTTATGGGATCACTCTGAGCTTAACCCTTGCGCCATACCAGTACATCCTATATGATCATTACCCTTTCATGTTATTATGCTACCTTATCTTACCAGACTTCCTGACTCTTTTTGATTATCTCTCCATAGTTCCCCCCCCTCCGTTAGGCTTCTGCGGAGTGCCTCAGTCCCTCAGTTTGGGCGCTCTGGGAACCTTACAGATAGTTGATCTAGAGAGTAACATTTTCTGTTTGTGTGATATACTTATGCCAGTTTATTATGCCTACTCTCTAGGTCCCCCCCCCTCCCCATTTGCACTGTATAACGTTTTATGATAACTATATATAGGTATTATTGTATATTCAATCTGATATCCTATGTATATGACTTGTGTCACTTTGATGATTGCGAATCTCACATCTACTTTCTGTTTTTTCTGTATTTTTGTGAAAAACTTAAAAAATACATAATTCATTCTTTGTTCCTTCACCCTTCATTTGTTGTTCCTTTTCAATACTTCTGATCTCCTACAGCCATTTCCTCTCACTTCAAAACTTCCTTTAATCAACCCAGGACATCTCACACCAAGATCTGCCTGTACCAGGTTTCACACTATTCTATTTTGGATTTCTTGAAAAGAGTTATACTGTAAATCACTATTGGAGTATCTTGACTCTTATATAATCTTTTTGGGATGGCATTCATCTTAAAGTGGACCAGAACTAGAAGAGTATTGGGCCTAAGCAGTACCCTACAAGATTTACCTTGGGGCACATGGGTGTGCCAGGGACCAGTGCTAACTTCCTAGGACTAATGATCCCTTTCAAAATTGCTCACCATGAGGCTGGAACACTGTGCACACCTACAAGCTAGGAAAAGAAAAGCAACAGCAGTGCATGCGCGGAGTCATCCATTAGAGCTCCGGAGATCATACAGCCTGATAACTGCGCTGCACATCCCGCTACTGGGTCTCCACTATCTCCGCAAGCACCCGTGAACACCCTGAACTGGCCGCGATGGTGCAGGCAAAATCCATCAGAGATGTGCTGCTCAAGGCCTCCTCTAAGATGGCGCCGGCCCTCTCCTCCAAGCCAGGGACACCACAGATGCCGTAAGCCTCCAAACACACCCGGCTTGAGATGCTCCAGAAGAGTCAGACACTGAATACGGTGTAACCTCCTTAGCCCTGCAATTTGACAAATCACAGCCCTTCCTGCTGAAACAGTTTGAGCAGCTTCTCACTAAAGCCCTGAAGCATACCTCAGAAACAATAACTGAATGGCTGACACGTGAAATCAGAGACCTAGGTCGCCGTACCTCAGCATTAGAACAAAGAGCTGATGAAGTTGAAATACTCACCCATAACCACTCTGAGGAATTAGAAGCCATGCATGAGGAAAACCTTTCCCTACAGTCCTGTCTTGAGGACTTTGAAAATAGGGCCAGGCGCTCTAATTTGTGCATACGTGGCATCCCAGAGATAATCACTGACATACAATCTATCACTGCACTATTCCAGGAACTGGTGCCCCCTATCCCTATAGAGCGCCTAGAAATGGATAGTATCCATCCCACTCTGGCACCGCATCCTGAAATGAGCAATGTAAAAATGCATGCAAAAGAGAAGGCCTTCAAAAAATACAAGGTTGAAAGATCATCATCAGCATTCAAACTTTATAAAGAATGCAACAAGAAATGTAAGGGTGCAATTAGGGCAGCTAACATAGGACACGAAAGACACAACGGAGGAGAGAAAAAAAAATACCTAGAAAGGATGGGGAGATGGCGAAGGTATTGAATTGATTCTTCTTCTTAGTCTTCACAAGGGAATCGAGTGGCTTCAGTAACCAAAACTACAGTGTTTAACCTCGTGACACATCACAGGAAGCACCCTCATGGCTAACAGAGGACAGAATTGGAATTAGACTTGGGAAACATTAATAAATCACGAGACCGGATGGCTTGCACCCAAGGTTACTTAGGGAACTCAGTCAAATAATTGCCAGACCATTGTTCCTAATTTTTTACTGACAGTCTACTGACTGGAATGGTACCAGCGGATTGGAGAAAAGTCAATGTAGCACCAATATTTAAAAAGGGCCCAAAATACATCCCTGGGAATTACAGACCAGTTAGCCTAACATCAATAGTATGCAAGCTCTTGGAGGGGATGATAAGGGACTATATACAAGATTTTAGTAATGAAAACAGTATCATTAGCAATAATCAGCATGGATTCATGAAGAATCATTCTTGCCAAATCAATCTATTAACCTTCTATGAGGAGGTGAGTTGCTATCTAGATAAAGGAGGGTCCATAGATGTGGTGTATCTGGATTTTGAAAAAGCATTTGACACAGTTCCCCATAAACGTTTACTGTACAAAATTAGGTCTGTTGGCATGGACCATAGGGTGAGTACATGGATTGAAAACTGGCTACAAGGGCGAAATCAGAGGGTGGTGATAAATGGGGAATACTCAGAATGGTCAGGGGTGGGTAGTGGGGTCCCACAGGGTTCTGTGCTGGGACCAATCTCTGTATTTGCTGACAATACTAACCTAAGAAGGGCAATAACTTCTCTGCAGGATGTGGAGACCTTGCAAGAAGATCTGAACAAATGAATGGGGTGGAAAATTAGGTTTAATGTAGAAAAAATTTAAATAATGCATTTGGGTGGCGAAAATATGAATGCAATCTATACACTAGGGGGAGAGCCTCTAGGGGAATCTATGATGGTAAAGAACCTGAGGGTCCTAGTAGATGATAGGCTCAGCAATGGCATGCAATGCCAATCTGCTGCTAACAAAGCAAACAGAATATTGGCATAAATTAAAAAATTGATTAACTCCAGGGATAAAGCGATAATTCTCACACTCTTCAAGACTCTGGTCCGGCGGTTCTGAGCACCAGTCCTCAGGAAGGATGCACTGGAAATGGAACAAGTACAAAGAAGGGCAACAAAGCTAAATAAAGGGTCTGGAGGACATTGGCAGGGCCGGATTAACATAGGGGCTAGTGGAGCTGCAGTTCCAGGCCCCGCCCTCAATATAGCCCCATGCCAGTGGCTTATCAATATCTGTGTTCCCTCCTGAAGGAAGATGAGCCCTCTTTGCACTTCACAAGTGGAGGAGACAAGTGTTAGTCACTGCAGCCGAGTCCTGTCTCTGCCAATGCCTGACTTCTATCACAGGATCTGTTACACTCACACAGATCCTCAGTGTTTGGGAGCTGTCTGGGGGAGGGGCGCTGATGTTGTCCTAACCAGCAGGAGCCCGGGAGGAAGGACATCTCCCATGCTGTTGAGATAAGGTTAGTAATTTTTTTAGGGAGGAGTTTTGTAATTATTGTGCTAGGGGACAGACTGCTGCCCCCCCCCCATGTAATGTGCTCTCTTGTGCCCAGTGCCCACCATGTCATGTGCTGTGCATTGAAATGCCCACCATGCAATGTGCTGTGCCCACCATGTCATTTGCTGTGCATTGCAGTGCCTACTATGTAATGTGCAGTGCCCCTTATGTCGTACTGTGCCTTGCAGTGCCCACCATGTCATGTGCAGTGCCCACCATGTCATGTCATGTGCATTGCAATGCCCCAATGTAATGTGCTGTGCCCACTATGTCATGTGCTGTGCATTGCAGTACCCCCCATGTAATGTGCTGTGCCCAGTATGTCATTTTCTGTGCATTGCAGTGCTCACTATGTAATGTGCAGTGCCCACTATGTCATGCGCTGTACATTGCAGTGCCCACCATGTAATTTGCTGTGTCCACCATGTCATGTGCTGTACATTGCATTGCTCTTCATGTGATGTGCAGTGCCCACTATGTTGTGCTGTGCCTTGCAGTGCCTTGCAGTGCCCACCATATAATGTGAAGTGCCCACCATGTCATGCTGTGCCTTGCAGTGCCCACCATGTAATGTGCAGGGCCCACCATGTCGTTCTGTGCCTTGCAGCGCCCATCATGTCATGTGCTGTGCCCAGCAGGTAATGTGCAGTGCCCACCATGTCATGTGACGTGCCATGCAGTGCCCGCCATGTCATGTACTGTGCCATGCAGTGCCCGCCATGTAATGTGCAGTGCCCACATGTCATGCAATGTGCCACCCAGTGCCCACCATGTCATGTGCAATGCCCATCGTATCATGTGACGTGCCATTCAGTGGAGGCCATGTAATGTGCAGTGCCCACCATGTCATGTGCTGTGCCTTGCAATATCCACTATGTAATTTGCAGTGTCCATCATGTCATGTGCTATGCCATGCAGTGATCCCACCATGTAATGTGCAGTGCCCACCATGTAATGTGCTGTGCCATGCAGTGCCCACCATGTCATGTGCAGTTCCCACCATGTCATATGCTGTGCTTTGCCCACCCTGCCATGTGTTGTGCCCAGAATGTAGTGTGTTGTGACCGTGTAATGTGCTGTGCTGTTCAGCAGTGCCCACCATGTCATGTGCAGTTCCTAACATGTAATGTGCAGTTGCATTGCCCAACATGAAATGTGCTATGCCATGCCGTGCCCACCATGTAATGTGCTGTGCCATTCAGTGCCCACCATGTAATGTACTGTGCCATGCGGTGCCCACCATGTAATGCACTGTACCCACCATGTAATGTGTAATGCCATGCAGTGCCCACCATGGCATGTGCAGTGCCCACCATGTAAATTGCTGTGCAGGGCCCACCATGTCATGTGCTGTACATTGTCCACCATGGCATGTGCCGTGCAGTACCCACAATGGAATGTGCTGTGCAGGGCTCACCATGTCATGTGCGGTGTCCACCATTTAATGTGCTGTGCTCACAATGTAATGTGCTGTGCTGTGCTGTGTCGTACAGTGCCCACCATGTCATGTAGTGCCCACCTTGTCGTGTGCTGTGCAGTACCCACCATATTATGTGCTCAGCTGTTCCCGCCATGTCATGTGCTGTTCCCACCATATAAGGTCCTGTGCCCACCGTGTGCATGTGCTGTGTTGTGCCCACCATGCAATGTGCTGTGTTGTGCAGTTCCAACCTTGTCATGTGCTGCGCCCACGATATAATGTACTGTACCTACCTTGTAATGTGCTGTATTGGGCAGTGCCAACCGTGTAATGTGCTGTGCCTGCCATGTAATGTGCTGTGTCCATGTATCCATCATGTAATGTGTTGTGCCAACCATGTAATGTACTGTGCTACCCCCCCCCCCCCCCCGTAATGTACTATGCTGTGCAGGGCCGCCATCAGGGGGATACAGTCCATACACCTGTAAGGGGCCGAGCGTCTGGACGGGCCCGGCCAGATGGGAAAAGGCAGAGGCAGGTGAAGGGGAGCACCGTGGCTGTGCTGGCTTTTGGAGAGAATGTGAGTCGGCAGCTGTATCACTGAGCTTGCATCAAGCTCTTTCATGCCACCTGTGGCAATTTACTGCATGTGCACTCCTCGTGTGTGCACAAGAGCTGGGACCAGAAACACAACCTTACAAGTAAGGGCTGTTCTACAAGTGAAGAGGGGGGGAAGGGTGTACATGCGTGTGTCTGTGTTCAATGGATACATCTCTCTGTGTACATGTCTCTGTGTACATGTGTGTGTCTGTGTACATGTGTCTGTATGTGTGTATTTGTCTGTGTACATGTCTGTCTGTGTCTGTGTGTCATATATACACATGTGAGAGGGGCTGAGAGCATTCAGGTGTGTGGGGGGGGGGCTGAGAGCGTGCAGGTGTGGGGGGGCTGAGAGTGTACAGGTGTGAGGGGGGCTGAGAGCATTTAGGTGGGGGGGGCTGAGAGCGTGCAGGTGTGATGGGGGCTGAGAGCATACAGGTGTGGGGGGGCTGAGAGCCTACAGGTGTGAGGGGGGCTGAGAGCATTCAGGTGTGGGGGGGGTTGAGAGTGTGCAGGTGTGAGGGGGGCTGAGAGTGTGCAGGTGTGAGAGGGGCTGTGAGCGTACAGGTGTGCGGGGGCCGGGGCTAAGAGCATTCAGCTGCTGGATCTGGATGTCTCTTTTTAGCAGATATGATTTAATACTGTTAAACCTTGAAAGCACTAATGACATAATACATTGTGGATTTTCATATACAGTCAGGTCCATAAATATTGGGACATCGACACAATTCTTATATTTTTGGCTCTATACACCACCACAATGAATTTGAAATGAAACGAAAAAAAAATGTGCTTTAACTGCAGACTTTCAGCTTTAATTCAATGGTATTTACATCCAAATCAGGTGAACGGTGTAGGAATTACAACAGTTTGTATATGTGCCTCACACTTTTTAAGGGACCAAAAGTAATGGGACAATTGGCTGCTCAGCTGTTCCATGGCCAGGTGTGTGTTATTCCCTCATTATCCCATTTACAAGGAGCAGATAAAAGGTCCATAGTTCATTTCAAGTGTGCTATTTGCATTTGGAATCTGTTGCTGTCAACTCTTAATATGAGATCCAAAGAGCTGTCACTATCAAGCCATCATTAGGCTGAAAAAACAAAACAAACCCATCAGAGGGATAGCAAAAACATTAGGTGTGGCCAAATCAACTGTTTGGGACATCCTTAAAAAGAAAGAATGCACCGGTGAGCTCAGCAACACCAAAAGACCCAGAAGACCACAGAAAACAACTGTGTTCACCACAATATGTAAACCATTGGTGAGCCTCAAAAACAGGAAGGCCAGATTAGAGTTTGCCAAACATCTAAAAAAAGCCTTCACAGTTCTGGAACAACATCCTATGGACATATGGGACCAAGATCAATTTGTACCAGAGTGATGGGAAGAGAAGAGTATGGAGAAGGAAAAGAACTGCTCATGATCCAAAGCATACCACCTCATCAGTGAAGCATGGTGGTGGTAGTGTAATGGCATGGGCATGTATGGCTGCCAATGGAACTGGTTCACTTGTATTTATTGATGATGTGACTGCTGACAAAAGCAAGATGAATTCGGAAGTGTTTCGGGCAATATTATCTGCTCATATTCAGCAAAATTCTTCAGAACTCATTGTACAGGGCTTCATAGTGCAGATGGACAATGACCCGAAGCATACTGCGAAAGCAACCAAAGAGTTTAAGGGAAAGATATGGAATGTTATGCAATGGCCAAGTCAATCACCTGACCTGAATCTGATTGAGCATGCATTTCACTTGCTGAAGACAAAACTGAAGGGAAAATTACCCAAGAACAAGCAGAAACTGAAGACAGTTGCAGTAGAGGCCTGGCAGAGTATCACCAGGGATGAAACCCAGCGTCTGGTGATGTCTATGCGTTCCAGATTCAGGCTGTAATTGAGTGCAAAGGATTTGCAACCAAGTATTAAAAAAGTGAAAGTTTGATGGATGATTGTTAATCTGTCCCATTACTTTTGGTCCCTTAAAAAGTGGGAGGCACATATACAAACTGTT
>JAQSEC010000754.1:0-13634 GCA_028564925.1 Lithobates sylvaticus | reverse complement strand
TTGATAAATCCGAAAACTACACACAGATGGAAAACCATAGTGCTCTCTGCTACAAACCATTTATCAAAACTGAACATAGGGATTAAAAACACTCAAGCATATCATCAGCTCACCACGCTGATACAAAAGTGCACACGTCCTGGGTAATGGCTCCGCCCACCTGGACGCATCATGCCCCTGTAGGGCTTATTCAGGAAGACTTGGTGGTGGTATGTAACCCTAGGCACCTGTGCCTGCCCGTCTTTTAAGGGTTTCTGAAAGACAAGAGGTGGAGGCGGGCTTCCTGAGCATGAGATCTCTGTGATTGGCTATCAAATGATCAGGAGCCGCTCCCACTGGCATTCAATGCAGGGCTTTGGACACTGCATTGATCTTAATGAAATCAGAAGACCTTAGATCAGAGGCTGTGGGGATCGGTCTATAGGAGCAGCAAGCAGGAGTGCAGAATTAATTAAGTAAATTTGCTTTTCCAAATTCCCTAGACAGAAACGAGTAGTTAATCCTTGCAGTGCAGGCATATCCCCACTACAAGGGAGAATTTTTAGGCTTCCTGAAGTTCAGCTTGGTGCATGGGGAAATGGGAACAAATGGCTTGTTTATACATCATCACAGTATACTCTGTTACCATTATAATAATAGTTCCAAATACGGAAAGGTTTCTTCACAGTAAGAGCTGTGAAAATGTGGAATAGACTCTCTCCAGAGGTGGTTCTGGCTAGCTCAGTAGATTGCTTTAAGAAAGGCCTGGATACTTTCCTAAATGTACATAATATAACTGGGTACTAACATTTATAGGTAAAGTTGATCCAGGGAAAATCCGATTGCCTCTAGGGGATCAGGAAGGGATTTTTTTCCCCTGCTGTAGCAGATTGGTGCATGCTCTGCTGGGTTTTTTTTTTTTTTTTGCCTTCCTCCTCCAATTGAGTATATTGGATTGTACGATATTTTTTATTTTTATTTATTATTTCTTTTTTTTTTTTATGGTTGAACTGGATGGACTTGTGTCTTTTTTTCGGCCTAGCTAACTATGTAACTATGTACCGCTGTGTTTATCGAATTTTCGTAGGAAAAATTTTAATTTTCTGATTTTATTATGGTGTCTTTGAGTCCTATTATATTTATTCATTTTTGCTTATGTTTAGTGTGCAAATAAAGCAAACATGTTTTGAATTTTAGATGTCTGGAATTGTCCTCTTTATTTTTCTGCTTATGTCTGACATTATAAAGGAGGGTTGTATGCGCACCACCAGTTTTGGTTATATGTGGAAAGTAAACTATTTTCTTTGGCCCCCCGCAGCAAGGAAAAATTAAATTTACCAGGTATGGGGAGCATGAAATTTACCCCCGTTCCTATCATGTAATAATGCTGGTGCCATAGACGTGCACAAGGAGTGTGCCAGGTGTGCCTGGGCACACCCTAATCCTGAGGTCTACCCACCGATTGTGGGTAGGTGACAGGTAAACTGCCTTGCCACCCCCCAGAATCTGGGCAGTGGGGTAGGATTTAGTGGAACCGATCTGTATTTTTCTCCTGCAGCAGCTGAAAGTAGGCTTCTGCCACAGGAGCAAAATACAGGGGATAGGTTCCAATATATGCCACCGCCACCACCCCTCCTGTCTCTGTTCATCTTCTTTCTGCTGCCCGGGTCCTTCTTGCTCACCCCCCCCCCCCCCCCCCCCATTGTTTCAGGCTGGATAGTGGGAAAGAGGCCAGTAAATATGCAATAGGCTGTGCACACCTATGGCTGTTGCTTTGTGATGTGGATTAAGTGGGGCGATTTTGTAATAAATTGATTTTGCTGTAAAAATACACATTTCACTGATTTATGAGAAATCAAAACAATTTCGCACATTGAGCTGCTTAGGAGAAACTGGCTTGAAATTTAAAACAATATACTATTATTTTTAGAGTAGGTGCGTTTGGGGCGATGTATTTAGGATAGTTCAATTAATTTAGTGTACATTGTATTTCTGTTCTATTTCCTTAATGTATTTTGATTGTTAATTGTGTGTTTTTGATCAAAATTTTTATTTTACTGTCTGTTTTTTTTTTCCTTTCTGTAAAAAATGGGGAAAAAAATTAAGCAAATGAGGGAATGATTATTGGCACAAGAATAATTTAACCCTCAAGAATAATTTAAATGGTTGTAACCCAAAAAAAAGGTCCTGTTGCTTCTTTTTAAACTTATATATGTAGCACTGACCCCAGAAGGAGCTGCTGGTTTAATTTGTGCTTACCGTTACCTCACTTACTTGCTTCTCCGTCTTGGAGTTCCCATGGAAAGTGGCCCAAAGTAATGTTGAGACTGACACTGAATCCTCTTTTGGGTTATTTATTTAGAAAAAGAAGACAAAGTCTCGTAATAAAGGGTAGAGGGTTAGGGGTGAGTTCAGGTACTTAAGATTGCAGGGTGAAGATACTAGACGAATCCAGAGGATATCACGGTTCCACAAACTGGATTCAATTACCCCCCCGGATAGACCTCTCTCACTAGACCTAGCAGTCGGTAGCTGACACTTTAGCGTCACTGAGGGATTGGATGAACTTTTAGAGAACTAACATTTGGTACCAGTTTCTTTCAGCCGATCCGGCGATACCGTTTGCGTGTTGATCAAGGTTGCATCCTTCAACCAAGGCTCCAGGCTTTGTCAGAGAAGCCAGCCTTGCGCACGGCCTTCTCCTGAGCGAGTCCTCCCCTGGGGTACTTCAGTTGCTGGGCCTCTCCCTTCAGTTGAGACGGCACTGGACCTTCCTTGGATCAGTAGGCTCTGAACTTCAGTCAGACCTGTCCCTTCAGTTACATTGCCTTGGGCTAGCCAGCCCCGAGACGCAGGATGCATGGTTCCGCACCCCAGGCCAGGAGGACCATAGGGCTGGGTCAGGAGGACCACCAGAACCAAACGGACAGAAAAAAGTCAGCCCGCCAACATGGCGTTGGTACCTTAAATACCACCCCCCAGAATTCACAGCAGAAGAACACTCCCACTCGTCTGGTTCCGAGAGATAAGTGGCATTCAATGCATCCAGCTAGACTGCGTTTCTAACCTTGCCGGTGGTGACAGCGACACCTACGGTCAAGGAGAGCCCAGTGCAACCCACCTGGACTGGTACTGAAACCAGAAATTTAGTAAAATTATCCTGAAGCCCAACTGTGGCTTCAGGAAACTTAATTTTCAAAAACAACTTATGGAAAGAGAGGGATGGGTTGGATCTACTTGAGTGCCACAGCTTTCCTAGCCAAAAACAATGTTTCTTTTAGCATAGTCCTGGTATATCTTGACCATTGTTCCTCCTCTAAAATACCTAGCAGACACACCATCGGGGTACATTGTACAGGTACAGATAAAATTGCTGACAGTACATCCGTCACCTGTTTCCAATATCATGCAATGACAGGGCATGATCCTGTTCCTTTAAAGCATTGTGCTGTTGCATTATAATTTTTCCCTTTCTATGTTCTAAAATACCTGGTTGATCCTGTTCCTGTGTCCCCCCTATGTGAACTGGCCACAGTAATCATGGCTGCTGATTTATTATACAGTGTTCAGTTTCTGTGCCTCCGTCATCCCGCAGTCTCTCCTCTTTCCCTCTCCCTCCCTGCCTGTCAGCTCAGTCTGTGTATTGAGAGACAATCTCCACCCTGCCCCTCTCTTCCTGCCACTATTTCCGCTGCAATATATAACCCTATTACTTGTATCCTCTCTTTTTTATATAGTTCTAAAGCACTGTGTGTCAGTCATCCTAAATACCTACTTTCACAGCACCACTCTGCAGTCACGTGACCTCCCTCTACTGGCCAGCTGACTTCAGAGGGGAATCTCAGCCCCTCCCACTGCTCTCCTTAGATTGGAGAAGCAGAGCATTGGGGGATCATGTGACCACAGTGCAGAAGGGTGTTAGAAGGTATTTAGAAATAATATTTTAACAAAGCTGACATAGTAATTTACGAAGAGGATACAAGGATACAAATAAGAATGCAATCTATACACTGGGGGGAGAACCTCTGGGGGAATCTAGGATGGAAAAGGACCCGGGGGTCCTAGTAGATGATAGGCTCAGCAATAGCATGCAATGCCAAGCTTCTGCTAACAAAGTAAACAGAATATTTGCATGCATTAAAAAGGGGATGAACTCCAGGGATAAAACAATAATTCTCCCGCTCTACAAGACCCTGGTCCAGCCTCACCTAGAGTATGCTGTTAAGTTCTGGGCACCAGTCCTCAGGAAGGATGTACTGGAAATGGAGCGAGTACAAAGAAGGGCAACAAAGCTAATAAAGGGTCTGGAGGATATTAGTTATGAGGAAAAGTTGCAAGCACTGAACTTATTCTCTCTGGAGAAGAGACGCTTGAGAGGGGATATGATTTCAATATACAAATACCATACTGGTGACCCCACAATAGGGATAAAACTTTTTTGCAAAAGGGAGTTTAACAAGACTCGCGGCCACTCATTAAAATTAGAAGAAAAGAGGTTTAACCTTAAACTACATAGAGGGTTCTTTACTGTAAGAGTGGCAAGGATGTGGAATTCCCTTCCACAGGCGGTGGTCTCAGTGGGGGGGAGGCATTAATAGTTTAAAGAAAATATTAGATAAGCACCTGAACGATCACAATATACAGGGATATACAATGTAATGCTGAATATAATCACACACATAGGTTGGACTTGATGGATTGTGTCTTTTTTTTCAACCTCACCTACTATGCAATTATGTAACTATGTAAGTAATGGCATTATGTGACCTAACAACCACTTTAAGGAAAGTTGAAAAGAGCTTCCTCAATACTCAGGCACAATTAAAAGCCTATTGCACCCTTAAAAACAACCAAAAACCACCTTGATCTTTCTTGTTTTTTTTTTTTTTTACACCAATGCATTTAGATAAAATGGCAACATTTCACTGAAACCTCCTGATTTTCACAAAAATTTCAGGTAAATTAATACTATCAATTTCCTCATCCCTTTAGAGGATGACGGTTCAGACAGTACTGTCGCATGGCAGTGGGGAAAAAATCCTCTGACCTGAATAGGCTCCAAGTTAAGGCTTACATTGTGTTATCCGTCTGCCAGAGAATCATGGATTCTAGAGGAAGGCGAGTATTTGTAGCTGGTGGGTCTACAAGGTTAAAGCACTGGTTCACCTAAATCTGCACTTTCCATTTTCAGCTGCCTTCCACTTATATTTTTAAGTGTGGTTACATGTGCTCCTAATGACAGTGGTTTTAACCTTCCCCTGCTTTATCCAAAAAAAAAAGAAAAAATGCCTTTAGATACACTTTAATGGAAAATTCCGTTGGTCTAGCTGACTGAATATCTATTTCTGTGATTTCATTCAGGCTTTGATATATCGTAGCCTAGTAAAATATCAAGATAGTGGTACTAACATCTATGAGATTCTTCCTTTTCCAATATAAACAGTACCGCTGGGTTTTATTATGATTTTACATGCAAAAAAGCCTGTGTTCCCGTTGGCACTGTTGCTAGTTTCAGATAAGCAGTGTGAAAGTACTGTGTTACTTATTATAGAGCAAACATTCATAAAATACATGACTTCTGCTGGTTATGTTGATGGCCCCCTTTTGCATAAGGTCATATTCTTTATAACAGGCTGTGTTATTGTTAATATTGAGATGGTATAAGATTGCTTAGCTGGTTCACTTAGCCCCCGTACACAAGGTCGAAAATTCCGACCATAAAATCCGTCGGATTTTTTCTGATGGATTTTGTCCGACACTGGTGTTGCATACACACGGTCGGACAAAGTTGTCAGAATATCCGATCATTTTGAACGTGGTGACGTTCGTTGCGTACGACGGAACTACGTAGAGGCTAGTAGCCAATAGCTTTTGTCTCGTAATTTGATCTGAGCATGCGTGGCACTTTGTCCATCAGAATTCTATACACACAATCGGAAAAAGTCCGATTGGATTTTGTTGTCGGAAAATTTGAGAGCAGGATCCGATGGAGCCCACACACGTGCGGATTTTCCGACAACATGGTCCGATCAGACATTTTCCGTCGGAATTTCCGACCGTGTGTATGGGGCTAAGACTTACCTACTGATGAAGAATATACCTGTACAGCATAAAAACATGACCTGTTTAAAGGAAATAATTTTCCTCTATGTCCAGGGTTGTATTTTTCATAATGGAACTCGTTGGCCAATCTAAGAGAAGTAGAGCTAGAGAAGACAGAACCAAACTTCAGAATTTACAAATTACGATAATAACTGCTTATTTTCCTTTCCATTTCTCTCCATTTCTGGTTATTTGTGGTTAAAATCAGTTAATGAGATGTACGGGGAAGAGATTACAGAAGATGTTGAAAGGAGTCAAAAGGCCCTTTATAGTTTTAGGACCATGAAACCATCTCCTCTCTCGTTTGATTGTCTATAATGTTGTAGCTCTGCTTATAAAAAAGAACAAATGATTCCTCCCATTGTTTCAACCCTATGAAGAGTGTGAGCTCATAGTATCAAATGATAATTCAACTGATCCTAGGTATTATAGTCATAACTATTAGCTTCAGGTTGAAGGTCCATTAACACTTGGTGAGCATTTATGAATGTCGAGACATGCCCATTAATTCTCAGTGCCCCCTAACATACAAAAACCTGCTTGAACCATTTTTGCCATTACATTGTGCAGCATGGTGCGCTTTAGTTTCATTAACTTCGACTTTGTATGCTCATTAGAGTGCCATTCAAAATTTGCACATACATGAATGAGTGTTGGGCAGTGGCAGCCTGTCCATAGGAGGCGCACGGGAACTGCCCCCCCCCCCCTGCAGTCAAAAAAAAACAGTGCACTATGGGAAGCTCCATGTCTATGCAATCACAAGATTGCAGAGGAGATGTTTCATTTGCAGGGTTTTGAATGGGCTTGTGGCACAGTCTATCACGCCGGACAACTTCTGCCAGCCCGTAGTGCCGGGTGCTTTGTTCTCTGTGTAAGAAGTCACTTCCGGTTTTTCCATACTTGCCAACAGTCACGAATCCTGATTTTCCCAGGACAATCCCGATTTTGGGACCCTCGTCCCGAGTAAATTCCCGGGATTTAGCTTTTGCCGTTTGTGGGCGTGGCATAATGAAAAATCAACATGGTTTCAGCAAAATAGTGGGCGTGTCTTAAAGGGGCATGGCTCTAATGGGGTGTGGTTAGAGTCAAGGATGTACGAGGGATGGAGGGAGAGGGAGGGAGAGATGAAGGGACAGCAGGCCCAGATCCAAATCAACAATAGAAATATGTGTATTCCAGAAAGTTTAACAATCAGCAGATAAAGATACTCCAAACACCTGGTGTCAGGATGATTGAAGTGCATTATTTCTATTATTACATTGTAATAAAAAATGAATTAATTCAATTCACCATAATGCAGAATCAGTGGGAGCCCTGAGCATGTCACCTGCCATGTCGCCTACAACCAGATGCCATCAGCTGCCCCCAGCGGAGTCTGTCCTTACAACAGGTGCCCCTAGCGGAGTCCGTCCTTACATAAGGTGCCCCCAGCAGAGTCTGTCCTTACATCAGGTGCCCCGAGCGAAGTCCGTCCTTACATCAGGTGCCCCCAGCAGAGTCCCACCTTGCATCAGGTGCCCCTAACAGTGGAGTCCCTCTTCACATCTGTGTCCCCATCAGCGAAGTCCTCCTCACATCTGAGTCCCCATCAGAGGAGCCCTCCTTACATCTGTGTCCCCATCAGCGGAGTCCTTCTTACATCTGTGTCCCCATCAGCAGAGTCCTCCTTACATCTGTGTCCCCATCAGCAGAGTCCTCCTTACATCTGTGTCCCCATCAGCGGAGTCCTCCTTACATCTGTGTCCCCATCATCAGAGCCCCTCCTTACATCAGGTGCCATTCAAAATTTGCACATGCATTAAATGAGTGTTGGGGTAACATGTAGTAAAGTGCATGTTTTGCTGCATGGTACCACATGCGGCCTTAGGACATTTTTATGCCTTGAGCAACGTTGCTTAAAGGCAGCTCCTTTATTTAGAATTGGCTATTAACATGCGTCGATGTACATTACATCAAGATGTCTTCCCTAATAGAGAGTATGTCATTATACTTTCACGTTAACTTTCCCATTCCTTTGTATCACAGTGGCAGTGGCCGCCAGGACCAATGGTAAAAATGTATCACCCCAGAGGGGTCATGCCAGTGATAAAAATCTTACAGGGCATCTAACCCTTCCATACTATATACAAAAAAAAATGTAAAAGGTCACATAAAAAAAAAAAAAAAAAAAAAAAACCTTATTACCTGTGGTTTAAATGTGCAAGGAATGACAAGCAAGATTGAGCAAGATTTTGCTTTTCAAAAGTTTTATTGGTAACAAATAAGTATGATACATAAACATTAACAGTTTAGCTTTCCAAAAGGTACATACAGAGTACTCAGTAATGTACATAAAGATAACATTTTAGTGCAATAGAAAGTGCCCAGGCTGGGAGGGCGTAGGTGCATGTATGGAAACAGGTAGGTACAAAGTTGAAAACGAAATTGGGCCAGGGCCCACAGAAACAGGATACATGAATTGGGGGTAGTACTCTATGTGAGTGAGAACAGGCTATCAACCAAACAAGTCTTAACAAAACGAAACGTTACCTTGAGTTTGGGGAGGAGAGAAGAGGAAGAGATTAGTAAGGAGAAAACAAAGAGGAAGTTTAGGGAAAGAAGAAATAGGTAGGAGAAAAGGAGGGAAAAGGTGGGTCGGGCGGCGCACACAAGACAGGTAGCTGGGTCCAGCTACCAAGGGGATTTGTAGGAAGTTACGGTTCCATAAGAGTACTGTCGATTCCTGGAGGTAGGAAATAGTTAACCCAGGGTTGCCATATTTTTAGGTGCCTGGGGATCTTGTCCAAGATGGTGGCCTCAATTTTGCTATGGATCATTGCTTGGGTGACCCTGTTTTTAGTTTCAGTTACATGGAGTGTAGGGGTTTTCCAGGCCTTTGCGATGGTCTGTTTGGCGGCTGTAGTGAGTTGTAATGTGAGCCGGGTTTGTGCCCTGGTGAAGTGATTTGGGAGAAAATTTAGAAGAGCCAGGAGCGGGTCAGGGGGGAGTCTTACTTGGGTTAGTGTGGAGATCATCTGAAATATTGCTGCCCAGAAACATTGCACTACAGGGCATGTCCACCATATATGCAGGTGAGTGCCACGCTCGCCGCAGTTTCTGAAACAGTTAGGAGAGTATGATGGGAGAAACTTGGCAATCCTGGCTGGGACCAGGTACCATCGCATCAGAACCTTATAGCTGGCTTCAAGGGCAACAATATTTTGGGATGATATCCTGGTATTGGACCAAACGGTAGACCACTCGTCCGCACCTAGATCTGTAGAAAGGTCGCTGGACCATTGTTGGGCATAGAGTGGAAGAGCGTCAGGTGCGGAGGTGAGATATAAGTAGAGGTCAGATATAATACCTGGGGCGTGTGGGTCTGAGTCACAGATCTTCTCGAATACAGATAGGGGGCCTAGCATAAAGCCAGATCCCAAGATTGTCTGTAGGAAGTGAATTATTTGTAAATAGCGGAAATATTCCCTATTAGGGAGTTGCGTCTTGGATTGGAGGGCTGCAAATGTTTTTATATTGTTTCTTGCAGCTAGGTCCTTTATGCGACTCAGGCCCAGATGCCTCCAGGTTTGGAAAGAGAACGGTTCGGAGGAGGCCGGGTAGAATTGAGGATGATCCAGGAGGGAGAGAAGCGGGGAGTGGGGGGACATCAGTTTGAATGAGGTTCGTAATCTATCCCAGAGTCTTAAGGAGTGAAGGGTAATAGGGTTAGATATGGGACCTCTTAATGGGGCTGGTAACCATAGAACATTAGAGATGGGGGTAGGGTGTAAGTCAATTGCCTCCAGACTCACCCAAATTGGGGTCTCGTCTTTGGCATGGTATAGCGTGAGTTGTGCTAGTTGGGCCGCCTGATAATATTTGAGAAAATTCGGTACTCCCAAACCGCCAGAGGTTTTATTACGAAGTAAAATTAGTCTGGAGACCCTGGGTCTTGTAGGGCCCCATATGTATTTGGAGACTTGGTTTTGAATAATTCTATGAAAAAAAGGGGGTACTAAGATAGGCAGGACTCTATATAAATATAGCAGTTTAGGAAGCAGCGACATTTTCACCGCAGCAATGCGGCCCAGCCAGGATATACATAAGGGACGCCAGGCATTAAGAAGTGAGGTGAGGTGAGCTAGCATGGGGGGATAGTTGGCTTGGAATAGGTCTGACGGATTGCTAGTGAGTTTTATTCCTAAGTAGGGCAGGGATGAGGTGGACCATTGGAATGAGAAGTTATTTTGAAGTTGGTCGAGGGTAGATTTCGGCAGGGACACGTTTAAAGCTTTGGACTTTGATTGGTTGACTTCCAGGCCCGAAATCCGGGCAAACCTATCTAAGAGGTGTAAGAGATTTGGTAATGTGGTATGGGGGGAGGTGACAAATAAAAGAGCATCATCTGCAAATAAGCATAGTTTGTGGGTAACTGAGGCTATCTCCAGGCCCCGGATATTAGGATCAGTTCGTATCAGTTCGGCTAGGGGTTCGATTGCCAGGGCAAAAACTAAGGGAGAGAGGGGGCAACCTTGTCTCGTTCCTCTTTGTATCGGGAAGCATTCAGAGCGGAATCCTGAGTACTTGACAAAAGCTTGGGGGTTCGTATAGAGGGCATTGATCCACTGGAGAAAGTGAGGGCCAAAACCCCAACGTTTCAGGATAAAGTCTAAATAGGACCAGGATACTGTGTCAAAGGCTTTTCTGATATCAAGGGACAGAAGATGCATGGGTATGTTACGTGATTTCGCTAGGTGTTGCAAGAGAATGACACGTCTTATGTTATCGCTGGCCTGTCGCTTGGGGATGAACCCCACTTGGTCCTTGTGGATCAATTTACCTATAATCGGGTTGAGTCGAAGCGCTAGAATTTTTGCTAGGATTTTTATATCTACATTTAGTAGAGAGATTGGCCTATAATTGGACCAGAGCGTATCGTCAGTGTTGGGTTTGGGAATCATAGTGATAATGGCTGTCAGTGTGTCCCTACCGAAAGACTGTTGATTCAAGAGGGCATTAAAAGATTTGACCAGGAGGGGGGCTAGGACGTCTGCAAACTTTTTGTAATAGCTACTAGGAAGACCATCTGGGCCTGGGCGTTTGTTGGGTTTTAAAGATTTGATGGCTTCTAGGACCTCGGCGACCGTGATCTGATTATCCATAGACACTCTATTGGATTCAGATAATTGGGGTATCTGAAGATTGCAAAACAATGCCTCCGCTTGCTGTACCGGAAATTCATTTTTCCTTTCATATAAAGTTGCTAACCTTTTGCGGAATTCAGACAGAACCTTAAGGGGGTTGCTGGTATGGGCATCATTTGCTACTTTGAGTCTGATTGGTTTATGGATCCTATCTGGACGCCGAAGCCGCAAGGCCATGAATGTGTCGGGTTTGTTGGCCTTAGTGTAGATCGTGTGGTTGGAACTACGGATGGCTTTATCTGCGGTTTCCGCTAGTAAAAGGTCTAGTTCCAGTCTGCAAAGATAAAGGGAAATTTCTGGAGCCCAAAACTTAGGACCAGAAAAAGAAAAAGAAAAAGGAAAGCAGCTACTTTATGGAGACATTCAGCTGATCGATTCAAAATATTGGATTGAGTAAAGGTTTTTTATTGTTATTATTTAAACACTCACAGGTGTGCTTCCTGTAAAAAACTGAGACAGATCAACATCGAATAGTCAATATACTAATCACAATTATTAACGAGTACCGACAACACAGAACAAGACAAAAACGGACACCATATAACAATAATGTGCACCATGTGAAACAACAGCTGGCAGCTAGTTCAATTACAGAAAGTGTCTAAATATAGTGCAGGTAGTATAATATTATTCCATTGAATATATAAATAGACTTCAGGCACAATAATTGTAGCTATACACACTGAGGCGTATTTGGAAATAGAGTTAATGTTGACTTCCAGAGATATTCAATAGAATCACATATGGGATATACCGAGTCAAACCAGGTCACTATCCTGTCATGTAAATGTCCCACAGGAATGTTCTCCAAGGGGGAGCAAAGCATGTTCCAATATAGCAATTTGTAGCTTTCAACTATGTGAATTCTGAATTAGAAGCAATGCTGATTGGGAAAAAGTTCACGGCTGTTTCTGAGGATGTGATCACGGCAAGCACAGCATTAGTAGCAAGGTATAGATAGAAGAAACTTGGCAATTTATAGCAAAACAATGGAAGGTCAGGCGACCAAGTTGAATATTAGCAGTTGCCGTGTGGAAATACAACAGTCCCGAATTTCACAGCAGGCTGTTAATAAAGAGTAGTGCAAAATGGTTCCAAACATAGCAGACGGTCAATATCATAAATCAAAAGTTTAAGTCCAGGTTAAGGGACAGCTTATTGGTGACAGTAGAGCCTTACAGCAGACATGAAATATAAAGACAATTGGTTAACGTTACCACTTCGTCGGTATCACCCGTGTAGAGGGATGTCTGTGGCTTTTGTGTCGGCCAAGCTGGGTATCCAGGATTTATAACCGGCTGTTATGCTGTCCTTGCTGGGAAGATATTGAGCGCGCGTCAAGCAGCGCTAGATGGACGTTGAATGAGGAATTGCCTGGTAGTTGAGGGGAAAGCCTGTTGGTAGCCAGATATTGCCAAGTTTAAAACAGAGTGTTGTTCCCCGTGATGGGGAGCTGGTAAAGCTGTAATTAATGCCGTGATGTTCCGTGCTGAGTATTCTGAGCTCCGATTACGAAGAGACCGCTCAGAGTGTGATAGTCAGCTGTTCATCACATGGTGCATCACGTGACGCGTTTCGCTGAGGGCGTAGTTGCAGTAGCTTCTTCCGACGCTAGTTCCAGTCTGGTTTTATCTAGGGATAGCTTGTTTCCTTCGGTGGGGGAGGCTTGAAATTGTAAAAATTGTTGTTGAAAGTCTAATTCTAGTTGTTGTAATTTCTGTTTTTTGTCCCTTTTGAGGTGAGTGGCTACAGATATGCATTTACCTCTGATAACAGGCTTATGTGGCTCCCAGAGGAGAATCGGGGAGATTTCAGGGGTTGAATTGTGCTGTAGGTATTCCCTAAGGGCCACTTGAATATCTAAGCAGTAGGATTGATTAGTTAGGTGCGACTCATTCATACACCAAGTTCTACCTGTGGCTTGGGGGATAAGCGAAGAAATCGTGGTGATAACTGCGCAGTGGTCTGACCAGGGGATCGGTGAGATTATGGAATTCTGTACTATCGGAAAAGAGGACGTAGGAACAAGTATATGATCTATCCTTGAGAAGGATTTGTGGGGGAAAGAGTAAAATGTGTAGTTCCTCTTCAATGGGTTGCATTCCCTCCATGTGTCTATAAGAGAGGCCTTTTGAAGTTGCTTGCGGAATTGTAGAGAAAGGGAGTGGTGTTCTGGAGTGTATGGAGATTTGTTTAGATGCGGGAGAAGGGTGAGATTCGAGTCACCACACATCAGAAGAGTGCCCTTACAGTGCTGTTTAATGACCTGTAGGAGGTGTGAAAAGAAGGGGTTTGGGTTGGTATTGGGTGTGTAGTAGGACACTATGGTGGTTTCCACATCTTGTAGTAGGCCCACTAGTATGATGTAGC
>JAQSEC010002551.1:0-13949 GCA_028564925.1 Lithobates sylvaticus | reverse complement strand
ATTTTTTTTTTTTCCCAAAAGTTTTTATTAAGCATATAGAAAACAGGAAACATTTCACATCAACAGACATGGTAAGGTATTCAACAAGCCGGGTTAACAAACATACGGAGTGTATTTATTTTAGGGTCCGGACATCCGTCCTAATATACATCATGTAGCTTCGTTGAGGCGGGGGTTCCTAGTCTAGTATCCCCCCCCCCTCCCAGGCATTAGGATCTGACCCAGAAGAGAAGTTATCGGGCGGTTGGTTTCTGGTTCCAACATTGTATGAGCGCTGTCATGAAGGATATGGGGGCAGGCCCTTGTTTTGACCTGTTAAATGTGAGCATACGATGGGTAAACTAACAGGGTGTGGGGAGGTGAGGGCACAGGGTGGCCGGGGGGAGGTAAGGAATAGAAAAGAAAGGATGGGGTAGAACAGACAAAGTTGGGGGTTCAGAAGGACGTAGAGGATAGTGAAGGAAGATTTGAGTTTAGGGGGGAGAGGAGGGGGGAGGCCCAGGATGGAAGTTGTTGGGGAGGGGCTCGCTCCTAATCCCCGCGGCGCCAATCGGGATGTTTCTACTAATGGGTACTGTATTCCAATATCAGCCTCTATGATGAGGGTTGGCGATAACGTTCAGTAGTCGTAAAGTGGATCCAGCATGCCCAGGTGTTTATGAATTTGGGTGTTCTTTCCTGTGAGATATGGATCAACTCTTCCATTTCTTTGATTTTAGAGATTTTGCTGAACCATTCTCCTATTGTTGGGGTGTGCGTGGAGCGCCAGTGGATTGGGATACATAATCTGGCAGCATTTACCATGTGCATGGCCAATGATTTATAGTAAGCTTTCCTTGATAGAGAAGTGTGGTGTAGGAGAAATTGCGCGGGGGTATAATTCAGAGTGTATGTCGTAACGTGTGAGATGATGTCGCTGACTTCCCTCCAGAAGGGTTGGATGAGCTCGCAGTCCCACCAGATGTGGAGCATGGTACCTTCATGCTTTCCGCATCTCCAGCATGTGTTGGGAATGGAGGGGGAAAATTTGTGGAGCCGGTCTGGGGTTCTGTACCATCTTGTGGCGATTTTGTATGCGTTTTCCTGAATGGCGACATTCAGGGAGCATTTGTGGGCATATTCATAAACCGTGTCCCATTGATCTGTTGTGAGGGGCGTTTGAATGTCCCTGTCCCAGGAAGTCTGTGAGGGTGCTGGGGAGGGGGCTGGTGTAGATGTAAGAAGCGCGTACAAGGTGGATATCAGGTGTCTCTGTGTTGTTCTGCCGTGACACAGTGCTTCAAAAGGGGTGAGTTGTCTGGTCCAACAGGTCTGATGTGCATGGGTCGATAGGAAGTGGCAAATTTGTCTGAAGAGCCAATGGGAGAATGAGGCAGTTTTGGAGATGCCTACCAAGGTCTCGAAGGGAAGAGGGGCACCCCTCGAGAAAAATTGAGAGGCTAGAACGTCATCATGTGGCCATTCGCGGAGCAGGAAGGAGCGAGAGTCACCCGGGGGAAAAGCTGGGTTTCCTCTTAAAGAGGTTAGAGGTCCAGGTACCGAAACGGACAAACCATTTTTTGTCGCTCTCCCAAAGGCCTGGAGAGAGGAACGTATAAAGGGGTGTGCGAGGGTCTCTTGTGGCCAATGGTTCGGGGCTATCCAGGGGAGTAGGTGTAGAGGGCCCGGTATGACTGATTTTTCTAAGGCTACCCAGGTTTTCCTGGACGTGTGAGCGTTCCAGTCTACTATCCTCGTTAGGTGACATGCCAGGTAGTATCTGTATAGGTCTGGGAGACCAATACCCCCCTTCTTCTTCTGCAGTGTGAGTCTGGTATATTTTATACGGGGTGGTGAGTTCCTCCATATAAAGGCAGAGCAAGCTTTCCGGTATGCCGAGAAGAAAGCTGGGGAAAGGTGGATAGGGATGGTTTGCATTAGGTAGAGTATTCTTGGCAGAATGATCATTTTGACTAGAGCGGAGCGTCCGAACCAGGATACGTTCAGGTTCATCCATTCCTTGAAGTGGGCTTGGATTTTAGTTAGGGCTGTATGAAAATTGGACATATAAAGGTCTGAGAGTTGGGAAGTAATTCTAATTCCTAAATACGTGATCGCCTCCTTCTCCCACCGAAATGGGAATGCGTCCTGACAATGAGAGACTTCCTGGGCGGGGAGAGTTACGTTCAAAGCCCGTGATTTGGCGTAGTTGATCTTAAGATTGGATATACTGCCAAAGTACTCTAAATCTTTCAATAAGTTGGGTAGTGTGATACGAGGCGATTTTAAGGACAGTAGTATGTCGTCCGCAAAGGCGGCAACTTTGAATTCCCTTTCGCCTACCGTCAGTCCCCCAATGTCAGGATTAGTTCTTATTCTGTTGAGAAGGGGCTCCAGAGTCAAAATGTAGATTAGAGGGGATAAGGGGCACCCCTGGCGTGTGCCATTACTGATGGAAAAGGCATCCGACAGGTGGCCGTTAACCCTTACTTTAGCGGAGGGGTTTGAGTACAGGGACAACACATAACCAAGCATGCGGGGCGCCAGGCCCACCGCCACTAGAACCTCCCGCATGTAGTCCCATGCCACCCTGTCGAATGCCTTCTCAGCATCGAGTGACAGGAGGAATCCCTGCGAAGCGGAGGATGTAAGCCAGTGGTGGAGATTTAGGGTACGGATCGTGTTATCCCTTGCCTCCCTACCAGGGACGAAACCCACCTGGTCAGGGTAAATAATGCCAGGGATCAAGGGAAGCAGTCTGTTTGCTAGAATTTTTGCGAAAATTTTTATGTCCACGTTCAGGAGCGATATGGGTCTGTAGTTTGAGACTTGGGCGGGGTCTTTACCTTCCTTTGGGATCACAGCTATGTGTGCCATAAGCATTCCCTTTGGCAGCACTTGGGGATCTGAGAGTGTATTTAAGGTTGTGAGAAGTTTGGGGGCAAGGAGGTCTAAGAAGGATTTGTAATAATGGAGCGTGAAGCCGTCTGGGCCCGGACTTTTGCCGGTTTTCATCTGTTTAATGGCCGATTCCAGTTCTACCATAGTCAGTGGTGTCTCCATGTCTTGGGCTTGTTGGGAGGAGATCGGAGTCGGGGAGTGACGCGATAAGAATTCCCGAATGCGCTCTAATCGTATATCCGGTGGGAGTGTTCCTGTGTGGGTCTGGTGAAGGTTGTACAGTTTGGAGTAGAAATTTTCGAATTCCTTCGCTATCTCGTCGTTCCTGGATAAGAGTGTTCCCCGCGCATTTGTCAGATGGTGAATTGTGGAAGAAGTTTTAGAAGCTTGGATCGTGCGGGCCAAAAGGCGGCCACTCTTGTTCCCATGCTCGTAGAAGACTCTTTGGCCCAGGACGTAGCGTCGTCTAGACTGCTTGCCTAATTCCTCTAAGAGGAGTGTGCGTGAGTGTAGTAGGTCATGTAGGGTGGATTGGGCCTGCGTCTGCTTGTGAGTGGCTTCTAGATTTTTAATTTTTCTTATGAGGGCAGAGATATTTTCCTGGTGTGCCTTTTTGGCCTTCCCCGCTAATGAAATGAGTTCCCCCCGAATGACGCACTTGTGTGCTTCCCAAAGGGACACGGGCGAGATGTCTGGGGTAGTGTTTTCTTTAAAGTAAAAATCAATACACTTTTTTAAATGCTCTAAAGCCGTAGGGTCATTGAGAAGGGAGGGGTTCAGTCTCCATGTTTTGGTGCTGGTGTTCAGAACAGGGTAGGTGAGAGTGATCGTGATGGGGTGATGATCGGAAAGGAACATCGGTTCTATGGTGGTTTGTTGAAGTAAGGGCAAGTCTGTCTGGGAGATGAAGAAATAATCTATTCTCGAGTATTTACTGTGGGGTGCAGAATAAAAGGTATAGTCTTTCTCGGAGGGGTGCATAGTGCGCCAGGTGTCATGAAGTGTCAGGTTTTGGAGCTGTAATTTTATTTGTCTGAGGGCTCGGTATGGCAGGGTGGAGGTTCCCGACGAGGTGTCCAGTACAGGGTTCAGTGGGGCATTGAAGTCCCCACCTAAAAGGACCAGTCCAGATTGAAACGATGAGAGCAGGTCACCTATTTTCCTGAAGAAGGAGACATGGCGTTCGTTGGGACAATAGATGTTGGCTAATGTTATGGGTTTTGAAGCATATGTGCCTTTGATAAAGACAAACCTGCCCTCTGGATCTATGAGCGAGTCCGTCTGGTGGAAGTTGGCATGTCTGGAAATTAGTATGGAGACACCTTTCGTCTTAGCTTCCGGGTTGGTAGCATGTATTGCAGTGCGATAAATGTGGTTAGATAGCTTGGGCACCGCATCAGAGCGGAAGTGTGTTTCTTGAAGGAAGAGGAAGTGCGCTTTGTACTTGGAAAGGGAGGACATAATTTGCGATCTTTTTTCAGGGAGGTTAAGTCCCTTCACGTTCAATGACACGCATTTCAACGTGAGGGGTAAGGCGGGAGCCTTGTTCTGCTTCATGGTAGTGGCAGGAAGTGTCTGGGCTGGGGGTATCAAGTAGTTGTTAGATGGCGTGAGGTCCGCGCGGGCCGCGAGGGGGGGGGGATTTACAGTGGGGAGGAGCGGGCCACTCCCAACAAGCAAGACAGAAAAGGATAGAACAGAAGGGCAGAGAATAAAGAGGGAAGACTTTGAGTAGGGTGGGGAAGAAGGGCTGGATAGAGAATGCCGGGGAATACAGATGGGGTTAGGGGGAGAGAGGGATCGGGTCTAAGGGTCTACCAGAGGTGGAAATAGAAGTACTAATCCACCTAAAAAGGAGAGGGCTGGGGGGGTCAGCGAGAGTCTCCCAAAAAAAGAAAATAAAGGGGACTCGCTGTGTGGAGACGTAAGTATAGACGGGAGAACCATAGGTGGTCCTACAGTCCGGAGACCGCAAAAAGGTTTCAGTACTGGAAGTGGAGCAGTCTGGCGTTAGGGAGCCAGTGCAGGGTCTGGGGTCAGAAGGTAACCAAGTGAGCAAACCCAAAACACATATATGATATATAACCATTGGCAACATATTTAACTAGTAAGACACAGGGTGAGCCTCACCACAACATGTAGGAGGTTCCCTTCCCTTTTCTAATAAACTTATACATGAATAACTCTCTGTCTGCAGTTTCCAACTTACATTGGTATTAAGGTGTTCACAGTAAGGGCACAGTAATCCTCTTACGTCACGATAACATTCTCAGGGAGGGGAGTCAATGAACAAAAAATAAATGAATAAATAAATAAGAAAATAAAATAAAAAAATAAAATAAAAAAATAAAAAATTGGGGGGGCCGGAAAGAGGGGAAGGGAGGGGGATGGACGAGGAATATTTGAGTGGGGGCCGTGGGAGATGAACTCCATCTGGTGGACCATTATGCTTAGAGTCTCTAGGGGTCTGTCTGCCTGTTTTCCAGAGCGGAAATGTTGGGTCTGATTGTCTTCTTCAGCCCTCAGTTTGGGGCATATTATTTGCCAGCAAAGATTATGGAAGCTACATCACGTGCTATTGATTCTAATGAGGAGGGAGGAGCCCCACACGCACTTTCCAAGGACATAAGCACAGTGGGGAGGCAAAATCAAGGAGCGCTTTCCCCAGGGGGGGGGGGGGGAGGGCCATGATGCCCACTAAGTTAGGGAACCTGTATAGAGATGGGGATCAGCATAGAGCAAGTTGGCCTTAACATCAGGCTGATGCTAATTTCCCGGGTTAGAAAGAGCACAGATTCGGCTAGTCTTAGTGGACCAGCAAATCAAGAGTATGGTGGGTACCGAGGAGAGTGCGTGTGTTGCCTTAATACAAAAATTGCAGTTAGGGGAAAAATACAGACAGTGGGTATGCGGTTGAATGTACACAAACCCTTGTGGAGACCGACTCCACTCTACATTGTGCACACAGCCATGTGCGTGAAGCATGTTCCAGTGAACTCAGTCTCGTGCTTGCTTGCTGTTGGTAGGCAGCGCCTGCATATCTATGTACCACTAGAGGTGAAAACACTGCATAGTCCAGCGATCTTGTGGTGTTGGGCTAGAGTCACAGGGTGAGGTAAAAAGTGCGTAACGCAGGGGTCTCTCAAGGCGTAGCTAATAGCATAAAGGCCCTATATTCGGGCAGACGCCCTGAGAGTCCGCAAAGACCATCCTCTTGCTCGGGGAGAGTGCAAAGTCAGACCAGGGGGTAAGTGCGGGACAAGGGACTATCGTGCAAGGCCAGTTATTTCCTTGTGCTAGCATGTTCCATAACTGGCAAGCGGGCCGGGCACTACTCAAGAATGCTTGTAGATAGGGTCGGTATGTGCACAGGGTGTATCAGAGCTTACCTTCCCAAAGAGATTGCACAACGTGGAAGGAGAGCGTAGCATAACCGTGCAGGACTAGGCGTCCGTTATGTCCTTGGTTGTTGGTAGATTCGTAGGCGGGTCGTCCAGAGGTTCCGCTGGCGGGAATTCCATCTTTTCTGGTCTGGTTGTACCGGTGATGATAGATATGCAGGGGGGGGAGCTGAAAATAATGAGAAAGAAAAAGAAGGGGGGGGGGGGGGGGACAAGGCAGAGGGCAGAGAGGAAAAAAAAAAAAATAATAATAATAAAAAAAATAAATAAATAGGTATATGAAAAAAAAAAAAAAAAAAAAAAAAAAAATTATATAAGTCAGACCAGCAAAAAAAGAGAAATGGGTGCGGATATCATGCAGGGTTCAGTCAGGTGAGTGGAGACACTCATGTTGGAGAGGTTACTGCAGAGCGGAGGTGGAGTGAGAGTGTTAGGCCTCCATGCGATCTCTCCTGGCTGATGGGGACAGTGGAGAGCCAGGGTTCTGGTGGTAGAGGTCTCGGCGTGATGATCGGTTGTTTGGAGAGAGTGGAGCCTCCCGATGTCTCCTGGATCTCTGTCGCTGGGCTTTCGGTGAGTGGTTGATAGAGACTGGCAGCCACGGCTCTGTCGGGTAGTAGAAAGAGTACCAATCAGGAAGCTCAATGCGGGGGATGTCAAGCTGGTCGCAGAAGGCATGTAGGTCTTCCGGCGTACGGAGCAAGGCTGTGCGCCCCCTCGCGGTCGCAGACAGCCCAAACGGGAATTTCCATCGGTACTGAATGTTACGGGATCTTAGGGCTTCCAGCAGGGGGCGCAGTGCTCTCCTGTTCTGGAGGGTTATCTGGGATAAGTCTTGGAACAGTTTGATTTCTGCACCATTGTGAATGATCCGATTTCTCTCTCGTGCTTTTCTGAGGATTTCCTCTTTCAGGGGGAAATTCACAATGCAGCAGATTACATCCCTGGGTGGCTCATTGTCCCTGGGTTGGGGACGCAGTGCACGGTGAATTCTCTCCATCTCTATCGGCGAGTCAGCAGGGCGGCCAATCAGGTCATTGAATATGTTACTCACGGTTTGTTGAAGGATACCTGGGTCATTGTTTTCAGGCACTCCGCGGACTCTGATGTTGTGCCTGCGTCCGCGGTTGTCCAAGTCCTCGACATGTCTGTGGAGTTCTAGAAGGTGGGTTAGCTGGGCATCATATGTCCCCTGGACTTGGCGGATAGCTGCAGCTTGTGTTTGTGTAGTTTCCTCCACTTCGCTGATGCGGTGGGCAACAGCCTGGATGTCAGAGCGGAGGTCAGCTACGGCCGCCATTACTGTGCTCTTGATGTCTGTGGCAAACTTCTCCAGGTCCAGCAGGCTGGGCGGTTGGGATCGCGGGAGGAAGGGAGGCTCCGTGTCTGACGCCTGCATCGCGGAAGTCATTCCAGGCGAGTCCGGTGCTTGGGCCTGCAAGGCAGCGTGCGCGGCCGCGTGTGAGGCCGCGAGTGAGGCCTGTGTTTGGCGCTGGGTCCGGAACAGCTCCGGGATATTTCGGCTGAGCTGCGTCCCAGGCTCTGCTGATGTGCGAGAGGCAGAGGAGCTTCTGGTGGATCTGCTCATGTTGGATCGTGCTTTGGGCTCCCTAAACAGCACTATACGGTCTCCGGATCGCAGGAGCTCTAGTCTCAGGCAGCCATCTAGGTCTCCGTCCAGGCCACGCCCCCCTCTCCGTCCAGGCCACGCCCCCCGCCCTCCAGGTATTAATGAGGCGCAATCCTATAGACCCTTTCTGTAGAACATAGCAACATAATTACTTTTTTCAATTATTACTATAATATATGATGCATCCATCTATCCCCTACACCACCGAGCAGTCTAGTCCAACCCCTGCACCAACGGGTAGTTGTCCAATCTATAAATCTCGGCTGATCACCCTAATGCAATTCCAGTCTACACTGGGATTCCATATAAGCCCGATTTCAATGTATTATTCTCTATTTTGGTCTACATTTACATGTTTATGGGTCTGCCCGCCCTTTCCTGATCCACATCTCCATCATGGTCTACATATATACACATCCAGACACATACTTCTGGATCTATATATAGACCCTATTCTATTTCCTGTCCAAAATGCCATTATAAGTCCCATAATGTAGTAATTTGTAATTATTTTTACATATTCTGATCAATCCAAGGTACTACATCTTTAAGTACAATACCTTGGTGAACTCGTTTTTTAGTAAATCAAGTTGAGCTGTATACCTGCTTTTTCAATTATGGTTTCTACATTCTAAATTGTTTAGTTTATCTTTTGTCGCCCCCTGTTTATGCCCTGACTACACCCTCTTCCAGCTTTTGTTCTACCAACATACGGCCCTATTGGAACATTGGGGATATTTTTCTAACACACTATCCAGTCATACCAGATCTTCAGTAAGTGTTGTGTTGTACTTTTATCGCAGCAATGCATTATATTATACACACCCCCACTGAGTGATGGATTACCGGCCTCTACCCCTGCGGCTTAGTTTGGTGGTCTGCCGTACCCTCAGGACTGTCATGGGCCGACATAATTATATGTTCATGTTAACATTAAACTTAGATTTATATCTGTTACTATATATAGAAGAAATATCTGTGTACATATACTCATTATGTCTTTTAAATTCCATTTTTTCTTGTCAGTTACTCTAATGTCATGCTCCAGATGAAGCGTTAATGTAAACGCGAAACATGTAGAGCTCCTGTCACGACTATCTCCGCCCCATCGCATCCTCGCCTCATCGTTGGACACCCTACAACTACTGGACAAGCTAACCATAGCTGCTGGTCCCTGTTGGTGTCCTTAAGGCTAGACACTATAGGTTGCATGTGTGGCTCTGTATCTTACTGATCTGTTGACAAGATGTGTTTTTTAAATATATATTTCTGTTTATGTACTTTTTCTCTTTTAATGAATAAATTTTGTTAAAAAATATTTTTTGTATGGTGCCTAAAAAGTCCAAGTCCCCCCCCCCCCTCCTCTCTATTACTAGTTGTAGGACGTGGCACTGGATTACTATTTAAGTATCCACAGCACCACACTGTCAGGATACTATTCCCTTCTCTCAAGGGTTGTTTTGTGTTTTTTATTATTTCATGATACTTTATGGATTATTTTGATATATTATTTATTATTATTATTATTTATTATTATATCCCACTGCTAAGTGCTTGCCTGGCAAGCTAGGTTGTACCACAATGCTCTGTACTAGGTTATGTTCTCTTTAATCTGTTTATAAATAATATATATAAAGGTTTGGTAGGTAAGGTAGGTTTTTTTGCTGATGACACAAAAATGTGCAATAGGATTGATATTCTTGGAGCTGTCTGTAACATAGAAAATAGTTTGACATTGCTGTAAGATTGGTCAAAGCAGTGGAAAATGTAGTTACATTTTTCTAAATTAAAAATAATGCATTTGTGTTGACGAGAACTACAGAGGAAAAAAAATGGGGGTATTTACTGTATTTAAGATGATTCCAAAATGAGCAAACAGTGTGGCCAGGCAGTGGTAACAGTGAATAGAATTCAAGGTTGTATCAGTGATCACCGACAGGAGGAAGGAGGCCTTGATTCCCCTAGGCCTCTTAATTTAGGCCACTTAGAAAACTGGGTCCTGCTCAGAAGACATCACTTACAAAAATACATTGATAAGATAGAATACGTCTAGAGATGGGAACAAAAAAAAGGTGAAAGATCTGGGGGATAAAACATATCAGGAGAGACTTCAGAAACTTAAAATGTACAATCATGAGTAATAAAGGGTGTGGGAGACATGACTTAAATCTTTAAATAGACTAGAGGGTGAATAAGGTTCAAGAGGGCAGTATTTTCAATATAAACTTTAAGATCGAGGACACAGGGAAATTACCTCAAACCAGAAAAAGGAAAGTTCAAAACTCACATTAGAAAGTATTATTTTACTAAAATATAAGTTAATGCTTGAAATAGACTCTCAGCAGAGGTAGTGAGTCAGTCAACTTTGAAGCGTAACTCCCCTTTTGTTGAGAAAAAAAAATTCCCCTCTGGGTGATCTATGTACATTGCAAGGATTATAACAACCTTTGCTGCAGATTCCTACCTTTTGTTATTTTGAAGAAATGCCTCTGTGTTTCTCTGTGCCCATGTGGAAAATGTAATGGGAGTGGTTTCATAATTATCAACCAGCTGTGGCACCTGCAGAGCACTAATGAGGAAATCTGCTGGGCCTGCATCCCTGGATGTGTTCCTATTGAAAGTATCTTACCAAAATGAAATTTTTGTTCTGGGGATCCCTGAATTTTGACTTGTATCTTAGTGCAGACTGCATTGTATTTTCTGAAAATTACAGCAGCTGCAGATTGAAAAGTAAAGGTAATTTGTAATAACATTCAATTACAATATGACTTGTGTCGCAATTGTATATGCTATATTTTTTTCCTTATTTGCTATTTTGTTTTCCCACGAAAGTGGAGTTACCCTTTAAGTGGATTCAAATATGCTTGGGACAAACATAAATCTACTGTTCTACTCTTCTAAAAGATTAAAAAATATAGCAGACTTAATGGACCGCTTGTTTCACAGATTTCAGGCTGGGTTTGTAGATCCTCCCACAAAGCACTCATCACTAACCCCTGCAAAAAGGCATTGTTTTTCAACTAACATAATTGATAGACATTATTCCCCCCAGAGAAATCACCATTGTGGCACTATTCCTCACACTAACACCAACAATGGGTCATTGTTACTTCTATGGGTTTAAATTATGGAGCACTGCTCCATCTACAGACAATAAGGATGAGGCATTATTCCTCCTCACCCTAGTTACAGCCCTTAAGCCAATTTTTACTAACCCTAGCAACTCTAAGGGATTTTTAACTCCTACTCATCACTAAGCCCCAGGCTTACTCCCACTGATTCTGAGACATTTTCAACTCCCACTCATGACAGTGTGCCCACGTAAGGTCAGAAGAAATGTAAACTGGCCCATTGTTTAGAAATCTGAGGGATCTTGGGTTACAGTATTCTATGTTATGCATAGTCATCCATGGTAAAGGATACCACTTTAGCTTTTAATACATTATGGTAGGCAGACTAATGATTTTTATATCTTTGCAAAAAATCTGTCCCAATCAAAATGTTTACAGTCAGTATATTTTACATTCCTTAAGTCCGGTAATTGAAAATGTTCAACATTGTATCATTGTTCCATTTATTCTTCTTAAGCCATGTAGTCATAGATTATATTGTAGACAGATGGCCAGATGTATATATCTTTTAAAAGGAGGGATACATTTAAAAGCTAATGAGGAATGGATACAGTGATTTCATTTGTACACTAAGCTAAAGTTATAATTCTGCTAAATGTTGGCTTATTAAAATAAAATGGGTTATGAAAAAGCAAATATTTTTAAATTTGAAGAAACACAGTGGCATTAGCAGTACTCTGGGTCATGTATTAACTATAATTTCTCTCATATTTCCTGCATATTTAATGTGATGGCATAACTATCATCACCAACCCAGCCTATTTCTGACACTTGTTGTTTACAAGTTAAAATCTGTATTTTTTTCTAGAAAATTAAATTACTTATAATCCCAAAACATTATATATATATATATATATATATATATATATACCCTGTTTCCCCGAAAATAAGACCTAGCGTTATTGTCGGTGATGGCTGCAATAATAGCCCTACCCCCCAAATGAGCCCTACCCCGTTTCCCCGAAAATAAGCCCTACCCTGAAAATAAGACCTACAAGGACTTTAACTAGGGCTTATTTGGGGGGTAGGGCTTATATTGCAGCCATCACCAACAATCACGCTAGGTCTTATTTTTGGGGAAACAGGGTATATATTTTTTTAGTAGAGACCCTAGATAATAAAATGAATATCATTGCAATATTTTATGACACACCATATTTGTGCAGTTATCTTACAAATTCAATATTTTTGAAAAAAATACACTTTTTTAATAAAAACTAAGAAAACAGTAAAGTTAGCCCAATTTTTTTGTATAATGTGAAAGATGATGTTACGTCGAGTAAATAAATACTAAAATGTGCGATTGCGCTGCTTCTAAATCAGGATGAAATAATAACTAAAAAGTGACAATAAATGACTAAATAGGTAAGTGTTTCATATACAGTGCCTTCAAAAAGTATTCATACCCCTTATAATTTTCCAAATTTTGTCATGTTACAACCAAAAACATAATGTAATTTATTGGGATTTTATGTGATAGACCAACACAAAGTAGAACATAATTGTGAAGTGGACGGAAAATGATAAATGGTTTTCCAAATGTCTTACAAATCAATATGTGAAAAGTGTGGCGTGCATTTGTATTCAGCCCCTACAATACTTTGTAGAACCACCTTTTTGCTGCAATTACAGCTGCAAGTCTTTTTGGGGATGTCTCTACCAGAGTTACATTTATGCCCACTCTTCTTTGCAAAATAGCTCAAGCGCTGTCAGATTGGATGAGTGAACAGCAATTTTTAAGTCTTGCCACAGATTCTCAATTGGATTTGGTCTGGACTTTGACTGGGCCATGCAAACACATGAATATGCTTTGATCTAAACCATTCCATTGTAGCCCTGGCTGTATGTTTTGGGTCGTTGTCCTGCTGGAAGGTGAACCTTCGCCAAAGTCTCAAGTCTTTTGCAGACTCTAATGCCCCGTACACACGAGTGGATTTTCCGTCAGAAAAATCTTGGATGTTTTTTCTGATGGAATTCTGCTCGAGCTTGGCTTGCATACACATGGTCACAAAAAAGTTCACTGAACTTTCGACCGTCAAGAACGCAGTGACATACAACACTACGACGAGCCGAGAAAATTAAGTTCAATGCTTCCGAGCATGTGTCAAATTGTTTCTGAGCATCCGTAGGAATTGTGCGTGTCAGAATTGGTACAGACGATCATAATTTCCGATCAAAACTTTTTCCGTCTGAAAAATTGAGAACATGCTCTCAAACATTTGCTGGCGGAAATTCGGCCAGCAAAAGTCCGATGGAGCATACACACGATTGCATTTTCTGTTGAAAAGCTCTCATATGTCTTTTGCTGGCCAAAATTCCGATCGTGTGTAGGCGGCATAACAGGTTTTCTTCTAAGATTGCCCTGTATTTGGCTCCATCCATCGTCCCATAAACTCTGACCAGATTCCCTGTCCCTGCTGAAGAAAAGCATACCCACAACATGATGCTGCCACCACCATCACAGTGTGTTCAGGGTGATGTGCAGTGTTAGTTTACCTCCACACATAGCGTTTTGCTTTTAGGCCAAAAAGTAACATGACCAGAGCCCCTACTTCCACATGTTTGCTGTGTCCTCCATATGGCTTCTTGCAAACTGCAAACGGGACTTCTTATGGTTTCCTTTCAACAATGGCTTTCTTCTTGCCACTCTTCTATAAAGCCCAGATTTGTGGAGTGCATGACTTATAGTTGTCCTGTTGACAGATTCTCCCACTTGAGCTGTGGATCTCTGCAGCACCTCAAGAGTTACCACGGGTCTCTTGGCTGCTTCTCTGAATAATTCTCTGCTTGCCCAGAATTTCAGTTTAGGTGCACAGCCATGTCTTGTTAGGTTTGCAGTTGTTCCATAGGTTTTCCATTTTTGGATGATGGCTTTAACAGTGAGAGGTTCAAAGCTTGGGATATTTT